>NHNY01000028.1:0-336860 GCA_002786065.1 Microcyclospora pomicola | reverse complement strand
CTCGCCATCATTCATTCTGCGATTGCCCAACGATGCGTTCATACCTCCTGAGTCCTGTCCTGTCCAGTCCGCATCCGACATCGATCACATGACACCGCACCTTCCACTTCCCAACCTTGAGACAATCACGGCGATCAGCAATGCATGCAAGATTGCGTTCTACCGTTTCCGTTTCCGTTTCCGTGCCCTGGGGACTGGGAACTGGGACTGGGATTAGGAAGTCTGGGATCTCACTACTACAGTGTTCACGGACGATGCGTCGATGCTGACGTTGCGTGGAGATTGGATTGGATGGGATGGGATGGACGATCGGCTATCTCTGTCGAGTATCGAGGACCGTGGGTAGACTGCAGTGGAACGGGAGATGAGGATGTTGGATGATCTCATGGGGCGGATGGATTACTATTGGCCTGGACCATGTGGTACATGGATATTTGCATGCGGTGCGTTCCTTGGGTTATGATGCTGTGGAAGGTGGAGCTGTGGTGGAATGCACGTTGTCTGCCTGCTCCGCTTTGTGCGTGTACACATGATAACGTGTCCTTTTGCTTACCTTGAGTACCTACTGTACCTAAAGTACCAGTCTGTAATATTGACGGACTTGATCGCTAGCGGAAGGTATAAGTAAGGCACGCATAGCATCAGCAATCCATGCCTACACGTCGGCTGCAAGTTCCCAACAAGCGGAATATCTATATGGATATATGTCGGCATCACCCGGCGGTTTCCTGTCACCGCAATGCGTGTCTCACACTTTGCTGTACGGACTACATACATATACATGAAAGCCAGTGTCTTAAATCCCAATAACGACCATGACATGTTACGGTCTGCGCGCCAAAAGAAGCGAGCAGCGATCCCTGACGACCCGGGCCTCTGGCTCGGGAGGGAAAGTAACCGATGGACGACGGTTTTGTCTTTGCTCTTCTTATTCTTGATGATCTGGACTTGTCTTGGCTAACGTGGTAACGTTTGGTTCTGCCCTCATGATGCGGAGACGTAGCTTGTACAGAGAAGATTTTTCGTGTACATGTTTGCTTGTGACAGTGCGCATGATGCATCAAGCACAAGGAAACTGAGATTCCTCGGCTGCTACATCCGCGGTACGAAGGTACGTGGAAATCGAATGATCACCATCCCACGGCTCTAGAGTGCGAGAAGAATGGGCATCAACTGGCTTTCGGCGCTTGCGGTCTAGCGGGCAGCCCCGGGCTCGCTCCGACCCAACAGCTGTGGGTTTTGATGAGCGATTCTCGCGCCCAGTCGACTTTTGCTGATGCAAATCTGACATGATGATTGCCGAACACGCCGCGGTGGGATGAAAGGGGTGTTGTCCGTCAGCTATGGCGTACTGCAACAGTAGGACACGACAGCGTGGGGACTTTCTGGTCACAACGAGGCTGGCACGCCGATGAAGACAGCACGGTGATTTGACAGGTTGACAGAGCCCGAGTTGTGAAACCGTCTCATTGGCCGTGAGTCGTGACGAGGTCCCACCACTTGTCGGCGTCAGGCCACGTATGGAGAGGCTTCTGGTAGGAAGCAAGCCTCGCACGCCTCGGCATACCAGAATTCTGCATTATCGGACATTTGATTTCGATTATCCCACGATCTGTTATTGTTTTTTTAAGTGGTGGCTGCACAGGTGAGATAAGCTTGAGCTGCAGGCTGCATGCACGTCGGAGAATGAGCCACGTCGCTGGCCTCCACCGAACCTGCATGTCCGCCCCGTCAGCCGGGCAAATAGGCCAATGTGCATGCACCGTCGGTATGCAAGTCAGGTACAGCCACAGCAGTGTTCTGCCACGCCTTATCTGGGTGGGATACGAGACGACATCGACATGACGGCAGTCTTGCGAAAAATTGAGCGTCCTCCGTCATGGTCACACACGACACGCTCACACAAACCGATACGAGCTTTCTCCGGTCCACTACTTTCGTCATAACATAATGAGTGCGAAACATGTTTTGCGCGGAGCCACGCGCCAGGACCCGAGAAACAGAGTCAGGCCAGTAAGGCTGCAGCGGGTACCTGGGGGGAAAAGGAGGCGAGCGAAGCTCAACGGCGCTCCCCGTCCACTAGATCGGAGACCAGGGGGGATCGGGGACCTGACAGCCGCAGCGACGGTGTGTCGAGTATGCAGCCTAAAGCGTCGTAGGCCGTTGCTACCCTGCTCTCAGCGGCCGGATCGTCGTCCCGGAACGGGAATGGTCGTCGGGGGACATTGGCTCGAAGGACTAGATGGCCCAGCACTTCATTCACGGAGTTGGGCGATGCTGGTGATGGCGGTGTGTGGTGTCGGAATGTTGTTGTGCTGCTGTCGCGGTGGTCCTCTTGGATCTGCGACAGCGAGCGGTCAGACGAGAAACACCTGTGGCCGACCACCTAAGAATAGATGTGCTCGCGGATGTGTTGGCAAGCACTAACACTTGCCGACCGAGTCGCGATTGGTGTGATGATGGACAGCGCCGGAGCCAATATCAAGGAAAAGTTAATAACGCTGGTGGTGAAGGTGAAGGAGTGTGATGATATGCAACGCGACTCGCACGCGCGTCGACGCGACACCATGCAGATGGTCGAGATGAGGTATGACGGCAACATTGATGCCAGAAGCATAACGGCCGGATGTGTGAATCGTCGCGCTCTGTGCATGTATATCTTACCGTATCGTGTATGTCATCATGCGACGTACAGAAGTTACCGCGCAGTACTGTAAGGGGTGGTGCGGTGAGCCAGTGCCGGCAGTGATTGATCCCCTGAATGCCTACAGACCGCATCGACGCCATGATCATTGGGAGGTACTGTAAACAGCATCGAGGGAGACGGAAATGCTACAATCATCACAATGTGGATGGTGTATTGCATTCTGATACCGAAATGACCTACAGTACACAGTACATGTATACTACTATACATCATCAGGCCCTAGACGGTGATTCTCGCTCGGTCACGGCAGTCTTCGGGCGCATCAGGACCAGCCTGTCCCTTTGTGTGTCGCGACAGATAGGAGACACGTTCCGCCTCGAGACTCGATCATTACCGCATTCACCATCTTTGCAATACACCCTGTTTACACATTCAACTTCTCACCACATCACCGTATCTCGTGTCTATATGACGACAATAGGTGACCGTGCAGAGATTGGGCCGCAGTCCAGTCCTCCTACTACACCTAACTTGCACCATCCAAAACAACTCCCAACTCCCTGTCTCACCATCGCGGCCTCGACAGCTGCGTGGAAGCAATCCGCCCGTCGACTAGTCTCTGCACCCGTCCGCCCTTCACCTACGACACCTCGTCTGGAAGGAGTCCAGCGCTGAAGGCCTGCCACTCAGGATTCAGGACCCGGGACTTCTGGTGAAGGCTCGCTGCTACAGTGCTACTACTGTACACTTACTGCCAAATCACCCGGCGGCCATCCATTCCATCGTCCGTGCGCTCATCTCTGGAACCGGCCCTGGGATCAACCGTTTTCCAGTCTACTCCTACTTGACTATTCCTATACATACCACGACCAACCCCCCATTATTCCCATTCCGGCACCTTATTATGTCTCACCTCTAATTTCCGCTGCTCACGCCACACACGTTGGCTTTGTCCGCGACTCTGCTCTCGCGCTTCTTCCCTCACCACCACGCGCAGCTCGCAAGGCTCTCCAAAGTCGCCTTCACGCCCTTCGCGCCAAAGGTCGCCCTCCCGTGTTCGGGGCTCCTCATTCACGCCGTAGTCAACCGCACGCCAACACCAGGTCGGCTCTTCTCAAGGTTGACGCTGCATCCCGGACCGGGTCTCCGTGATTGCGCTTGAGCAAGGGTTCGCGACCGTGCTCGCGAGCCGATTTCCTTCCCAGGAGGCGCGGCCAGCAGCGCCCTCCGTATCGTCGCTTTCAGATAGGCACTACAGGATCCTCCGGCTCGATCGACTCGGAGCACGGTTCCTGCGCTATTCCGGCACTGACACACTGGCTCGCGTTGATCTTCTCCTAAATATCCACCCATCGTGTCGGCTACCCATCCGCCTACCGTAACCTTGGATCTGAGCTACTTTCTCCAACTCGCTACCTACGACCGTTCGACACCCTTTTGCCTGTCATAACGGCTTCGTCTTTCTTTAACATCCGACTCGACGCCAGTCCAGGACCCTGGGCAACGCTTTGTCGTCTTCCACTCCCTCACCACCTACCTTTGGTCTTGTCCTACTGACCTACCTTGCTCCCAACTAATCATATCCGAACACATCTTGACCATCGACGCTTCTCTCCCGGAGCCATACGTGACGTCGCCTCCCATATCATCGTAAGTGGGTCGAGTGGAGCTCGTCGAGAGGAGTGAGGAAGCTGATTGACATGCCGGTACAGCTATACATCCTTCGTCTTCAATGTCGAGGTAGCCAGTTGATCGTGTCACCCACCAGCTTCGGTTCGTCGAAGCAACCTTACTTTCACGATGACGGTCGCGTATGAATCTTCGTATCGCGACTATTCGTCCAACTCACAATCGGCCTTATGCCTTGAAGACCGGTTTGAGATCATCAAGGACATTGGCGATGGCAGTTTCGGAAGCGTCGCCCTCGGGCGGACGAGGAGCGCGGGCGCTCACGTCGTTCGAAAGGGCACCTTGGTTCGTATCGTCGTGCTCTTGTCGACATCCACGCGTGACTGACCATCCCCACAGGTAGCAATCAAGACGATGAAGAAGACCTTCGACAGCTTCTCGCAATGTATGGAGCTACGCGAGGTCATCTTCCTAAAGTCACTGCCGAACCACCCTCATTTGGTACCAGCTTACGATATCTTCCTCGACCCGCTGACCAGAAAGCTACACATCGCAATGGAGTACATGGATGGCAACCTTTACCAATTAATGAAGGCTCGCGACCATAAGCCTCTCGACTGCCACAGTGTCAAGAGCATTCTCTTCCAGATTCTCGCTGGTCTCGAACACATCCACGAGCATAGCTTCTTCCATCGCGACATCAAGCCCGAGAACATTCTGGTGTCAACATCCGCACCAGACTCTGTCAATGCCTTCAGACGGTACTCTGCCCTAGTCACACCTCCATCGACACCTCCATCGTACTCGATCAAGATCGCGGATTTTGGCCTTGCCAGAGAAACCCACTCACGAGTGCCATACACGACTTATGTCTCGACCAGATGGTACCGCGCTCCGGAGGTACTGCTAAGAGCTGGCGAATACTCCGCACCAGTCGATATCTGGGCCGTGGGCGCGATGGCTGTGGAGATTGCGACCCTGAAACCACTCTTCCCGGGTGGAAATGAAGTCGATCAGGTGTGGAGGGTCTGCGAGATCATGGGCAGCCCGGGGAGCTGGGTGAACAAGCATGGTCAAAGAGTTGGTGGTGGTGAATGGAAGGACGGAGTCAAGCTTGCACAAAAGCTTGGTTTCTCATTCCCGAAGATGGCACCTCATTCACTTGAGACCATCCTTCCTGCTCCACTGTGGCCTGCGAGCTTGGCCCACTTCGTTACATGGTGTTTGATGTGGGATCCCAAGGTCCGACCGACTTCGCGTCAAGCTCTTGAGCACGAGTTCTTCACGGACGCAATTGATCCGTTGATTCGCCCCAAAAGTGGTACAATTCGGAGCATGGGTCGGAAATCCTCAAACCTCGGACCAGCCATCGATGAGAACGGTCAAACTCTTTCGACCAAGACATCGTCCTGGTTCCGCAAGTCGGTCGGCCAAGCCCAGGTTCAAGCACCTGCAGTACCCGAACACGCACCTGCTGTGCAAGCCCAAAGGCCAGCACCTGTCCATGCAGAGACTACCGAAGCGGTATCGATGGCACAGAAGACCCGCCCGGCTGTGGCGAAGCGTGCTACCTGGACGAACGGCGCCACAAACAATGCCGCGCCAATCCCAATTCTACCCTCAATCCGGCCAGTATCACCTCTTCCTGATGCAGTAAACGCTCAAGCGGACACCAAAGGAGAGAACCACAAGAAGATCGGACGACAATTATCGGTGAATTCCCAGGGCAATCATTACGCCGAACTTCACCGTCAAGAGGCGGAACGTGCTCTGAGTGGAGCAACGGGCCTCAAATCACCAACCGGCAGCCGGGAGAGCTTCTTCTCTCACCTTCGCAAACGTGCGAGACGGCTATCCGGTCGAAACCAGGGACCAATGTCACCCAGTGCCGAAGATATTGAGGCCAATGCAGGATGCGCACCTTGGGTCGGTGCTAACACTGCCACCAACCGGCAGCCCATTCCAGAACCTGCTTCCATTGCGCCCTTGGCCAACGACCCGTCTGCAGATCCCAACTTTGCTGAGTTGGACCGTGCCTTGCAAAGCGTACGGTACAGCTTGGACGTGGCGAATGCGTCAAATGGACCAAAGCATCCTACACGGGTGCAAAGTAACCCTGCGCTCAAACGCCACCATTCTCTACCAAACGGCGGAGCTGAGGAGAAGAACTCTTCCACCACCACACCGATCTCCAGTAGGACAAGACGGTCAGTCAGGAACCCCCACCAGAGCAATCGATACGAGACTCCAGATGAGGAGGACGAACTTCTTGACGAGGCCATCACAAGCGCGCACACGGCAGCGACCAGGTTGGACCATGCTACAATCAGGCATAACAGCGGAACCTACCAGCCGAGCCGCCCACCAGTCTCTCACATTGCTTCAGAACCTGGCCGCCCTGGTCCATACCTAACACCATCTCCATCCAAGGAGAACAATGCAGCTGCATTTACAACACACGGTTACACACCAAGCAAACCCATGGCCATCCCCAAGGTCGCTGCAAGAGTGGACAACAACCCTCAATACGTGACCCCACCATATGACGAGAACGATTGGGCCGCTCATGCAGCGGCCAGCATCTTTGCGACCCAGGCGGCGTTCCGGTAGCCATAGAGTCACAGGCGCCCTGCCTTCCACCGAGCTCGATGCTCCATTCCAGCAGCTGCTAAGTCAGCGCATCACATTTTCCTTTGTCAACGAATCATAAGCGACGGCATCCGGCATCGGCGTAACCCTTTCTGCTTCATCTGGTCGGTCAACGCACCATAGCGGGGGCCAGGGACTGGAATCCCCCTTCCACCGCACAATCTTTCGCCCTTATCTCTGGGCGCCGCGCCTCATCACAGGCGTTCAAAAAGCAAAGTCGTTGTTTCACCAACCACATCCCACCCACTGTCGATCGCTCGGGACACCTCTGTTTTACGTACACGGCTCACACGCGAGCACATTCGGTCTATTCTTCTTCCCCAATGTACAGCTCACTACCATTGTCTCGGCGCTTGAAAGGGAATGGCTCCGGCCAAGAACGGCCTGGTAATGGATCTCGGGAGGATGGGAGAACATGTTGTTTTCTTTCTTGCTTCTACTTGCTTCACGTGCGAGCAATCTCGTCGTCGATTTTTCTTTTTCTTTGCTGACGGATACCCAAACGAGCCCGGGAGGTGCTCTGTTGCTGCTTTTGTGTTACATCTACAGCCATCGTTAGAACCCCTTCTGCTGAGCACGCCCGTGACTTGGTAGCCGCAGAACTCCATCAATTTTTTTGTATACTACTACTGTATAAAAAGCAACCCTAAGCAAGTCTCTGATCGTACTCGTTGGCTGGTCTAGGTACAGTGGTGAATTGCCGAAATGGGCCCCTCCCTGCGACACCTGCCTGCCGAATCTTTGTGCTGTACATCCACTGGCTTTGATGCCAATGCCGCTTGAGATGAATGCTCTAGTCAGATGTTGGAATGAATCTTGATGAGATCTATCCACATAGCTTCCACGACTGAAGGTGCCTGACTACGTACCTAGACGTCACCACGACTTGTGCTAGGGAGGGGGCCACTGTACAAAGTATTCACATACTAAGTGGAGTTCGGTCTGTCCGTGCCCATTGGCCTCGGTTTCGCGTTCATTCACGCCCGCATGCGATGGAGATTGGTCTCAGGCTGCGATCTCGTGTAACCACGCGTGTGCAAATATGACCTAGCGACTGTTCGTGTTGTCTCCACCACGTGAAGGTCCGCCGGGTGTGGAGGGATGCATGCCCACGAGCACGACTCGTCCCGTAACACTACTAGCGCCTAGCATCCACCACGCGAGGACATTAAACCTTATGCTTACCACCACCACCATCTTCACCACTATCCTCGCCGGATACACGGAAACAACAACCTCTCACCGACAAACATACGCAACTCACCACCAACATGTCAGCTGCTACTGCTGCTGCTGCTCCTGCGACCACCGAAGCACTGCCCGCCGTTGCCACTCCCGTGGCGAAGCTGAAGCGGAAACGTGCCAACATCGCCTTGCCAGGCGCGATCGAGGAGTGCTTGGGTAATCACGACGACACGACCAAATCAGGGGAGGAAGTTGTGTCTCCGGCTCCGTCGCACGAGACATATCCGAATTCGAGGTATGCGCGCCAAATGCGCAATTCGGAGGAGGAGGCCGAGGGGGATGATGTTGACGAGGATGACGATGTTGATCTCGATGGCGAAGGGGGGAACCACGATGGGTCCGGCGGCGAGAGTTCGGACAGTGACGAGCAGACGTTGATCTTCGAAGATATGCTTGAACTGATCGAAGAGGGTGATTACGTCGCTGGTCAGTCTTACCCATTCGTAAGCTTTAAGCTGCAGTTACTGACAGTTCGACGCGCAGAACGTGATGCCACCCTACGCATCTCTCCGCAGACGGTGGCGCAGCTCCGGGTCGATCTTAAGAACAACGGCCCGGAAGCATTCCTCCAGGAGAATCTCAAGTACGACACGTTTACGGGCAAGTACGAGCCGCGACTGCTGGGCGCCGTGTTCGGTATCGATCCGGAATTCCCGATGGATGATGAGGTGCATTTACGGCTGCTGTGGCTGGCGGTGCGCCATGCGTTCAGCAAACGCAGCAAACTCGCACAGTACAACACCATCGACGACGCGGCGCGTCTCCTGCGGACGTCCAACAAGATCATCGTCATCACCGGCGCGGGCATCTCCACATCCCTTGGAATCCCGGACTTTCGCTCCAGACATACGGGGTTCTACGAGAAGCTGCGCGAGGCCGGCTACACCGACCCGGAGGAGGTGTTCAGCATCACCGAGTTTGACGCCGATCCTACCAAGTTCTACGGCCTGGCGGGAGACCTGCTGCCCGACTTCAAGATCTTCTCGCCCACGCATGCCTTCGTGCGGCTGCTGCAAGACCAGGGCCGGCTGCGCACCAACTACACCCAGAACATCGACAATCTGGAGGAGCTGGTGGGGATCGAGAAGGATCGCCTCATCCAATGCCATGGCAGCTTCGCCACCGCCACGTGTCGAAAATGCCAGTATCAGGTCCCTGGCGCTGAGATCTTTGCGGACATGCGCGCGAAGCGGGTGGCGCGGTGTAAGAAATGCCTCAAGACTCTGCAGGCTCGCGCGCCGCTGCCGTCGCGGCCAGCCAAGCGTCGAAACAAGTCGCATCGCAAGCGCCATGATTGGGAAGACTCGGACTCGGATGACGACGGGACCTATGATATCCCTCAAGCAGGTGTGATGAAGGTGAGTCTCCCTTGTTTTCATGTCACACCACCTTTGGTATGTACTAACTTTCTCGTGTCAAATAGCCGGACATCACCTTCTTCGGCGAACGCCTCCCAGATACCTTTTTCGACCGCTTCACGGAGCGCGATCAACACAACGCTGACCTCGTGCTCGTCATCGGTACCTCGCTCAAGGTCGCCCCAGTCAGCGAGATTCCCAACCACCTGCCTCCACACGTGCCCCATATTTACATCTCCCGCGAGCCCATCCGCCACGTAAACTTCGACATCCAGCTGCTAGGCGACTGCGACAAGGTCGTCGCAGAGCTCGCTCGTCGCGCCGGGTGGGAACTCAAGCACGATATGCTGCCTGCCAACCTTCGTCTCACCGTCCAGCCGGAAGAGGATGGTTCGATCTGGCGCATCGCCCCAGTCGTCACGGCGTCGCCCCTCCTTGCGCCCAAGTCTGTGGCGGACAGCGGCCGCTCGTCGCCCAACGTGCGCATGGGCAGTCCGGCTCGCTCCACCGCCTCCGCTCGACGCCCTGGTCACCTCACTCCGGATGCGAGGATGCACAGCCCCGCTCGCAGTCCTGCACGAAGCGCGCGCTGAGAGATCTGGTGGTTCTTCCAGCACGGGACGGTATCTTGAATATGACACTGCTTTTCCATTGTCATGTCACGAGTGCTAATGATGACTACAATAATGATCATTCACGATGACACCATTCACGAGACTGAGACCGACGATAACGTATGAAGCGCCTGACAGCGCGCGCGTTCCCACTCCCTTCTTTTCTGCTTCTTCTTCGAGATTTTGCTCGACCTGGTCATTCTTGCCTCGCCGCCACTGGAACTTAATCAGCGCTTTGAATCATACGCGCGCGACATGGCGAACATTCCGTGCGGTTCTGCGTGCTCTGGATTAGAAAGAGGCAATGTTTGGATAACAGCAGCAACAACCACTCAGGCGTTCACGACATGACTCAGCATTGTCACTTCTGCATCACATGGCGCCGCGTGGGCGTGAGTGTTACACTGGCATTTTGCTCGCATGGCAGATTGCATTCGAGTCGTACCAGCATATTCTGGCATTAGCATAGCGTTACGTTACGTTGCGTTGCATTGCATGAGTACAAGTATTGCATTGCATTGCATTGCATTTCATAGAATAGCATAGCATAGCGTCGAAACGTTGTTGTACTCCCTTGCGCCGCTTGTACTTGACCGAAGGCAGGGGTGATGCTAACAGCGAGTCGTGTACATCATATCTACCTGCATGCTAGGCAATGTACCTTATGCTAAGCTCTCCTTCCCGACTTCAAAACCGCCATACACCGTCCACCTCCCCTACTACCTGCTCAACACACCTCGCACTACCCCTTCGAGTTCAATGTTTCCCTTAACAGCCAGCTCCATGATCCCCGACGCCTCGCCGCTACCGTCACGCAGCCAGCGCGCAAGCAGATCGTTCGCCTCCTTGGGCTTGATGCCGGCGTTGGCGGTGCCGACGGTGACGTGGGCGGCGGCGTTGGTGGTCGCGAAGTGCTGTTCGGCGGAGCTGCCGGGGCCTGGGACCAGACGGACGACGAACGCCATCACGCGGGCGTCCCAGACGAGCCGCTCGAAGTGCACCAGACACGCGCCGAGCTTGGGCTCGGGGGTGGAGAAGCCGTCTGCGGGCTGGGAGAGTGCGGATTCGTGCAGCGCGTTCAGACGGGCCCAGGCGTCCGGGTGCTGGGTGGCGGCTGCGCGGTGAATCAGGGTGACGTGGAATTCGGGCTGGATGCGGCGTTGCTGCTTGAGGGTGCGATATGTCTGGGCGACGTTCGATGATGTGGCGTCGAAGAGGGCGTCGAGGATGGCGTTCACTCGTGCGGTAGGGATTTGTACGGCGAAGTACTCGACTTTGCGCTCCTTTGGTTTTGGAGAGGGCTTTTGTAGCTGTCGTGCAGCATTGCCGTTCTGGGTATGCTTGTTGGTGGATTTGTCTTTGGAACGGTTGTCGTCACGGCCCTTGATCTCGTGCTTGACGTCTACCGTGTAGTCGTTGAGCGCTGCTTCGATTGCAGCGTCCATCTCTTCGGCGCTTGGCATCTCTTGCTCGCCGAAGAGTTTGGGATAATCGGTATATAATTGTGCGATGACAGTTTCGAGATTCTCCCGCGAGGAAGCCGAGACGTCGAGGTTGATGACCGTATCGAAGCCATCATCAGGAGGGTGTTCTGGATTCACACGCTGAAAGCGTTCCAAGAAGCCCTCCATGATGCTGATGATCTCCCTCGATCCTTTCGTACCGACGTGAATGGTCTGATGATTGTCTCCACGATTCAGGACGCGGTCCTGAGTGACTCTGCGAATCTGATCATACTCGTTCCTGTCATGTACGTAGTGTAGTGCCACGAACCGAGCATGCGGTATGATCTTGGAAACGTCGGTGATAAGCTGCTCTCGTTCTCGTCGCTGGTGATTGTTACGGTCCGCAATCATGGCACTTTCAGTCGCAAGACTGTTGACGCAGGCCGTGGCAAATGCTTGAGGTTTGCCTTTCTTCACCGTAATGTTGTCGTTTTGCACATGTCCCCATCCAAACAGTTTACAGAGTGCCAAGGCGACTGTAGTCTTGCCACAGCCGATAGTAGCAACCGGAACCAGAACGATGTCTCTCGTAGCATTATCGCTCGAGACTTCACCTTCAAGCGCTTCCTGTCGGATGATATCCGAGCCTTTGAGACCTCGGAAAGCCAAGAAGTCGTCACGCATTTTTATAATTCCATGGTTCTGGTTGTATGCGGCAGCGAGTCGGGGATTGGCGTGTAGTTGTCGACGTGCATAGTCAAGATACTCTTCGGTTATCTTCTTGTGTTGGCGATACTTTGGTGGTCGACCAGCAATGACCGCTTTGGTGCACTCCCGCCATTGCCGGTACATAAGATAAGGCTCCTCGAACTTGTACTTGAAGAACCAATCGTGCCACTCACCCGTCTTGGCCTTCGACTGACATCGAATGACGAAGCCTTCTGTGTCACGCCCGTCGAAATTGCCGGTCTCTGCCACCTTGTCGAGGAAGTCCTTGACATCGTTGATGTCCTCCTTGACAAGGTACATCGTTTTCTTGAAGCCCCACTCATCCGCAAACATGTCGACCAGGTGATGTGGGTATGTGGCAAATTCGGGGAGGTTGAGATTGATACCATGGAGGTAGAGACCGGAGGCTTCTGGTGTGTACTGTAATACGTGCTCCTCGAACTCATCATCACACAGTTCGGCGACAGCTGTCGCGTTCATGGCTCGGAGTTGCTGCGCAAGTTGCTGCTTTGTCTTACCGAGTCTCGACAAATGCTTCTCTACCCACTTTTCACCAACTTCGGAATGGCTGATGTCTGTGTCATCTCGTGCACCGATCGAATGCTTACTGCAAACTGCAAGGGTGCCGTCTTCTAGACCAGCCATGAAGATGATGCATCCGTTCTCCTTCACACTCAACTCATATGGCCCTCGAGTCTCGTCGATCACCCTATCCCATTGAGTCTCAGGAACTTCGCCGTGGTTGAAGAACTTGTCGTATCCTCTGACAGCAATCTCGAAATCGCCATGACGATTTCGGGTCGTGAACAGTCCGCGAGCATAAGTAGGAAGGCCACTCCTCTTGTAATCCCATTCCATGAAACGCCACGAATGTAGTTTGATGTCGGTTCCTTTGACATCGAATGTGTGCTTCTTGCACGAGAAGCTGGATTTGTTTTTGCCTTTGTGCTCTTCCAGGGTACGAATCACGGTGGAAACTTCATCAGGATCCTGGGGCCGGAAAGGCGCCTCATGTCGTTGAGCCATGATTGCTGTGCCTTTAGACAAATGTGGCTGATGTGGGTAGTATGTGGCCAGTCTTTGGTAAAGTCTTGTTTCCAAATTTGCAGCCGAGAGTGACGGACAGCACGAGCAGGACCTCTATTGCGCGACTGCTCTATGTTCAACCAGGGGCGGGAATAAGGACGTATCGATCAACATATACCATCATGTAAGATCGAGAAGAGTCATCTACACAGAAACAGGCTGAGACACCGATAGAGTGACACCGCACGACGAGTCACCGGCGGAAGTGCAGGGCTGTGCGTAAAGATCATGTAACTACTGAAATGGGAGGTGGTTCGCCCCGACTAACTTAGTGGACGTGCAAACATGTCATAAGTCGTGGTATGTACTCTAACACAAAATGCTCACGACTCGACTCAGATTTCGTTGAGTATGCTATCCACCTCTATATCAATTGAAGTCGAATCTTCCGCTTTCCCGTGCTCTCTTCTGCCTCGTCGCTGATCCTCACCCGGATCTTCTCGAAAAGCTCCAGCCTCCGACCTGTCTTGAGTCCTGATTTGAGCTCCAGAGAATAGTCCTCGGCGTTGAACACACTCTCAGGCTCCTTCTCTTCTTGTCCAGCCAGATCTCGAAGGCGGATCAAGCCTTCAACGCCGAAGCGTGGGACAAATACCACGAAGCCGTTGCTGAAGATGCGCATGATAAATCCATCCTCGTCAATGACCCGTCCTTTGAGTGCTTGGCCGACATAATATTCCACACTCGCACGTCCAGCCATTTGCGCATTACGGTGACGAATGTTGATGTTCTTGCAGACCGCCTCGAGCTTGCTGCGACTCTGCAGACTTGCGTCGAGTGGTTCATAGTCGATCGCAGCTGCTAGCTGACGATGTGCTTCAAGATCGGCGTAACGACGAATCGGACTGGTGAAATGTGTGTAGATCTCCGAAGCTAGACCATAATGACGGAACTCTGGGTAGGTCTGTGTGCCTGCACAAAAGTACTCTGCACTCATCATGCAGCGCGTCGCGAGAATACGTACCAAGGTGTTGAAGAACGGGTTTCCTGCCTCGGTGCACATGTCTAAGCTATCGGCCAGCGCCTTTGATGAGTCGGTTCGTATTTCAAGACCCTTTTTTACTTTGAGCTGGTTGCTAAGTTCTTCGAAATTGGTCTTTGGTGGCGCACCATGACGACGCAGAAGTGCAGTTTGTGGGAAAGCCTCGTATATCTTGCCAGCAACACTGATGTTTGCGAGAAGCATGAACTCTTCAACCAGCTGGTTCGTGTCAAGTAGTTGCTTGGTCTTGACGTCGACAGGATCAGACGTCTCGCTCTCTGCTTCAACTCGCACCTCCGGACTCGCAAGATTGAGCGCACCCGCCGCCATGCGCTTGGCTCTTAGTCTCTTGGATAGCATCATAAGGTGGCGCATGCCGTTGGTCAGATCATCCTGTTGGGAGGCATCATCTATTCGAAGTTGTGCTGCTTCGTAACTGAATGCTTCACGGCTCCGGATGACAGATTTGGTGAACTTGGCAGACACAATATCCGCGTTACTGTCTAGCTCCCATAGCACACTAAAGGCATAGCGTTCCACGTAGGGCTTGAGGGAGCACAGATCGGTGCCTAGTAGCATTGGCAGCATATCGATGCGCTTGTCAACCAGATATACTGTAGTTCCACGTAGGGAAGCCTCCTTGTCCATTGCGTTGTTGGGCTTGACGAAATTCGAGACATCTGCAATGTGAACACCAACTTCGAAGTTGCCATTTGGGAGCTTCCTGGCATGCAAGGCATCATCAATATCGACACACCCTGGTGGATCGATTGAGCAGATAATCAGATCTCGAAGATCTTTCCTGTTCTGCCACCCCGGAGCCGACATACTTTCTGGGACTTTCCAATCATGACCCTCGGGCGGAAGACAATCCAGCACGGTCTTCGGGAATGGCCGGTACTGCACGTCCCATTCGAGTAGCAGCGCTTCCGTCTCGGCTCCTTTGGTCTCAAGTTCACCCAGGCTACGGATGAAGTGTCCGACAGGATAGCGAGACTCCCTGTCCCAAGAGTCGATAGACACGAGTACACGCTTGCCTAACAGCTCAGCCGCTTGCCTGGTTCTAACGCGAATCTTCGGCACCCGCTTGTCCATTGGTATGAGAAATACTGTCTGCTGTGACCTGCTGTCTTTCGCCTTTGACCGAACAGAATCTTTGTCAATATGACCGACATATTGTCGCCAATTACGCTTGACTATGCCGACGACTCTGGCGGTAGGCTGTGCGCGACCTTCACTTTTGTTTCCATGGGTTTTCTTGACTTCTTCCTGGAGCGCTCGTCGTTCACGCTCTGTCACTACAGCTTCGGGTGAGTCGTCCTCGTTATCTGCATTATCATTCTTGGTAACATCGTCTTCCTGGATGACTTTGCTGGATGGCGCCTTCCACTGATCTTTCGGCAACACTTCAACCACGACCACATCTCCAGAGACCGCGCGATTGCTGTTCTCCCGCCCTTGAATAACAAGCGATCGCTCAAATGCCGGAACATTGATAGAGCCTTCCAGATAATTGTAGGGGGACACGTTGAAAATTCCCTGATGGAGAGTGCCATTCTTCACACCTGAAAGCATCGCAGACATAGATGAGTATTCCGGGTATAAGAGCTCGACTTTGTCGTTTTTCGTGACACGCTGTTCTCTGCTAGCCGCCACCATGTCCAATAGCTTATCCGCATCTGGCAGACCCGTGACATAATCATGAAGGCTTGAAGCAACGAGACTTTCGGCTTTGGCTTTGCGCAAGCAATCTCGGTCATCTGACAACATAACCACCGCTGGACAACGTGCGCTCTTCCGAGCTGTGACTGCATGTTGCAGATGCCCCGCATACCAAGCACACGCTTTGCGTACTGCACGATCATTACGATCATTGATAGTCTCGCCCGACGCTCTCTCCACAAAGGTCTCCAGGCGGAACTCATTGAAGAACACGTAGAATCTCTTGCCTTCATTCTTCGTCAATGCGATCAGGCGGTTGTAGAGTGGCAATGAACGGTTCTTGACTTCCTCAAGAACAGTCTGTAGCACAACGACATCCTGCATAGTCCCTTCGGTCTCGAATAAATCCATGGCTGAAAGGAAGGCATTGGTGTCGGGGATCAGGTAATGACCTTCGGGGAAGTGCTTGGTACCGGCAGGAGTGGCAGATAACACAGGTGTCTCAGTCTTGCGGTTGAATCCGGCAGGCGCGAGATCGAGACAACTTGCACATAACTGCGAAGAGCACGGAATGTCTTGTCGTAGGTAGATCTCACGAACAATCTTTTGCACTTTGCCAGATCTCAGTGTTCGTAGATAGGTTTTACTGCTAAGAGTTGTGTTCGTCGTAGTCGAAGCATACGATCGCTTTAGTGAGGACATTATCGCCGTTTTCCTGGAGCCACGATCGAGCAAGCAGTCCGTTGGCGATGGCAGACTTCACTTGGCCTTTGTTCAGTGTGCGCCACAGCAAAAGTCGTTCTGACATCGGACAAACGTGAATAGAGTCGTCGCGCACGTCCCGAGCCTCCCGAGTCCCGCTCCTGCTGCCGCACGTCAGATCACCCTCACAGTGTCTGCTCACCGCTTTCCAAGCTGCATCATTGCGTACTTTAGTGTTGATCCAACAAGCGGCAGTATAATTGCAAGACGACAGTGTGCAGACCGAACGAACAGCTTGAAAAATTGCGCTGGAGAGGTTGAGTCGTCGGCGACCCGCCCGAGATGGGTCGGCGACCGAATCAGCTTGTCGTCGAGTTCTTTCAGCGTGGCAGGAAGCTGGAAGACTCGAGCAATCGTTACGAGCACACTTGTCGGAGATGTGGTGAAGTGGTAAGTCGCGATGCTTCTGGGATGTATGCGCTTTCCCCTATCTATCCATAGCTACTTGTCCTTCCCTGGTGACTGACATCCTTGCAGTTCCCGAAAGGTCGCATCGATGCACTCATAAGTCATGTCCTCCGCAGATGCCCACATGTCAGCCAGCACGATCGTGAGCTTGTCTCGCAGCAAGTGCAGCACGGCCAGGACAAGAACCGCCTATCGAAGAGCACGAACAGCTTCACCCGAGCCACCACAAGTGCTTCCCTTGGTACCAACGATGTGTTACCGATGGCGGATAGCCATGCCATTCTGTACACGGAACAACAATCAGCTCTAGACACACTGGCGGAAGTGTCGAGAAGGCATCTGGACTACTCGTCTTACAGACCACAACAAATCTTCCCGGATTCGTCACAGCGCAAGACATTGCCGGACGAAGGTCAGGCTCTTGCTGAACAAGCACTGTTTGCCTCGCTCCAGCAACACGTTGCAGCTTCGGATTATGCTTCGCATGCCACAAACGACTGTGAAAGTTCTATACCTGGTCCCATGCTCGTGGACGGTACCGTACAACCCAGTACACATCATTTTCAACCTGATGTCGACTTGGAAGATCCGGCACGTGTGTGCGAAGATCTGACCCAATATCAGCAATTTCAACCTCACCACGCTCAGATTGAGTCTGATTTCCGGCCAATCCTGTCAGATGGACCAGCTTCGTCCGCATTAGATCCTGATTTGGGCGACGTGCGCGTAGACGTAGACCCGCGTCCTGTGGTTCAGCATCCAGAGGAAAATAACATGAACTGGGAGTCTGAAATGACAACGAGTTTCCACACATTCGCCACGGACTCTGTTCCAGCAGACCATATTGATCCTTCTCAAGGATTGGACGAAGTGCAGAAAGGTTCGAGTCGCAGACGGCGAGGTGTATTTTCGGACAGGAGACGTGAAGAGGTCAAAGCAAATCGCAAACGCGGTGCATGTCTGCGATGTCGCATGCTCAAAAAATCATGCTCGGATGGAACACCATGTAACACTTGTAGCTCTATCGAAACAGCTCGTGTGTGGAAGAACACATGCATTCGCACCAGGATTGCGGACACCTTTCCTTTATGGTCGACTGCGTTGTACCACCACAAAGCATTGGTCGAAGTCCCAACCGCCGTGGAAGGCCTGACCCAAGTCGTCTTGCCAGGACGCATGGAAGTGTCACTTTGTGCTGAGTCCGACCTTTGTATGACTTTTGTGGCCAAGCAATACACAACGACTGTCTTGCCAAACCCTGGAATTATCGATATAAGCCTGCTTAGCAGACATGACGGTCAACACAATGCGATCTGGTTGCTTGAAGGAGGCGTTGAAATGGCCGATAAGATGGAAGAATATGTCAACCGCATCGCTGGTGTCTACATACAAACAGAAAAGGCGGCAAGCATTAAGGCGCTACTACGCGAAGCTTGGTCCATTGGGCGTGAAGAAACAGCACAAGCCGACAATCGATCGAACAGTGGAGCAGGTGACGAGCATGCCAATACCGGTGCAAGGTCTTGCTACTCTTTGCAAGATCAGCTCGTTAAATGCATGGTGCATTTATGGGTGTACACGCGCGTTTTAAGTAACCCGGGTGCTCTCACTGTTCAGATTCAGTACTGCCCGACACAAAGTCCTCGGGACGAACCATCCCAATTCAGTCAGCCGGACAGTACTGACGCAATCCAGCTCTTCAGCCTGCCTGAACACTCGCCTAGTTTTGATCTCATCAAGAGTCAGCTTTTGGCACTCGCCGAAGAGCGCTGCACAAAGTTGAATCGCATCGTCATGAACGAGATGGAGAGACGTTTACTGCAGCGACGACAAGCGTCGCGCAATGCGACCTTTATCTCGGCGCTTGTTCTTCTGAATTGTGTTGAGCGCACAACATCATTCTATCGTGGATTGGACTTTACTACCCCAATGGATGAGTTGGCCCAGGACGAGCAAGAGTACACTACTGGAGCCTCTTTCGAACAGAAAAGCACGATGGATACGCGGAAGAGTCTCGCTACGTACTTCGTCCCCAGCACGTTGCCAAGTGCTATTCACACGAACCCACCCCTTGACAAACTCTGGCTACAAGGGGAGCATTTCGCAAATTTACTGGTCATGATGCTTCGACTTCGCGGCTTACCACCAAAGACCACGAGCGATGCGTTCAACAACTTGATCACAACCTACGGTCTGTCACTCGACGTTCACGGCGAAGCTGCTGGTGATCATGACGGTAGCCAAGCACTTTCCAAATGGCTGGACCCAATGGAGCTCAATGTGTTCGACTTGGTCGCGAAACGAGACAGCCCATTGCCGAACCAGACTGCGGATGCATCCTCTTGGGACATGCGCTTCATCTCGAAGGTCCTGCTATCGGACAACCAGCATTAGAATGCCTGCGGCGATCATAATCATCCTCGGCTCCATTAAAGAGGAATAATGAGTACATGTATATGATTGAATGACTGAGGAATGACAATGAGGCAGGGATAAAACAGACTCTTCACGAAATAGACATAGATACCCGGTGTTAGAATGGGAGCCCCATGGGCAGCTCACTATCAGGACCTGAACGCCTGTAAAGATTGCACTCTATACGATCTGCAGAAAGGCACTCCTACTGGTAGCATTCACGTTGTCCTGCAGATTGAACTTCAATAGGAGACCGAGATTTGACAATGCTACACCGTCTTGTGGTGAAGACGTGCATGGGTGAAGAAAGTAAGTCCAGAGTCCCATGAACAACGATATCCCCGTGAATGTTGTCACCTCATCGTTCACAATGTCGGCATCATCCCCACGTTCACGACTGTAGGCTCCGGAGTATATCCAGACTTTCGCGGCATCGCGTTCGGCGTCATTCTGATTGTCCGGTTCTAGGCTCATAGCATCGTCAGAGCAACCGAGGGTGAATGGACGAGATTGATGTGACTAACATAGTAAATCAACTTCTGGGGTCGTCGACTAGATACACACGCGGATCCGGGAGATACCTGTATGTAGATAGGTAAGGTCAGATCAGATCAGTCACGTCAACATCGTTACGCCATACGACAGCTTTGACGCAACTTGACTCTCGAGACTTGAATATGTTGAGATTCACACTGCATCACGTACATGTACATGTGTCTCAATATGTGCTAGACGCATGTTGTCATAAACCCTGATACATTCACATGCCCGCTAGTGTTCCTAGGTGGGTCCGGCTTCAGACGCGACCTGTTCGGACACATCAACTGGGTACGAGACATCGTGAATCGGACAAAGCTACGTCCTTGGAATATTAAACAACGGGATCTTGGAAGCCTCCGCAAGGTACTTCAGCTTCGACTGCTTACGCTGAATTTCATTCCTTCCGTCAAACCTCGAGGATATCGTTCGTACCTGCACATCTTGGTAAACACAACTGCGCGATATCTGGAGCGTATCAACCACATCGTTCCTCCAAGATGGACATGATCCCAGGTCGGTACACTGCCATAATATTCAGCTGTACCACTAGTGATTGCGACTAATCTCTCCCATTACAGACTGGGCGGCGCACTTCCTCTCCACCGATCAAGCTTACATCGCGCCTTACGCTTACCGCCTCTTCACCGTCCTGTCGACGCTGAAGTCATGGCTCCTTCCCGTCATCCAGCAAGCGACTCAGAAGCCTGACCTCGCCAGCATCGCACTGCTGCTCGTCGTCCTCTACCTTTCGATCAAGATCGTCGGTCTTGTGCTTAGCTCCCTCTTTGGCTGGATACGTCTGGCTTTCCGACTGGCGTTCTGGGCGGGTCTGACGGCGGTGGGGATGTGGATGTGGTCGCGCGGACCAGAGGGTGTCATGGATGACTGCCAGCATTGGGCCAATGTGTGGGGCAAGGAGTACGGGTACTGGAAGGACAAGGAGCGACTTGCGGCGATGGCAGGCAAGAGCGGATTTCAGGTGGGCAACAGCGGTGTTCCGCCTCGCCAGACAGGCTATGGGAGGTGGTTCTAGGGTCAAGAGCTTTGGGGATCACGACGAGCCCTTTGTTGCTGCCGGAGTGCTTGAGGTCGGTCAACCTGGCCTAGTGATCTACCTTAAACAGTACAACGACTGTACTTGATTTGCGGATTTAGCGTTGGCGTTCTGGCGATATGGTAATGGTCTGAACGGATGAAGGCAACTCTTCATATATTGGCACGGATACTAGCACTAGCAGCCAATTAACGAATCATGAGGTGGCCTTCGAAACGGCTCGCCCTGCGAGTGATCTACAACAGTGATACGATACCCCTATAAGCAGATAGCATACTTCTGCACGCGTGCGCTATGGTCAGTGTTGTCTCCAGAGGTCGCAAGGTACAGTGGTGATCGGTCGAAATAGCTCCCTCCCTGTGCGTCTTCGCTGCGAGATCTTGTACTGTGTGGCCACGTCCTTAAAGATATTCCAGTGCCGTATGCTTGAGATGAAACCTTACCTTATGGTCCGACACTGGGCCAATTTTGACAAGATCTAGCCCACACAGCTGCTATGATTGAAGCTGCCTCACAGGCCTACATGATCTTTAAGTTGTATTCCGCTTCTCTGGGCTGAAAAAGGCGGAATGCACTGTACCTTAATAAAGCTAATAACCTGGCACTTGGAAGTCAGAAGCTGTAGTCGTACAGCACAACAAGCAAATGCGATCAACGTTCTATCGCTGCACGAAACGAAACTCATGTACTCTTCTTGGATGACGATGTTGGAACTTCCCTTCTCCCCCATTACGTGCGATCTGGACAACACGTTCCGTCTATCGCTCGTACCGACGCAGATGCCGTGTCAGGCGACACCTGCCTCGGATTTGTTCCGACACTGAGGTGTGTAAAATGACATGCAATAAGGCTGCGGTAATACTCCACGATTTGTCGCTGTGTGAGATATGGATTGGCCTGTATGGGCGTAAAACGTTGTCTTGCGATCGAAGACCAGGTAGGGAAAGTTATTATATTGAGCCAAAACTTTCGTGTTACCTACAGTCTGCCCTGCTGGCGCAATGGTAGCGCGCCAGACTTCTATACCCGGAAGCTCGATGTAATCTGGAGGCTGCGAGTTCGAGTCTCGCGTGGGGTGACTCGTATCACTTTTTCTTTTGCTTTACCTCTATTTAAGGTATGGTTGAAGGTTTGTTTTTCCTCTCTGAACAGAGATGACGGGTTTTTTTTGGAGAGCAGCATGAACACCCATACACTCGGACTCCGTGACTCTATGATCACGGAAAATCATACTTGTGCAACTTTACAGGTGGTAGAATATGTGAACATCAGGTTCCGACGACAAAACTCGAAGTAGAAACCCTGTACAGCTCTATACATCGCGAACGCCAGTTTCTACTTCCCCAAGCAGGTACAACACTCAATCCTCACTTCTGGTCGAAGCTATATCTCAACCACTCACCCACAGCGCGCAGACTCTCCCACCGAACACTTTCATTCTCATCCTGCATCAGCGCCATGACGCGAGCCTTGAGTCCCATCCGTTCCAGTTGCTGCCTTTTCTCCGGGCACTCCTTGACCAGATATGCCACATCACTACATCCAATAGCGAGCACCTGCTTGTCACTCTCCCAATCTTTCGACAAGGTCTCTGCCAATTTCTTGCAGAGTGCACCGTTCTCGTTTTCAATGATCTGTCGTGCGTTCTCACGCCAAAAGTCTTGGTTCTTGTGTGGTGGTGACCAGCGGAGATGGCCGGATTGTACTTCTGCTTCGTATTCGCCAAACGTCGTCTGAGTTTTGGTATACTCATCCATGAGGTTGTTGAGGCTTTGCAGGTCTTCAAGTAAGTCTTGGTCCGTCAGATGTCGACTCTTGAGGTTGGCAAGGACAGTTGGAAGCTTGGCGGGTAGGGCAGCCGGCATGAGTGTGCTCCTGTTACTTGAAAGCAGGTTGTTGAGAGTCCCAAGAATTAATCGCGTAGTCTTCTCTTTTGGCGAGATCTTCAATAGCTGCGTGTACAGCGGAATGATGTCGTATTCCTCGTCGAGCCCCTGGCCAACGGCTTTGCCTTCAAATGACAATTGCCAGACCGCCATGAGTACGTGGTACATGAGTTGTAAGCCTACATTACCACCAACCTTGATTGTGCTCTCTCCTGCGCTTCTGACGCTGCCTGCAGCGGATCCATTGTATATTGTGCTCTCGGAATCCTTTCCAGCGGTTGCAGTTTGCAAGATGTTGAACAGTGGACCGAGCGTCTCTTTGCGCTGTTTCCAGAACTGCGTCCTTGACTTGGCCGAGATCAAGAGCGCGCTGTATTCTTGTACCGCAATATCTTGCAAGTTGGAGTCTGTTGTGTCGGAAAGTGTTGCGACATATGAGTAGAGTGTCGGCAGAGCCTCGTCAATCTCAGGCGTTGACTTCGGGTTTGAAATAAGAGCGTGCGACAACAAAGAGGCCAGAAGAGAGGATGCGAGTAGTGGTATGGGGTCTTCGGGATTGTTGGACTGCTTTAGTAGAGGAAGCAGTGCTTTGAACGGATGCGGTTCTCTGATGAGCGACTCGGTGAGCGCTGGGATGTCTGCGAGGGGTCAGATCACTTCTTCGTATCAGGCGTTGCGTCCCATACCATCAACAAGATCTCCTGCAAGCACAAGCATGTATTGAAGGATATCGGGTCGCTTGGCAGCACTTTCGAAGATGCTCTTTGCGCCATCATTGCCGGACAGCAACACCGTATAGGTCTTGATATCACCCTCAACGGTCTGTCTGCGTTGCTCTTTTCGTACTTTGTCGATCTTCTTGATCTTCGCCAGGTCTTCGTCAGAGATCGTCTTGGCCCGTACTGCGCCTTCCCATCCGATTGATCGGGCACGGATGTTGTTCTGCAGCGAGAGAATGTAGGCTGGCGGATCCAGAGACATGATGTCTATCGTTAAAGCGGTCTACCGGGGAGCTGAAGAGCTGAAGAGTCGAGTATAGGTGGGCCGACTGCTGTGACTTTGCTGGCGGTAGTAGAGCTAAGCTCGTCTATGCTATCTGCCCTCTGACGTTGTCAGTTGCTGGGTCTAGTTTATCGCGGGCCTGGAGCCGCCATTGGTAGCTCACAGGGATTGTCAAAAGTCGATGCACGTCTAGACTTCATGTTCCTGCGTATGCTTGTGCTACGCCATCACTGAACTCCAAACCTTCGTGTCACAGTCGAAGTCCCGTCTGGACTGCTAGATGCTGGCGCCTCTTTGCACTCAAGAAGAAATAGCCCTGAGGAGTCTCCCAAGTGTGATTCATACGACCATTCGATATACCTGGTCATGTGCGCGTAGACTTTTGGTCGCGGTAACTACTTCTGCTGAGCTTGCCAGGGTGGTCATTGTACACGTTTGACATTCTGAGACTCTCATATGCATACATGTGTGGGTAACGTTTAACCTCAACAGAAAAGTCGGGCTGTCAATATATTTAGTAGGCAGCTTGGCTTGGAAGATCACCTACCGATGGATGGCGCCTTTACATCCTGTCTAGCGCTCACCTCAGAGCCATGATAATGGATTACCATATCGCTCTACTTCAATACCCATCAGGCTCAGTATGATCTGGCTTCTCCTCTATCCTTTGCGCGGCACCTCCGATCCCCCTCGACTGACCCCAGAACATCCCGTCCGCCGGGCATTCTACAGACATGGCAAAACCACTGCTCAGCACTGGCTTGTTGCCATGCTTGTTTCCGTGGCCATTGCTATGGGTTGCTCGTACCCGAGTTTGCTCCTCTCCGAATCGCCAACAGCTGGCATTTCTGCTTATCCACATCATGTCTGGGCCACTGCAAGGCCACTAGACCACAGTCCAGGTCGGACAGATGTCGAAATGAGACAAGTGTGGATCTATGGTAGCACCGACCAAGCTCTTAACAAGTCTGTATTGAGAAGTGCGTTAGCCATCCAACAGCAGCTGATTGGCCTGGAGGACATGCTCCCAATATCGACCGATGACGATCAGTCAATACACAGCTCCATGACTTGGGGCTATCATTCGCCATTAATGTATTGGAACAACTCGATCTCAGCCATAGAAGAGGATCACGACGTGCTGCAGACCATTCAAGATAAGTCCAAGACTGTGTCTTCTCTAAATGTCGCCCTACGACCAGCTTCTGTCTTCGCAGGAAAGAAGTTCGACAGGTGGAAGCTGCAAGCTGCAGATGCGCTTGTCATCACACTTATGAACAGAGTCGAAGATGGTGCCGGAAAAAACTGGGCAAGCAGGATGATTTCGTTGTCGACGGACGTTTGCAAAGACTGTACAATGTATCCGTCAAATGGGCAGATAACACGAGCTCGAGTGTATGAGTTCTCCTTCACGCCATTGACCTGGAAGGAGAACTTTTTGCTCGCCTTTGCATACTCTTGTCTGGTCGTCTACGTTTTCCTGAGTCTGAGGAGGCTCAAGGCATTCCACAGCCGTTTGGGATTGATAGTCACAGTCATCACGCATGTGACCTTTTCGATCCTCTCTAGCATCACGGTCTGCGATCTTCTCAAGATAAACCTCTCCATGGTGCCGAGAAACGCCTACCCATTTGTGGTGTTAGTCATCGGATTGGAGAATATGTTCAGAGTAATCAACGCTATCTTGGCCTATCCGCCGACTATGGCGACCGATCAGCGCATTGCCAACGCTCTTGGAGACATCGGGCCCGTCTCTGTCGCAACCGTGATACAGAACCTCATGATACTGTCAATACTGTCAAGATTTGTGTCACCTGGAGTTGGTGCATTCTGTGCCTTTGCGTGCATCGCAACACTGTTCGATCTGTTTTTTCTATTAACCTTTTTCGTGGCTGTGCTGAACGTCGACATTCGACGTCTTGAGCTACAAGATGCTCTCTCGCGTTCGAATCCCAGAAGTGGAACCCGTCGATCGTCTCCCTCGAAGTCGAGCTGGTTTGATGCGCTTGTTCAAGGAAGACTGCCTTTCAGTACACGAATGGCAGGCACTGCTGTGACAACAACATTTATTCTTTCTCTCAACTACCATTTCTTTGAGCGACACGAACAAATCGGTGGCTTGCGTTACCTTCTCAGCTTAGTTCGAGGAAGTGCCTCTGGGGTGGCAGAGTTTGATTCCTTCACCCCTCCGCCAATGAACGCCACTTTGACCCCTGGTGAGTGGATGCGGATGCAAGATTTTGAGACCGCCAGAGATGTCATGCGCCTGGCCAAGCCTGGATCAGACAGCTTTGTTCTACGTCTGTTCACACCACTTATCGTGGTTCTCCCTGGGGCAGATCGATCTGAAGCACCTTTATCCCCGGAACCATGGACACAGGCCCTCAGATCCTTCGCCGTCCACCATTTTTTCCCTGTTGTTGTCGTCGTCATCTTTGGTGTAGCTTTTGTCGCTGTCCTCATGAACTTCTTGCTTTACAATGAGGCGGATGACCTCGAAGCCATCGACGGCGAGCGTATGGAAAGCGTCTCGGTGCAGCTGCTAAGAATGCCACACAAGATCGACATTGTGAAGATGTTTGGAACCGATCGTGGACACTTCATCAGCGTGGGCCTGGACCGAACCATAGCGATCTCGGTATTCGATTGGTCACAGCAGTCCCGGCAAACGACTGCTGTTCCTACAAATGCGTTGGCCCAGATCGTATGGCCCATTCAAGACGCGACATTGGATGAGAGTGCAGATTGGATGGCTTGTCATTGCAATGACAACCGTATCTACATATACAGCTGCATCCAGAACAATTTCACTCAGTTCTTGGAATATCCGGACGACCACCCGCCCGTCCTATTTCAGTTCGTCCGCCTGTTACTTGATGAGGCCCTGCAAACTCACCTCCTGGTGCTCACTTCTGGCGGACGCATGGTGATGAGCAGTCTTGAGTCAGACAGTAAGCTCTTTTCGGAGCTTTCGTCAACCCCACTGATCGGCGCCGCCATCATTGAACCATCGAGCCAAGTGAGAAGACTTGTGGTGGTTACTGAGACGGCAAGGCTTGTGGCGTATACCTGGATGCTAGGGTCATGGACAGAAAGTAGCTCAGGTTCGATCGAGCTAACCTACGAAGACTTGACAGGCGGCATTCACATCGACTATCATCCTGGCCTCGGTAACGATATCCTTCTCATGAACACCAGAGTAGCCATTTTCTTTGTGGATAGTCAGACCCTTGGCGTCATCGCAAGACTCGAAGTTGATCAGAGCCGAGACTCGTTTGGTCCTGCTCTGGTAGGACGAGTGACGGATTGTCCCATGTGCGGCTCTGTCGCCCTTGCGAGCATTAGTGTTGCCAGCTACCAAGACAGGAAGGACGAGGTCGAAGTGGTGACTTGGACTGCCTCAGACAACAACGGGCAGGTGGAAGCTCCAATCTGTCTACGCAAGAGCACAAATTCGTGTGCCTCATTCGCCAGTGTACGTCAAGACTCTCACAAGCTGGCACGCAGCGGCACCTGGCATGCATTGAGGTCGTGCGCCATCCTGGGGCTACGAAAGCGCCAAAAACGCCAATCGCCGAGCAGTGGCCCAGACATAAGCATGAAGTCACGTTCAGAAACCTCAGCACAGGTACGCCACCGTCGACATAGCCGCAGCGTTGCGCCGCCCACGTCTGCACATGAATGGGAGGCCTACAGATTTTCATTCGACGGGGAAATGCAGACGGTGGACTGTTCTGCTACACTAGAATCGGACCCTACCCAGGACACAGCCTTATACGTCAACCATGCCGGGCCAGCTGCTCTTCTGGGCCCGCACTCTGTTGCTGTCGCTTTCGGTAACCACGTCAAGATCATCTCGCATAGTGGACGTCAGCGATCCACAGGACTATCTCCGCTACAACGAACGACGTCTAGTTCGAGGCGCAAGATTCCGTCGCGGAAGCGACTGTAGGGCCAGTGATAAGCAAAGCTTGACCAGCCCTGAGCACTACTAAGCGACGCCTGGAAGTCTCCATTGCAGACCAGGCCGTATCTGCTAGCAAGATGCACAGATGGGCATTCATCTCATGAAGCTTGAGCCGCCGAAACGTAGTGGCATGTACTAGATGACCCTCTTGTTCTCGTTCCCTTGCATGGTATGCTTGGTTGAGGTTTCAGATCTTGCTTGATCGTCGCTCACCGTCGGCTGCTAGTAGCATTGCCAGCTCTATACGAACAAATACGTACGCATTATTGGCAGATGGCATCTTAGCCTACGCCTTGCTCACTTTACCATCCACATGGCTACTCTGAGTCGATGACTGTAAAAGTACAGGTTATATCATGACTGATGGGAGGTATTGTGCTGTCAGAGGTCGGTATGTAATACTATGCAGTGAAGCGTCAGAGTGATAGGAGTGTAACAAGACGCGTGGCCGGCGTACGCGGTCTGCAGCTCCCCGACACCCGACCGCAGCGGACTGCATCCTGTAGCTTCTTCCCACCAACACATCCACATCCACAATCATCGGCGCGTATCTACGCCAGATCAGCACTCGTAGGGCTTTAGTCCTATTGTCATGACCTTGGCGCTCTCGTAGGCGTCGTCGTAACGCCGCTGGTTGCGCCTCAAACCCTGGTTTCATGCACCATCCACCGCATCATAAGCTACTGTAAGAGTTTGGTGATCATCAGAGCCGCGTTTTTCCTTATATTCTCGTCTCTTCTCCTCTGAAGGACCTATTCATTTTAACAACACTTAAACTCACACGCTTGTTCCTCAACCTACCGCTCCCGAACGCCACCCCAACCAACCAACCACTCTCAAGATGCAATACAAACTCCTCACCTTGGCGCTGGCCGCCGCCGTCTACGCCGCTCCCCAGGTCACCAGTGCTGCGTAAGTTCACCACCCTATCCTGACAGCTCGACACGAGAACTGATCGGGATTCCAGCAAGCCAACTGGCACTCCTCCCGCTCCGGGAACCGGCATGCCCCCTCCGATGTCCGGAACCGCTCCGTGGGGTCCTGTTGGCACTGGGATGCCATCTGGTGGCCCCCCTCCAAGCGGTGGCATGCCTCCCTCCGGTGCTCCAACCGGTCCTCCAACCTATGCGCCGACCGCCTAGATCATCAACGACGCGATGGTGACGACGGCCGTCACGGATCTCGCTGTCGCCGACGCACCTGGTGTTGCGGGCCTGCTCGCACTAGAAGTGCAAGATTCTTGTCGATGTCGTCGTCAGGACGGATGGGACATGGTCTCGGACGGGTTCCGATTGATTTGGCCAGGGTAACATTCGTTCAAGGAGGAAAGTGAGGAAGTATCATGGTGGAGAAAAAGGAGAAGCGCGATTCGTCTTTCGAAGAAGTCACTCTGTGTTTCTCTCCAATAGAATTGTTTGATCTGCTTGATTACCGTCATTGTCAAGTTTTCGACGATTCGTGGAATCACGATCGGTGAAAATTTGCAGATACATGTAATCTATGTCTTTGTAAGCAGTTTTCAGATGTACTCTATGGATGTATGGATATTAGCCTTACATGACCTTATAAGTGTAGGAATGCAGTGATTGGAGAAAGGTTGTGGCAAGTCGTGAGGCGATGTTACGCAATCTGCACCATTTCGGTCCTAAACAAGGGCGCCCCCTGGCATCTCTGATACACGCATCCTTGCATCCAACAGCCCCAATGTAACACATCTCCTCACCAAACCTGAACCCACGCACGCCTGGACGCACAGTGTGTCTGCATACCTACAGCCTCGTCCAGACACATGTCAATCAGTCCATGATCTACATTAGGCATGTGCCTGCTCGTGAAATCTTCCTGTACCTGACGGGACCTTATATTTAGCACCAGCTCGCCCCTTCGCCTCTGGTTCCTGGCCTCGTCCTCACCCCATCGTAATCGTCGTACGTCGTCCTCGTGTCTGCTCCACTAGGCACCCGTCAGCCTTGCAACGTCTGCCTCACATGCTCGTGCTGGATCAATAAATCTCTATTGAACTTCCTGTCGTCTTTCGTCCTTTCTTCTGCGCATTCGTCAGACTTCTACATTCGTTTCGTCCATCAAGCATTCTCGATATCATCGTTGCTTCCACTCGCGACACCTTTAATCACCCTTCTTCACGCACTTTCACATCAACAAACATGCAATACCAACTCCTCGCCCTGGCGCTCGCGGCGGCCGTCCACGCCGTCCCACAGCCCAATGCTGCGTAAGCACACATCTCCTCACACACCGTACCGGCGCAACAAACTCACCTGAATCGCAGCTACTCAACCACCTCGACTGTCTCCTCCGCCGCCGCCACCGGCTACTCTTCCAGCGCGAACGGCACAGCCGCCAGCACCGGCGTCATCTACAGCACCGGCACCAACGGCACCGTGCACTCGACTGGTGGCAGCGCCGGCACCACCGTCAAGTCCACCACCACCGCCAGCCTCACCTCCGTCACCGGCACCGTCACATCGACGACCGGCACTGCTGGCTCGGGCTCGTCTACAACGTCTACCGGCGGCGCGTCGCTGCCCTCTGCCGTCGCAGGCCTCGGGTTCGCGGGCGTTGCTGGTCTTGCCGGCCTTTTTGTGTTGTAAACCCCTTTCACCATGGGTGGATGGGAGGAAAAGTCGGCGTTCCTAAGGACGGGCGGGCCTTTGATCGGGCCCTTCTTCTGTGTGCTTGAGCTCTAATGGAGGCGGGTTCCGCGCGCAAAGGGAAAAGGAAGAAAGATCAGGATGGCGGAAGAGTGCTATAGAGTTCGTTCCTCGAGGAAATTGATGCTGCCTACCTTACCTACCTTATCTAGGTAGATACTAGCCTCGCAATGCGAACACATCGTTTGCGCAGCGCGAACATTCTGATGGCTAGTGTATGTTGGTGTGGGGGTGTTTGAGGAACTGATGATGAGTTGTTTCTCCTCTTGTGTGATCCCAATATCTCTGCGAGAGGTGTACTGTTGTTGTTGCTGTTGTATAAGACTGGAATGTGTGTACACCACACAGCCTCCCGCCCTGATCCTCTCACATATCTCTGCGATATGGAGAGACTCGATCTGCTCCATTCGCGTGGGTTTGAAAACACCGAGGAAGACGTACGTGATTCCCAAAGTGACTGCTTAGACCAAGGGTCACATGTAGTCTTTCGAACTGCCGTCCAAGACCAGAACAGAAGGTGGAATGTCACAACACCGCCGATCTCCAACGTCGACGTCACTGCGGCACGCCTACAACAGCAGCAACATACATTTTCGCCACCAGCCATTGGCATGCACGCAGCTACATGTACACGCCATAACGTCAGAACAGCATACAGCTTGAGGAAAACGCGGAACCTTGATGGGTGTATTGTGGAGCAGATCATTGTAGATACTCGCCTGCCTTGACTACTTATACCTAGCATCGCCATCCTCCCTCCTCTCCTCTCCCGACATAATGCCTTCTCGCACAATCTCTACAGCTATTTCGCGCGTCAACAACATCTCGAAACACTTATCGTCGCAAGCACCGATCCGACAGCAGCAGCAGCGCAGCATGGCATCGACGGGCGGAACCCAGCTCAAGCTCAACACGGGCGCCTCCATCCCGGCCATTGGCTTCGGCACCTGGCAGGACAAGGAGGCGCAGGAGCCGGCGGTCCTCGCGGCGCTCAAGACGGGCTACCGACACATCGATACCGCGCGCATCTACGGCACTGAGCCTGCTGTTGGCGCGGCGATCAAGAAGAGTGGTGTGCCCCGAGAGGAGATCTTTGTCACGACTAAGGTGAGTGGTGGAGTGGTCGATGAATTGATGGTCTGGGTACTTGGCTGACACGCGTGGTTGTAGCTCTGGAACAACTCACATGCGCCGGAGGATGTGGAGGCGGCACTGGACGCCTCGTTGAAGGATCTGGGAACTGATTATGTCGACTTGTACCTCATGCACTGGCCGAGTCCGTTCAAGTCCGGCGACAACATGTTCCCCAAGGGCGAGGACGGCAAGGTCATCCCGGGCAAGTCCGACTTCGTCGACACGTACAAGGCGATGGAGAAGTGCTTCAAGAAGGGCAAGGCGAGAGCGATCGGTGTCAGTAACTTCTCCAAAGCTGAGCTGGAGCGCTTGGTGAAGGAGACGAGTGTGGTGAGTGCAGGTGGTTTATGACGCCTGCTAAGCTAGGCTGGATATAATAGACGCTGACCGTCTCACAGGTACCGGCGGCACACCAAATTGAATGCCATCCATATCTCCAGCAGGCAGCTTTTGATGCTTGGCACAAGGAGAAGGGCATCCACGTGACACAATACTCGCCGTTCGGCAACCAGAACGCCATCTACACCAAGCACGAGTCCACGGGCAAGCTGATCGATGACCCGACATTGAACGAGATTGGCAAGAAATACAACAAGAGTGGCGCACAGGTGGCGTTGGCTTGGGGCATTGCCCATGAACGGACGGTGATCCCCAAGTCCAAGACGGAGTCCCGCATCCAGCAGAACTTCGAGGGAGACTTCAAGCTGGACGCCGAGGATGTCAAGAAGATCGACTCGATCGATAAGAAGTTGCGGTTCAACGACCCGTCGGGCAACTTTGGCTGGGACTTCTACACCGATCTTGACGGCAAGCAGTGAGAGGAGACGTGGTGGAAGTACCTCTGTACATATCGGCAAGGTACATCGTCCATGAGGTGGAGATGGGCAAGTGGAGGAGTGTTAACGGATGGCCCCTGTATAGTACCTGTGTTTCGATAACGTTTCGGATGGCTTGGATCTGGAAATGGCATCGCCGACTCGCGTGCACTGTATGGAATGGGATGTGGTTATTATTAGCAAGACACCTGAATGTGGTGATCTTCAGCACAGGCATGTGTATGTGCACGCACTCCTGCAGCGCCATGTCCCGTCACAGCATCTGATCACATCAACTGCCATTCCCCAGCTTCTCCGCATGGCTGATCCTCATCACCAAGACGGAGATCGCACAGGTTGCGCTCTAGAAGCACGGCACTTCCCTGTTCAAGATGGTGATCGTCAGGGACCTTTCCTGTCCGACAGGTCGCGCACCCTTCGCACGCGCACGCTGAAACGGGTTGCGCAATGACATGGATGTTGAGCATGGGGAGATTTAAAATGAAGCACGAAACGGCCAGATCCCCTGGCTGGAGTCGAGGGCCAGAGGCGCCGGCGCGTGCCTCGAATGGCTGAAGGCTAAAATTGCCGCTGCCGAGGAGGAGACATACTGTACATCGCACCAGCGAAGATGCGCGATCTGATTTGCAGACGGCGGACGACGCGGATCGAGCAGGTCGACGGAGGTGTGGTGGGAGTGTTTGGATGTCGTGCATTCGCGCCCTGATGAAGGACGGTCAGGGGGTCACGATTAGTGAAGAGGTAGTCGCTCTCGTCGGTCGATGGATTAGAGTGCAGCGGTTATGCGGCGAGTGAGGGCCAGCCGATCCAGTCGGCGCGCGCTTGGACCCCGTCCCAGACTGACTTTGTCCTCCAACGGCCATCACATCTCGACCGTCCACTGTCCACCGACCACCACCACCGACCTCCTATCCCCTCCGCCCAATAATCCTGTGCGCCCGCTAGCCCACTGCCAATTCCCTCCCATTGTATTGGCAACGACCTGCGCGCAATGTCTATCGCTCGCCGAATCCGAGCCTAGAGTTGCTGCGGGCGGTGTGTGTGCTCTACCGTCGCTCTTCCTCACTGGTCGAGCCTCTCCACGGATCGTCTGCGGCGAGAGACTGTATCGGTATGGCGCACTCACGGCAGGCCTCGTCGGCCTCTTCTGCTTCGTCGGCGGACGACTACGATTACTATTCGTCCCGCCCAGACGCCGCTGCATCCTCCTCGTCCTCCTCTTCGACCGCAGGAGACCCTGATGCGCATCAACCGTCCTCGCAACGTGCCTCGACACTAGCTAACGGCCTCATTGCCAATCCTCCTCCTGCTGCTGCTGCTGCTACTCCTGTCCATCACCAACAGCCTCCTCCCCCGCTCGCCCACGACCAACCCTCTGGCCTGACCAAACACTCCTCCTGGTTCCGAAGCTCAGTCCCTTCCTTCTCCTCCTTCCGCTCTCAGGCTTCAAGCATTCCCCTGGTGGAGCAGAAGAACTCGTCCACCACGGTCCATCCCCGGCCGGCCTCTCTGCCTTCAGTTCCACAGGTATTGGGAAGACCCGCAGATCCCCGGTCACGGCCTACCTCATTGACGAGCCCCAAGACACGACCCTACAGTGGGTTCGTTCGCCCGCAGCCTGTTCCTGAGGAGCCACAACCTCAGCACGAGCACTTGAGGTCAGTCGATCCGCGCAACCATACCTTGCCGACCAGGGCACTGACAAACCTGACCAGGTCGTCCTACGTCTTCCCCACTCCCGACCACAACCGTCCTGTCTCAGTAGACTCCCGCGCTGAAAGTTCCTCTGCTTCCTCCTACTACGATCCCTCGAGACCGTCCAGTATACCGGATCATTCACGCTATGCTCAAGAACAAACAATGCCTCATGCGCCGCGTCTTTCCATATCAAGCAACGACTCCGGCTCTCAGTACTCGTTCGTGAACCACCACAACCACGGGTCGGCGGACGAAGGACAAGCAGTGCCAATCACGCTTCAATTCGACGGAGTACAGCGCACACTGTCGAACGACTCATTGTTGAGCGCTGACGAGTCGAATCGCCACGGAGCCAGACCGAAGTCGCCTGTATCCAAGCTGGGCACATTCTTTGGATGGAACTCGGCCGCAACTGTCGACTCACCCACCACAACCTTCAGTGATCGGTCCCTTTCCCCTCAACCTTCACCGGGTGAACAACGCCGACCTTCAGTCGTCCTCATGGATGGTACCCCCGCTACCAAGGCTCGGCTCACACCGCCGGGTCTTGATGTCAAGATGGCGAACAGTGCCGGAGCTCACTACTTCGACAACCCCGAGACACCTCTGCTACTTGGCTCGGCGCACACCAATGCTCATGTGAGGGAGCTTGAGAAGGAATTATCGCACATCAGCACCGAGCTGGCAGGATCGATCAGAAGAGAAATGGAACTTGAGGATGAGCTGGACCGCCTTCGCTTGGAGATGCCCAACATTCCACATTCAGACTTTGCAACTCGTAGAAGTAGTGACTATTTCTCGGATTCTGGCACTAGCTCCACGCGGTATCCAATCTCGAATCCAGACGAAAGGGTGGAGCAACTAGAGACCAAGATGCGCAAGGTGGAACAAGAAAAGGCGCAACTCAAAGTTGAAATGGCGAACAGAATACAAACAGAACTGGGCCGCCGAAGAGACCTGGAAGAGATGGTGCACCACCTGGAAGACCAACTACAGAAGCGCAACGATCAGGAGCTCAACGGCACTATGGACGACCGAGTCGGTGAGCTCGAGTCTACGCTGGACGAAACTAGGAGACGTCTCAGTCAGGAGCGATCAGCCAAGGACAACTTCGAAGACCTCTACAGCGCTATGCGTGAAGATCTGGCCCAACATCGAAACGAGCGAGACAATCTGAGGGATGAGATTGTACCTCAACTGAGAGCTCGTGTGGAGGGTCTTGAGTCTGAAGCATCGCGTAGCCAGTCATTGGCATACGAAAATAGCCGGATGCAACAAGAGTTGACGGCTCTTCGCGAGGAGCATAGGGCCTTGCTTGACTCGCGCCGTGCATCTGGTCAAAGCATTCGTGGCTTTGGCAGCATTGCCGAAGAAGATGGAGGATTTTACCCCAGAAGTCAGATGTCGAGGTCCAACTCCTTGAAGAATGGGTCGAAACGTGGCGGCATGATGACAAGGTCCGGATCTGTCAAAGACCGTGGCGAGGGACGACAACGCTCTGGTTCCATCGGCGCAAGCGCCCTCTCGTCTGACGGCATCAAGGAGATCGAAGACCAGCGTGACGCCCTTCACAAAGCGCTTCAATTACTCATTTGTCGCTACGAGAAACAGAACAAGGAGCACCAACGTGCGGTCAAGAAGCTCACGACCGCCAAGGACAAGGCCGAGTCGGAGAACGCACCCAAACGTACTGCCTACCACCGCGAGGTCTCCTTCCTCAAAGATGAGGTCACGACCTTGAGAAAGCGCACTGAAGATGCTCTCGAGCAGAAGTGGCAGTACGAGAAGGGTCTGTCGGGCATCAAGATGGACCTTGATCGTGCGGAGCAAGAGACCCGAGGCCTACGTATCATGTTACAAGAACATGACATCATCCCACGCGCATCCTCCAGCGCGAGTTCTTCTGGAGATGAGGACGAAGACGAGAAACTTCAGCTAAGCATCTCTGCCATGGAACGAGAGCGAGACCATGCCCGACAAGCAGCAGTTGAGTATCGACAACGTGCTGCCGTTGGTCAAGGTGACATGGCGCAGGAGCTGTCTGGTTCGGCACAACGAATGGACGACCTCGCCGACCAGCTTGAGAAGGAGGTCCAGAGCAGTGTCGAGCTTCGTGAGAAGCTGGCAAAAGCTGTGGCGAAGGGCGAGAGGGACCAAAAAGAGTCCACTCGACAAATCGAGGAGATGCAGAAGCGTCTCGCGGGTATGGAAGACAGCGTTCTGGCAGCCCAACAGCACTCCGAAGCGACTCTTGGGAACCATGAGGCGGAAGTCCGCAAGATCGAAGAAGCGACCTCGCCGTCTCTTGAGCGTCTGCAAATTTTCATTCCGGACCCGAAGAAGCTGTCACCCGCGACCTCGCCCATGTTCAAGACCAGTCCCACGATCGGCAAACGCATGACTGAGACATCGCTCCTGGAAGCAAGTCGCACGCAGATGCTCGAGCGAAAGGTCAAAGAGCTCGAAGGCATGCTCCGCGAGGCCGAGGAGGACATGCAAACCGTCGTGCAGCGCGTCAACCGAAGCCAAATCGACGTCGCCGAGCTCCAGACCGAGCGCGACGCGGCCTTGACGCAGATGCGCAAACTCCAGAAACTGATCGTGGAGGAGCGCGACCGCGCAGAGGCGTTGATGTACTGATCGTTCTGACGACCACCACTTCTCGAAGTCAAGCCCAGACACAGCTGCGACCGGGCACCTCATGTGTATATGTCTAATTACCTTGTAATCTTACGACTTCAGAGTCGATTTGCTTTCATGCCGGACCCGGCGGCGTTTCTTTTTGGACAGGACGAGATTTCTGCGTGAAGCGATTTTGTATGGCATCGGCGTGGTGGTTGGATACCTGACTGCATCCTTCTGGTGATTGTACACCTACGTGTGTCGATCTTTGTGTTATTGCTATCAATCACGCTTCGTTGGGGAGCAGTGAGGTTCATGCGGGACGTCTCTAGGTAGAGCTTGTACATAATACTGTATCATGGAAGGGGTTTGATGTGAGATCGTAACTTGTTCGAGGCTACATGTGTCAGTACGATGTGGATTTCTCTTTCCAGCTATGCCTGTTCATACCTCGTGAAGCCATTGGGCAGTGTGAATAAATTGTCCCAGGACTTTAATTTTCGAGATCGACCTCCGCGTTCCTCGAGCTCCAAACACGCGACAAGCTCGTTGTTTCGACTAGCGAAGTGAAGTATACAGCCCTTCAAGAAACCACATTTGGACGTCTGGACGAGCAATTCAACACGACATGATCTGTCCGAGATAACCATTCCTTACTCGGAGGATGCGTCTTGATCCCGACAGTCCTTTCTTCACCACCATCATCCTCTCCGCAGGCACAGCAACATGGCCAGCTACTTCCCTCCACTCGACAAGTGTCTCGCCGGCCACCAAAGGCTGATCTCATGGAAGACCGCGTGGCGCACCCTCTGCGATCCCGAGACGACCACCCGCGACGAGACCGCGACCGCGCTGCAGCAATACCTCGCCAGCCCGGAAAGCAGCCACATCCTGCAGCACGCCCTCGCGCCCTTCGCGGCCCCGTCCTCGCGGACGAAAGCCGACTTCGAGACCAAGACCGCCCCGATTCATGTCGCCAACGCGGCCAACGGCGAGTATAGCCTCGACCAGCTCAAGGAAGATGCGCTGTGGCTGTCGGCGCAGGTGCAGATCGAGGAGCTCGCGGCGTTGCGGCTGGCGGTGCTGGAGTGGCAGCAGAGACCGGCGCATACGCTGCTGCTGAACACGGCGGTCGCGCCGAGTGGCGGGAATGCGGCGAGTGGGTTTCGCGGGTCGGTCATGGCGGGCAGTACGACGAGCCTGTCGAATGTGCTGGCGCCGCCGCCGCCGGTGAGACCGGAGCTGGACTTTGGCAATCAAGGGACGCGGAGAGAGAGGTTGCTGCGGTTTTATCTGGAAGAGATGGAGTATATTACCAAGATCTGTGCGGATCTTGTCAGTCGAAGCGCGGTTAGAGCGGAAGGGGCAAGTACAGAGATGGCGGTGGATGTGTTGCCGCAGGGTTCGTGGTTGGATACGTTGGCTGCCACGGTTCGGGAGGCATATTACACGGCGGACGATGTGGCGAAGATTCATGCCTTTGGTATGGCGTGTATCAAGCACATTGACGATCGAGCGTCGGAGCCAGCAACGGGTAAAATCCCCACGGTCTTCACGGCTGACGCCTCGAGGACGGAGTTGCACATCACTGCCAGCTTGCGGAGGCTGATCGATGTGCTCCGATTGCTGCTCAGCTCGATCTACAGCTTGAAGGTCATCACTCGTGCCACATTGATCAAGGCGTGGTTTGATCTGATGGACAAGACCGCTTTCTTTCAGGACGCGCAAGCTTTCACTCTGGTACGAGCGCCCTCCACCATGGACTGTCTGGTGTCCATCATCTCGCTCGCCATCTTCCAATTGCCGCAGACTGTCACGAAGCTGCAGGATGAGTACATTAGCGCGCAAAGAGGGGACGCGCAATATCCGGATCTAGCGGTGCGTGAGGATAATGAATACATCATGGACGAGGCTAGTACGAGTCAGATCACCATGGTCCTATGCCAGGCGGCCAGACAGAACATCACTGTTGCGGCCCCTGCTGTGTATGCGTGGGGCATCATCACGACCCAATTAAAAGCATTGGCCACCGAATCGCGCGAGAGTCGTGAGCATAATCGAATGGAAGACGGGTCGAGCGACAACGAAGAGCGTAATCGCCAGCCGTCTCGCAATGCAGGCAGGGACGTTTCGGTCTGGGAGTCTTCTTGGGATGGTCTTCTGGACACTCCTGATATGGACGATACCGACCCCGCTATATTCTTCGTCCGGTCTGCGGTCGATCTGATGATGGTCTATGTGTTTTGTGCGGATCTGGCAACGGTGACCGCCATCGATTGGGAGTCTGACCTCGGAGCTTCGACCGCGCTCACATCACGGGACGTTCTGCTTGCACTGATACAACAAGGCATGCCATTCGTCTCGTACAACTCCGATGTGCTCGAGGCCATGTTCGCCATCTTGGCTCCGCAGCTGCCTGGACAGACCACACGGGCGACGCCACAAAGCCTCATCGAGAAGTTCTTGTTAAATGACGCGACCGACGGCCCGCACGTCATGTTTCAATGCATGAGTCGCTACCCATACGAGCTGAGCCCATTCTTGCAGCTGTGTGCTATCCTCGCGGAAGCTGAAGGCGGAGAGCAAGCTGGGCCATCGCACATCGTTCAGACTCTGCAGGACATGCGGAGCTTCACGACTAAGGTGCCGCTCACGTTCCGATCATATGTTTTGGAGAATGAAGACGAAGGCAGCAATGGGATGGTGTTGACAGATACGCTGGCGCTGTTCACTTCCAAAAAGGCTTCCTTACGAGGTGCCGCTGGACTACGAGCCATAACCAATGGCGAGACACAAGAAGGGGATAACGTCTCACTAATACCAGCCGGCACCAGTGGTCAAATAGTGGGCGAGGAGAAAACAAAGGTCTTACAGCTCAACCATCAACATTCCGCGCTTCAGTATCTTGGTCTGCTCTTGTCGACCATTCTGCCATCTCCTGCCATACGGCCTGCTCCCCCATGCGAAGAGCTCGATTGCGAGACGGCGACGGAAATCGTCGTCCTGATCAACGCGCTGCTTCGATCCACTGCAAAGCAGACTTATGCGCAAGAACAGGCTTCACTGCTCCTCGTCGCTCTAGGCGAGCCTCTCCATAACGGACAAGATATTATGGGTGTCGTTGGTGACATACTAGAGATGGAATTGCAGCATCAGATGGATCGAAAGGCTCAGCCTGGCTCGATCGACCTGCTTGCTGCTTGCGTGGAGTTCCTGGAAATTTTGACCCGCTTCTTTCCCGAGAGGATCTGGGCCATGCTCGGCCGTAGCAGTCTCCTTGGCTTGAATGGGGGTGCGAGCTCGCTCGCGGCTTCTGTTGCTGGTAGCGAGCTGCAGAGCGGCAAATACCGCTTTCTGACAATCTGCGTACGGCTGTACTCCAGCTTAATCGACGATGCCATCGCTGGGTTGATCAAGCGAAAGGCCAGACCCTCTCGGAATGGTCATCGTTTCGAAGGTCCCGAGCTGTCGGTTGATAGTGTGCCGGAACGTCTCATGAGCACCGTCGTCACCGCCTACCAACGAGTCATGCTGGACGCGTTCCAGAACTTCGCGTCCTGGCGTTTCACGATCCTCGATGAGAAGCACAAGATGTCGATGCAGATCGCAGCGACGTTCAACAAGTTGCTTCGCGTCACGTTCGGCGTAGAAGCACCAGCGAAACCGACACTGGCTGCCGCAGACCGTGTAGCGATGGACGGGAGGGAGAGGTTCTCCGTTGCCCTCATGCCAGCGGCACAGTTGGTGCTCGAAGCCTTTGCACCCGAGTCGAATGGCAGTGGACTGCTCGCGACGCTGAGCGATCTGTTCGAAGAAGGCATCAAGGCCGCCGATGATGTGCTTCCGACGCGGCTGCGGACATCTGTGGTGCTGCAAATGCGAGAGCTATGCGCTTTCACCGCTACGCTGGTACGGACGATGAAGCTGATCGATGTGGAATGTGCTGCCGTCTTGAGCGTCGAGCTCATGAAGAACACGCCGACGTATGTTATGTTATTGGCTGCAGACCATGCCAACAAGGGTCCTCTGTCAGACTTGCTGAGCGAGATCACCCAAGCCGTTGCAGAGTCGGAGGCCGATCCGCCCGCTCTGCTTGGCTCGCTGAGTCCCGACGCTGCCAAAGCTTTTCTCACTGTCATCGCGCATTTCGATCAGCCGCTCTGTGATATGGACGTCGAAGTCCAAATCTGGGACTTCCTTTCCAATGTTCTCGGCTGCAGGCAGCAATGGTTCGCGGTCTATTTGCTGACAGGCACCATGCCACGGACACGTCTCAAAGATAATACGAGGACAAACACACAAACTCAATCAATACTGGCACATGCTTTGGACGAACTGAGCCACATCGCTGACCTTGCACCAGATCGTGCAAAGGCTATGCTCAGCTTCGTCGCGAAAGCGCAAGATGTCTGGATCTGGGCTTCGAATGAAGTGCGCGCTCACGCTGATTTTCTCAATGCTGCAATGGCATGGTTGGACAGTGTCCTGGCGGCTGCTGGAGGCGCCGGTATCGCGGAGGAAGTGGTCCAGGCGAACGAAGTCAAGATGACGGCACTGCTGTGTGACATTCTCGCTGTCAGTATCCATACTGGACTCGAAGTGGGCGACAAGTCCGTCGTTCAGAAACTCAAGGGACATTTGAGATACCTGCAGGAATACGCTGTCAAGGTGGACGCGTACAGACGATCTCTTCATCTGAACCTTGCAGAGAACATGAAGCGGAAGTATCCACACTGCGAGCTGGCGGATTTCAAGAGGACTCCGTCCAACCCTGCACCCTATGGCGATGGCTTTTACTATGACCTGGACTTGGCTGAGACGGTGTTGAGGCATGACCAAGCCTGGACAGGGGCTGTGGTGAATGGCAGGACTCGTGGCGAAGGCTTTTACCAGGAGATCGTGAGGGCGAACAAGAACCTCAGTCTGGTCGATGCGCAGACCAGCCTGCTGGAGTCGTGGAAGAGCTTGGCGACAACGCTCTGCGATTGCGCTGAGCAGGAGGCCCATATACGGACTGCCCTCGCCGTGGCCGTGCAAAGCTGCCTTCATGCGAATCTGGAAGCTGACTTGAGCGTGCCTGGGACCGCAGATGTACTACAGTCCCGCATCGACCTGGCCTTTATGTTGTCATCGAAGTTGGTCGCTGTAAAAGCATCAGAGCCAACCATGAAAGAGCTGTTACCTTTGGCATGGAGCTTGGTGCGGACATCGCCCGTAGACTATGATGTCGCGAGTGCGCCGGACGACCTGCGGTATTACCGCGTGTTGCTTCAAGTGCTCTACCTGACTATTCAGCCTCATGCGTACATGGCTCTCGAGCCTCCGCCATCCACCGCCTCGACTCAGGGTAGACCACCGGTCGAACGAGGGCCTCCTGCACTATCTGCAAACATGAGTGGTTTATTCGTCGAAGTTGTACGGCATGTGATTGCGCCGGGTTTCCGAGCGCTCTGCGGAAACTTGCATACAGCTCTCGAACTTGCATTGCCTGCTGACTTTGCGATCTTGACAGCACTACTACAAGCGGTGCTCTCGGTGAAGGGTATCGCTTCGGTCCATGCACTCATTGCCGAAGTCATCGCAAGCTCCAGCACTGTGCGCGGCGCGCTGAGCTTGTATTCTTGGGCCGACCAGCTGGCGGCTGTCATGGCTGATGATCCCATCTATGGCGAGATTTCCATCACGTTCTTGCTCTCCCTTTCCACCATCGCGCCGATCGCGGAGCAGATGGCAGTCGACGGCGTGCTTGACCAGATCAGCAACGCCAACATCTCCAACTACTACCGCAAGCCCGACGGCAAGGGCCCCTTCGACGAACCCGTCCGCATGTTTACCATCTGGAGCGAAGGCCTGCTGCCGCTCTGCCTCAATCTGCTCGATGCCGTCGGTGCGCCCATGGCCCGTGAAGTCGCACTCTTCCTCAACTCCTTCCCCCAGCAGCTCGCGCGCGCCGAGTCGTCGCTGAAGCTCTGGGCGCCGGGCGAGGCACGTCCGTCGCGCAAAGAACACACCAACGACGTCACGCTCGGGCTAGTCACCGAAGCCCACTCGCTGCTGCTGATTGGGATGATCCTCGAGTCCGACGCTGCCAACGGCGCCGCCGAGGGCATCAATGCCATGGACATCCCGCTCCTGGCGCTCGACATGCCCATGCTCAAGGGCCTGGTGGTGGCACTCCCGCGCAGTAAGCGGAGCTTGGTCGACCGCATTGTGCCCAGCAATGAGCGCGAGGCCGTGTGGGCGCAGACCGCTGTCACGGGTAGCAGCGCGAATTTGCTGGCGGAGAAGGTGATGCGTGAGCTGTCGCAGGCGTCTGCGCTGCTGGGTGACGCGGCGGAGTGAAACTCTATCGACATCTGGGGTTTACGCGGATCGAAGTCTATGGGAGAAAAGAGTGGTCAAAAGCGAGGAATGAGGACGGTCACACGGCAGAGCTGCATTGGGAACTGTCTTAAGGTCATACATAGCGAGGCGCTGAGCGGCGTTGATTCTTGGTGGGTAGGGGAGCATAAGTAGTCAGCATCTGCAATTGGATGCTGCCAATAATGCTGATGGCCACGGCGATTAAATACCGATATAGCCAGGCCTTGAAAGGGACTTGGTGGATAATGCTAGATCGCAAAATCGTAATCTCTCTTCAATTAACCTGGAAGCTTCACGGTCGTTCACTTGTATATGCTCTTGCAATAATGACATCCTCCCCGCTTGATCCAGTTCTCATCTCAAGAGACTTCCCCGTCACGCCTCGCCAGCAGCACCCTCGACTCCCTCCAGCCCATACGCTCCTACGATCCGCTCCGCCACCTTCTCGCCACTCCAGTACGCGCCGGTACTCGTGCCCAGCGCGACAAACGGACTCGTATGCTCGCCCGCCAACCAGATGCCGCGCTCCGGCATGCCCGTCCGCATGACCGCGACATCCTCGTGGCCGCGCTCCAGCCCCGTCTGGAAGTTCGCGTAGCTGCCGTACCCGGCGAGCTCATCGTTGGCCCAGGCGGTCGCGAGCAGCGCCGTGGGCGTGCAGGCGGGATCGGTCGCGGAGTAGTGCGGCAGGCGGGAGAGGTAGGGGTGGAAGAAGGGAAGGAGGAGTGAGAGGTGCGCGGAAGCGGGGTGGTCGGAGACGAGAGTCGCGATGTGCTTGGCGCAGGCGCCGTGGATGTAGAAGAGGAGGGTCGGGTGGGCGGAGCTGGGGGGGAGGGCGGCGAGATTCATCGTCTCGAGGAGCCAGGCGGAGGGGTTCGTGTCTGAGGCGTAGGAGGGGGCGAGCCAGTGGATCATGCTGGGCGGGTTGGAAGGGGTCTCGACGGCGGGGTCGGATGAAAGTGGGCGGTTCCAGAATGCAGATGGGAACGTCACGTAGACCTTGTCTAGGTTGCCGTACCCGATGTTGTCGATGGCTTGCGACAGCCGTGGCGTGAGTGGCGGGGAGAAGATGTTGCGGTTGCGCTTTAGCCAGCCTAATGGTGAGGTGACAATCACTTCGTCGTAGTCCGTCAACGTGCCGGTGGCGGTTTCGACGGTGACTCTTTTGCTCTCCTCCGTGTTCGAATCATCGCTGTTGCTGATCTTCGTCACTCTCGTTTCCAGGTGGATCTGGGCATCTTTCTTGGCTGATCTGGCGACTTCCTCCAGAATCTTGCTGTATGTACCGGCAACGAACGGATTATCCCCTTCAATACACTCCTCCAACCAGAAGAACTTCAGACTCTGCGTCGTCACGGAATCGCCCACATAGGCGCCCCACATGTGCGCCATGTGCAAGAGTGTCTCTCGCTTCCGTTTCGCCACATCGTCGGGATCCTGCTTGAACATCTCCGGGACTCTATCCACGAAGTAGTCGTACAGACTTCGCCTGGCATCGATCTTGTCATGGTTCTGCTCGCTATAGCGGAAGGCATCGGCGATCAGCCCATCATCCCACAGCAAACGAGCATACTCGGCCGCTTCCTGGTCATCGATGACCTTGCCATCGGTGCCGTACAGAAGCTGCTCCTCGTCCCACGCGTGGAGATCGGTCTTCGTCGCCTGGGCGATCTTCATGATAGGGTTGTTCTCGCTCCCGTGGATCCAATTCGGCCCCAGGTCGACCGCGTGACCGAGATGATTGCTCTGGGCGACTCGTCCACCAAGTCGGTTTCTGGCCTCGTAGACTGTGACATCAACTCCATGTCGAAGCAGAACATCGGCGGCCCTGAGGCCAGCAAAGCCGGCGCCTACGATGGCGACGCTGATCTGCCGAGATTTTGCGGTCGCGACTCGAAGCATGTTCTCCGGGTCTTGTCCTGCGTTCGAGAGTGTTGGTCCGGGAAGCAGATCCTGCTGGATGCGAGACATGCCTTGTCCGTTGATGTGATAATTGTGATGCTCCGGCCACATGATAAGCTGCGTGGTACGATTAGGAATCTGCTAGCAAAATGTATGTCATCATGAGACTCTAGAACTCGAAAATGCGAAGGCGATAAAGGTCATATATACGTGCTTATATAGTGTTGAAATCGATCATCGAGATTGTTCACATATACTACGTCGTGCTTCATGAATGAAGATTGGCCACTTCACATTGCTTACATAAAGTGAAGTTACGTGCGGCCCACGCGGGCTGAAGCATCAACTCCACTTTGCGAAGGTCGGGAAGTTCAAGGCTGCATGCAATTCTGGTCCTGGATAAATCATTGCGTCGTTATATCCTGTAACAAACAATGTCATTATCGCCAGTTACCTTGCGACAATGACAAAAGCCCTTGCACGCAATCCAGATCGTCCTCCGATGACACACTCTTCCGACCACTACGCATGAAATCGGCCAGTTCTGCGTCATTTTCGGGATCATCATGTCCGTTGAGACGCATAGCTTTGCGCCCGTTGTCTTCCGCGACTTTGGAGCCGGTCCTGTGACCCTTTTTCACTGCCGCAAGCTCGCTGCTCCGAGTTGACGACAAGTTCCGCTCAGGAGACCAGTTCTCCTTGTCCGAATCATTGCCGGGAATGTAGACTGACACAGCTGATTCGGAGTACTTCAGACTCGGACGACTCTGCTTTCGTTGTATTGACTTGTTCTGTAATCGCCCGAAAGATGTGTTTGCTCTTCGCAGAGGTTGTCGCTTTGACTGATCAAGCCGTTGTTTCTTCGCCTCTGAATTGTCACGAAAGAGCGTCGGGTTACGCTTATTCGTTAAAGGTCCAAGGATACTTCTGCCCGACGACGATCTCAGCAGGCCGATCGCGTCCGCAGCGGAGCCGCTTGTCTCCTTCTCTGCTTGGTCTTCCAATTCTGTCCTGCTGTCCTTGTCACACCAGAACTCCCACGCGCGAGAATCTCGAGATCTCCCACTTGCGGATCTTTGTAGAGGCTTCCAGTCACTAGTAGGCGTGATCGAGTTCACGACAGATTCCACGCCGTGACCAGAGCCTATCATGGACCGAGTGGCCTGGTTCGCACGCGGAGGTGATGGGGACGTACCGTCTTTGGTGGTGATCATGGCTTTGCCTTCGGAGGACATTGACAAGTGGATACGTGTGAGACTTGTCTTTGGAAGCTCGACCGCTTGATTGAAAGAGTGTCCCATTGAAGTATTCCTCCCAGTACTCAAGAATGAGTCTTTCTTTTCATTAAACGACCTAGGCGCGGAGAACGAGGCCGCACTTCGCCGGTTTGCAAAATAGCCTATGGGCGCGCTTTGTTCTTGCGAGGACTGTAGTTCGCTCTGAGATGACGAGGGGTCAGATGTGTTGTATGTAGTCTGTGTCGAGCCAACATCAGGCACTTTCGTAACATGGTCTGAAGCTGAAACGGGCCTTGGAGAAGCCGGGCGCAGACGATGATCCGATAAGAGATCGGGCTCAATTGGCTCGTCCTTGGGAGCACGATCGAGTGGTGATCGATGGTTTCGTCGCGTGTCATGTTCATCTGTCTCTTGTGGAGCTCCAATCTGAGTGTCGACATTACTCTGTTCCAGGTCGAGTGAATCGGAACTGGGGATACAAGTACCTGCACCGGATTTCGAGAGTTGATATTGTGCAATCTCGTGGGGCAGCAAAGGTCTTGATTTCCGTCGGGAACTCTGTCGTCGATTTTGGTACCATATCTAGCACAAATCACTCAGCTGAATGTCTGCTTCTGCTGACACCGAACGTGTGTACCTGTACTTCCTTCTCACCCAGCGCTACTTGCTTCACAAGCTCTAGACGCTTTGCCTTGTCAGGCTTCGGATCACGAGCATATGCGGCTTCAAGAGTTGCTTGGTCTTCCGGACTGAGCAGTCTGTGTCAGCAAGCATTGGAGCAGCTACCTTGAAGCCACCGACCTTGTCCTCTTGCGTTTGGAGCGGCCGGAGGGTCTGTCATCGGCGGCCGACGAGCGAATATCTGAAGGCGTGGTGGTGAGGTGGTCGAAAGACTCAAGTGTTGTTTGTGGAGCCATTGGGCTTTCCCCGGTCTTGGAGATACTTGCTGGATTGCTCATGCTTGTCGAATGGCTGCGTAGAAAGCCTGGTGAGAAGTGCACTCCCACTTGATGTTTGGGCGGGCAATAGATGAACGCGTTCTGAGGTCACGCGTTAGGGTCAAAGCTCGGCGGCCGGGCCATGGCTCAACCGGAGTGATCCTCCAGGTATGAAGTTTGTAGCGACGACACCGAATGCCGTTCTCTCAGTACAGACACATACACGTCCTTCGCATGCAAAACCCTAGTCGACTTCTGAGTATCTGTACCTCCAGGCACGCCATGTTGGTATAATGATGCCAACAGTGGCGTGCAGATCTTGAACAATTGGCGACGCACCAGCGATGTTCGCACAATCGCGAAGTGAACACCAAGATCCCGTGACTGGGATCTCGTTAAGCAAATGGCGCAAAAACATCTGTGGGATAGTCTACGCAGCCCTACACAAACCTTGAACGCAGGCGCCTGCATGACGGTCTTTCGCGCAATATCAGAGGCTCAAACTCTCACCGGTGGAAGCAGATCCCCGGCCCGTTCTTTCGCCTTCGCCGTCCATTGGACAGGGTTTCACCTCAGATCGGCGTAGATATCGTTGCTTCACAACGAACGCCATTTAATCTTCCGGCATGTGGACTCTTTGATTCCATTACCTGAAGACCTGATGACGAGCAGCTACAAGAGTAGACATTGACAGAATAAAGTCCCATTTCTCTGGGCATACTATCTGCATCTCGGGCAATCAAGTTCGCACCACATCCTCGCAAAGAGATTCACTATTGAACCACTGCAGCTTTGTCACGACGGATGGTGGGGCCAAATGCGAGGTCTTCGCAAGGGCGCCCCAGGTGACTAGTGTCTGGATAATTGGCGTCACTGCATCTGCCGCTGCTCTTGGTTTCGGCGGCAGCGAGCACTGTTGCACGCATTCATCAATTCAGAAAATCTGCGTGGCGAGCTGACAAGGAGTCAGTTACCCGTGCTGTCCTTCTGGTGTCATGTTGCGGCCGAGAGATCTCTTTGCGGGTAAGTAGTGAATGATAGATTTGCCACTACACGCAGATCTCCAGGTCACTGTGTCCCTGCACAACCTACAGTTTCGGACAAGACACCCTGTTTGGGTCCATGTCCTACATTTCTTCCGAGTGTGCAACGGCGGCAGATCGCACACTCACGCAAAGTCCATGCGCCCTTGCATGTACGATCCCTCCGCAAGAAAGGTAATGTATTCTAATGCCAGCATCATGGCAACATGATCGACACCCTGGACGTATCTCCTCTCTACCCAGAATCTTGGATCCATGACGGTCGGCTCCTCAACATGATGCTAGCACTTAGCCCTCACTGTTGATCTGTGGACAAGCTCTTGTAGTGCATATCGGCTGGAGACAACATGCATGTCGCTACACACTTCCATCTTCGTTACTGTCTGATTCGAACCTTAGTGGTTGCGGGTCGCCCATTGTCGAAACTTCTGCCCTCTGGTCCGTTTCCAGGAGAGTAATGTTATTTCGATGGAGCGAGACCTGCTATGCCTAGCTCTTCAAACACGGCATCACATGCATAAGACCCGGACCATTCGAAATCAGACGCAGGACACAGTAGCCAAGTACAGTCCCTGCCGATGAGAAATTCCCCACATGTGAATGTTTGCTTCACGTGCAGCCGGTTCTCGCGGCAGATGCAAACTCTTTCCGGGTCCTCAATCAAAACGCCGCCAATGTGAGGCCGGCACGCCCGCTGCATACTCAACAATTGATTTCGCGCCGGGGATGCGGGCTTCAGCGATCGGGATCTCCGTCCATGGTGACTATAACTACGTTGCCTTCGACACAAGCTTTTGATTGCAAAACTCATCTTGACGCTGTAGGCTGATAGACGTCACTCGCAAATCATAGCTAAGGCCTTCTAACGGCTTCTTGCCCTACAACGTACCAACAACAGCTGAGCCTGCGTATCATCCTGCAGGATCCGATTACTCGTGAAGACAGGATTTTGTCAAGCATCTGGCTTACTAGAAGTGTGGCATGCGAGGCTGACTGTTCCACATGCGATGTGGGACAGTATCGCTGATTGGAGCCTCATACACAGTCTAGCATTCTTACGCAGATCAGTAAAGATCCGCCAGGGCTTGAGTCGACCCTCCTGCTTGTCAAAGGATCTTTCACAGTAGTAGTGACCAGCGCCAACAGCCATCCGCATCTCACACCGCCAACGGAATTATCTGCGCGAGGGATGACCCCTTGACGACGCCTTCCACGTGCGATCTGCAGCCTGTTTCGGCAATAATCCAAAGCAAGGATCTATCAAGACGTCCAATCATGCGCTCCATGAGCAAGCGATTGAAACCTCAGAACAAGGTTTATCATCCATGCCTCGAGAAGCCACGAGGCATACGGTTTAGAAGATAGGAGGATCTGGACGTCCAAAGGCAACGATCTTTCCATCTTTCGTTGGCGCTGGCTATGTCTTTTCCCAGGGCTACCTTCCACCGGGGATACAACTTTCGATTATGTCAATGATGAGGATAGCGGTTGCTGGGACCGGAGGTCTGGCTCGTATGATCGCTCACTACATTGATTCCACCACTGGACATCACGTTGTATTCCTTTCAAGGAGGGTATGTACTCTACCACTGCCATGTTACGCAATGTTCACTTTCTTACTTTCGGCACTGGCTCCTTACCTTCACCGGGACAGATTGCTAACAGCGGAGTAGCAACAATCACAGCTTTCTGGCTCTTACCAAGTGGCCGTGGTAGATTATGGCAATGTGCAGTCTTTACAATTTGCCCTCAGGGGGATTGACACGGTCATCTCGACGGTCACAGGCCCGCACCAGATCGAACTTATCAAGGCTGCGGTCGCTGTCCATGTCAGACGCTTTGCTCCCGCCGAGTTTGAAGGATCTCCTACGATGAGACGAGGTGACGAATCTGCGGATCGTTTCAGGGCTCTTGCGCGTCAATGGCTCGCCCATTACGCTCGAGTCATTCAATCGACCACGTTCGTGTGTGGAATTCTGTACGAGCGGTTCCAGCCCGGAGGTCTTGCAGAGACCAGGATGGGTGGTAGCGGCGGTGCTGGATTTGCTGGAGAAGGAGACTATATCATGGATTGTCGTACAATGCAGGCGACGGCGCCTTGCCGGGATGCAAACAACCAGCTCAACGTCACTATCTGTATGACTGCTGCACAGGACGTAGGTCGCTTCGTGACCGCCGCTTTGGATCTTCCCACGTGGCCGGCTGAGCTACGAATGTGCGGACACCGGACGACTGTGTGGAACCTCATACAGCTTGTACAGCAATTGCGAGGTCTGTTCTGTTCCCCTCTACATCGAAATTTTGACTAACGGCACTTGCAGGTCGGCGCTTCCAACCACTGTTGGAGTACACCCCAGCTGCTCTTCGCTCGGAATTAAGCCTTGCAATCGCAGCGGGAGACGTCCCAAGACAGTTACGGACACAAGTACTGCTCGCGACCGCCGAAGGTCGTTATGACTTCACGCAAACAAACCTCAATCAGCTTTTTCCGGCGATCCGGCCTGTGCCATTTGAGGAATGGTTTCGAAACAAATGGCATACTCGATGATCTCCTTATCAAGAGTGCATCTGACAATTTACACACGGTCAAGCGGTGATCAAATATATCCAGTGTTGCCAGGAGCGTTAGAGCAGCAAAGCATAGGAAGAAGCGGCGGGATCAGCAATGTACTGCAGTGGGCGTGTCGGACCTAAGATCTTGCGTTGCAACCTCAGACGACAACTTGAGTGCTACGTTGCGGCCCCCAAATTGTTGTGGTCGGGTGTGTTGCATTCTCACAATGGCACCTACCATGTGCTGACCACACCACACCCCGGACATGCCGGAGTACGCTACCGAGGCACAGGTTGCCCATTTACGGCGATCATGAGATCTTCCTTGTTTCTGTTGCTTCTGTTCTCGGGCCGAGTGCCGGTGTATTGGCACACCAATGATATCAGACATGCACCTCTGGAACGACGTTCGAGAAAGACCTGCAGGATCCGCAGGATGACTACTACTGACTGAGCCTGACAAGGGCCTTTCTGTATGCATGGCACAGCGTGCAACACATGCCATATAAGAACAACTGGAGCACGAGGTCAGATGCTACAAATTCCAGTCACCGGAAAGGACATGCATGCTCACGGCACATGGCTTAGACGATGTGCACGCCGATCTGCTGGACGTTCGGCGTCTCCGTGGGGTCCAAAATCTGAGGGCGAATCAGGGTCTGTTCATGACCGGTATCCCAGTCGCTTGCTGCGAACCTGAGGCTTCCGCCATGAAGATCAACCAAAGCGTCGATCGATGCTGACAAAGCTTGAAAGCCGGAGTTATCTACCTACCTTACCCAGGCTGTCTTAAGTCATGCGCGTACCCATGTCTCTTGTAGCAGACCTGATGCGCTACCTTCTCAGCCCTAGAAGTCGTGAGGGAGATGCGATCAAGGACGGAGACTGGATGACTGAAGGCTTTATGGTCGCGACGTACGTTCGGACACGGGGCTGAGAAATCGCCTCGAAGATCATTTTCACATGGCTGTCAACACCATTGATCATCGATAACCTATTTATCTCAGTCACTACAGCTTCGACGAACAGTGATCTTCCAACACATACTACCTATATGACCCACGTCGTCACGGGCCTGTCGCAACATAACACATCATTACCATCGATGTTAGAAAACATGATCAACGCTCCACATCCTCATGTTACCGTCACAGTGCAATCATACACATTGGTGTCGCGTACGATTTCTACCCAAGCTGCATCAACCACTATTACTCCTTGAGATCTATTTACTTCGCCGACTCGCTTCTCGCAGGACCTATTCTCTCAACGAAACATCTGAGAGTCACAGCAGGTATGTCGTTGTCAACATCCGAATGCTTCCACAAAGGCATGTACTGACTAAGGCTGGAGCTTTACGACACACATCAACCACTATAATGACCGGGAACTGGAGCAGTATACTACCTAATGAAGGAGAATGACATCGACGTCCATAAGGTGACGACTTGGCTGTACTTCAGCCGGTCCACGAAGAAGAAACGAGCTTGACACAAGTTGACCACAACTTCAGCCGTACATTTATTTGAGCCACATCTCGCTCCTTCGTCGTTCTCACTGGACATTACTCACAGTCCACTTTGTTCAGGCTCACCTGACAACTCCAGACTTGCTAGTCGTGCCGTTCTCGCACGCGCCGTCTGTCCCATTCTGGAGACTTCGGTGCAACTGTGTTTCCAGCGACTTTGATTCCATATATCCGACCCCATCCATCATCTTGACGAGGAGCGATATGCCCACGGACACAGCGCCCGTCCCGCGGCCCGCAGTCTCTGCAGACCACACACTGCGGACACAAGTCCCCTGCCTTCAACTGCCGACAATAGCGGCACACCCACAGCTCCGACCCATCCTGGCGTAACACCTTGTTCCCCGGCGCGAAACGGCCCCGCGCCATGCCGCAGTCGATGCAGAACCGGCGGGTCTGGTGCTCGCCCATCTTGCTCCGCTTCCTATGGGTTTGCGGCTTGCTGAAGGCTGAAGTCGGGAGGACCTTGCAGCATGAGAAGCAAGCGTGGCCGGTCAATATCCAGCGTCTTGAAAACTGGACATCGAGTAGGAAGGATTCCAGCTGTGACTTGTGGGTCGGGTGGTGGACATCGCAGAGGCGATGGAAATGGTGGTTCGTCTGCGAAAGACGTAGGAGAGTTCGGATGTCTAGGTTCTTGGCGAAGAGGAGTTGTAGCTCATGGGGAAGATGGACCAGATCTGCCGGAAGTTCGTCGGCGGTTGCGGCCATCTTGCGCGGATCAAGCGACGGACGGAAGGGGTTTGGACGTAGGTATGCAGCCCTGGAAATGTCCTGCGAGGGACGGCGGCCTGTTTTGAATGTCTGGGAGTACTGTCGGTTCTTGATCGTAGCTTGTTGGTGTTCATCGAAGCTTCACCGGAATGGCTGCGCTCAGCCTTGCAGCAACGGGTGGCTCGGCTGTACGTGCTGGGGCTGTGAGGCGATTCCGGTGAGTTTCTGCCTCATACGTGGCGCATTGCTCGAGTTCACACGACCTCATGGGTAGAAGCAAGTGGCATCCCTCTTCACCAAAGATGGCTCTCTCACAGAATGAAGACCTTCCTAACCTCCTTCTCCTCCCACTCCAGTCCGTCGTGCCCTTCCGTGGGGTCCCTCCTCTTCCCCTTCTCCACGCCCAGTTTCTCGTTCAGCGCCTGCAATCTTTCTCGTCCAAAAACACGTCCATTCGGCAACACAACCGGGTCCTCCTCCATATAGCTCTTGGTGTGATGCGCGTACGGCACGTTTCTTGCCAACTCGTTCAATTCAGTGGAGCAGATCGGGCAGAGTGGTGCGCCAGTCAAGGTTCGTGGATTGGTCGTAGGTTGGAACGAAGCTGTTGGGTTGTGGATTGCTGGATTGTGGACGGAATGACAAGTAGGTGTCTTGAGTGCCGAGAGGCCTGCCGACAAGGCGATGTGCAGCAGCGGCTGGGCAGGCAGCGAGTACAGCGTGTGGTGCGTTTGCACGAACAGCGCACTCAGCTTAGTGTAGCGTGATGCGGAGTAGAGAGTCTGGTTGAGCATTCATGTCAGTAGTGTCCGAAGATTTGTGTGCAAGACCACCTGGCTGGAGTGTACGCACCCGGTATGGTTCATCGTAGGTATCGGAGCTATACGCCAGCAGACCCGCCGCGTGGAGCACGATCTCCGGATCCTGGCCACTCGTCAAATGCTTTCGTGCATGAAGCAGTGCCTCTAGTTGCTTCGCCGGCTCGCCGCTGCGTGCCATTTCTATCACTTGCTGTAGACGCAGCTCCAGCTCCAGGTTGCTGTTGAGTTTCTTCAACGCCTGCTTGTTGTCCGCACACCATGCCAGACATTCCTGTACCTTGCCCGCGCCCAGGCTACGTTCGATCCTGCCACATTCTTCAAACACAGCAACGTCCACCAAGTCTTCTATGCCTTTCTCCCGGGCCAGTGCACGTGCTGATTCTGTGTAGCCTTTGCGCAGTAGCTGGTCCACGAGCAGCCGGTCCAACCGCACGTGAGCCCAGGCATCGTACTTGACGTCTGCTAGGCTGGGAATCTCATGGACCGTCTGAAGGTGCTGTATTCGGGCCTTTTGCTGTCGATGTAGAGTAGCTTCCTCGAATCGCAAGCTTTCAAGCTTGCGCTTGAGAGACTGGGCTTTTGCGAGGGTGGCGTCTATAGAGGCCAAAGTTGCAGCTGGGTCGGAGGAGGGCTTAGAGCTGACGGCGGTCGTGATAGATTTATTGGTAATCTCAATCTGACGTTGAGCGGATTTGAGGTTCTTGCGGAGGAGCTCATGGGGAAGCCGGAGGAGTGGTTGATCGAGCAGAAGATGGGTATCGGGATCCAGTTTGGTGGTGGTGATCAGTTCCGCCATGTTGTGCACAGTATTTGAAGGTCATGAGCAGACAGTATGAGGAGGAGGAGGTGGATGACTGTTACATCCGTAAATATAGTTTATGTAATGACCGACGGCCATCTGATTGTGGTCACTAAATGCAGCTACGACGGCAGTTGAAGTGGGGTGCATGATGTGAGCAGTTGACCCGCTTGAGATACAATACTCTTGCCTCCACCCAGAACAATGTCTAGCTTGCAACTTGTACATACCCTACTGTAGAATGGCTAGGTACTTAGATCAATTGATCGCTATCTCTGAATCCTTTCTTCGTTGTCGCTGGGTAGCCATGCCTCACTGTAGCGCCGTGTTTTGTACCAGCAAATCCACTCAAGCAATGGCATTTCGGCACTGCGAACTCGAATATGCTGTGGCTGTATAACGCTTCTTATGGTGCTGCTAGAAATTTCTCGATTGAAGTGACATGGCGTGACCTTTATAGGATATTGCGGATGGATGTAAAGGTCAGCGCCTCAGTAGGACAGCCGGCTTCCTACGTAGACACAGGCCAAGATTGCGGCCAACGCTGTAGCCATGCATGTAAACCTCCCCCTTTTCCTGTCGGCGACGGGACCAAGTCGAGATCATACGCCGCAACGCCATGGTGATATCATTGCAGCAGGGAGAGCATTCCGAGCGTAGCACCGCGATGATTTCGCTCAGAGCTGTCTCTGATCAGGCTTGATCTAGCCTCCCCAAGCTTTTGTTCGATGGAGACAAAGCAGAGCTTCTGATGAACTCTGCCAAATGAGAGGTAGCCGGTAGGACAGTAGTATGACCTTTTCGATGCACCTAACATGATGGCAACAAATAAACTGAGCGAAGCGGAACTTGCAATCCAAAGCCCTACCATGTAGGACCATCGAACCATTTCAGCCTAACATGCTCTTCTTCCTTCCTCTCATTCGCACGTCCTCCAACTTGCGAAGCACCAGTCTTCCGTTCTTCCCGATCTCCTCCCCGTAAGCGGCCAGTACTTCCTCAAAGAAATGTTCCTGCCTAGGATGAGTCGATCCGAATGCTCTTTCCAGCACGTAAAGGTCTACCGCTCGGTCTTCGTCGTTAGTCACTCCTTGAGTGGCGAGTCCAAAGTCGATGAGGACCACTTCGCTGTCCAATGCCGAGACCGCGAGACTGCCTGTGCTTTCGGTCGATTGTTGATGTGACGGAGCCAATGGCCGGAGCATCATGTTGCTCGTTGTCAGGTCACCGTGAACAATCCCTGCTTTGTGAAGCATTGCGACGACCTTTCCAATCTTGCCCAACAGAATCTTCAGATCGCTTTCACTTGCTTCCGTTCCTGCTTTTACTCTCTCGTCCCAAGCTCGCACGGCAGCCTTGACACTCTCGCCCTCAATCCACTCCATCGCGCACCACCCTGCTTCCCAATCGAGTCCCAACACCGCGGGCACTGGCACTCCATCCCGCCGACACTTGGCCAACACTCTTGCTTCCGCCAACACGCGGGCGCGCGTCAATCTCTTGTCCAGTGAAGGATGCCGCCATTTCTTCTCCGGTCTGACCTTCAATGCAGCATTAAGCACGACGTCTGAAGAAGCGGGGTTGGTGGGGTTCAGGAAAGTCGTTCGGTAGAGTAGGCTCTCAGCACCTTGCGCGATGAGGTGAAACGGCTCGGACGAGTTGTCAAATGGAGACGGCAATCGAGTCTTCTCCAGTGCAGGGGTCGATGATGTGGTAGTCATTGCGAGTGTCGTGAGGCGCGCGTTTCATGGATGCGGATCATCTCAGGAACTCGAAGGTGAAAAGTGGAGACGAACTTCAGCTTCACCTACAAATGATACTTGCTTCATAGACGTGATGTCTTCTCCTGTCATTTGGCCATCTCATCCCCAATGCTAGCATCTTCAACCTTCATACTGATATACGCATTCGTGATGCTGTTTTGTACGTAGCCCCAGGGTAAAAGCGTGTTCACGTGTCTGCGAATGGGCCATTCCGGTGGAACTACTGTGCCGTATCAAGCTCCAAATGATCGTGTGTCTGGCTGTAGAAGCTGTAGAATATATGTACCCGGCATGCAATGGACGGCTTCTTCAAAGTGCCTTCTTTACGTACAATGTCTACATGTCCATGTCCAGAGCAGATCGATTCTTTGATGGGGTAAGGTGGAGTCTGCAGTATGCCCTGTGCATTTGCTCCAAGCAGCAGTTCTAGCTCAGCACGCCATTCCCGTCGATCACACCAGCTTCATTGACGAGCCGTGCCAAAGCATAAATGTCGAGAGGACACAAGCCAGACTCATGCAGGAAAATACAATGAGTTTGGTTCCACCACATAGAGATGTCTCCTCGCTCATACCGCAGATTGTTCGGTTGCTCTCATTCATCACGTGTCGAGTAGGAGCTCAGGTCAATTCTGCTGGTTGACCATAGGTATAAAGACCATGGAAGCCGCCTGATACCTCATAGCAGTGCGCACTCAGCACATCCGGCATCTTACGGTCACACCCCAGCTCTTTCTGCATGCTAGCACCTTTTCGTGCTCGGTACTGATACTCCAGCTGCCCGCCCTTTGCCCAGTGGTGACCGGCATAGAGCTACGCCATGGCGCCTCTGCCGTGCTCGCCAGTGTCCAACTCCACTGCTTCTGAACAGTCTTCTTTCCCCTCCGCCGACGAGTCCGATGACTCTTTGACTACCCCTCGGGCTGGACCTTCAGATCCAGCTCTACGGACCGCGGCAAACTTAAGTCGGCCAAGTCTCCCCCCTTCCATAGCTACCGCTGCAACCAGCTCGTCCCTAGCAGCTGTAGCATCGAACCCACCGAGAAAAGATACCTCACAAGCATCAGGAAAGCCGCGCAATCCTTATACCTACAGCCCAGAATCCGTATCTCCCAATCGAAATCGTGTCGTCTTTTCCCCCCAAACATCTGTGCCGAATTTGCAGACAGGCGCTACCATGACGAGCAGGCAAAGAGGATCACCTAGTGGCAGTATGGGGACACAGTATCGGGTTGGAAAGAGTGACGAGCTGGAGAGCAGTGCGGACGAGAGTACGGCGATCTTCCAGCGCAATCAGAAGTTGGGGGGGAATGCTGGCAAAGCTCCGAACTACGGAGCAGCGAGCAATACTTCAGCTATCCAAGAGGACGATGGTCACACAGCCGCGTATGATGCCGCAACCGAGGATTCAGAAGGCCCCCAAAGAAGGAAGTCCAGCTCGAGACCGGGCAAGGTTGATCGCAACGGGGAGACACCTGCAGGATCTGAACAAGATGGCGTCCCTGCTGCGGAGGATGAGCACCATGATAGCTGGATCCGATCGTTCGTAGAGAGGTTCGGTAGTGTTGAGCTCGAAAACAAAGGATCCGTTGCTCGAGATCATCTTGCTCTGGGTAAATTGCCCTTCCAACATTTATCGTTCCCCGTCCATGAGAGACTGATGCCGCTGTTTGAGCAGAGCGAACTTTCCTAGCCTGGCTTCGCACCTCCCTATCCTTTGCCAGCATTGGGATCGCAGTCACGCAATTGTTTCGTCTCAACACTTCAATAGCTCAGCGTGGCGTCGACTCCTCCACAGATGCATCCATCCCGGACACAACACGGCTGCGACAGATCGGTAAGCCGTTGGGTGCTACATTCTTAGGAATATGTACGTATATTAGCCTCATATCATCCTCTTCTAGCAAGGCGAAGCCAGCACACAGCCATCGCTGACGCTCCGTCCTACTGTAGCAATCGTGATTCTCCTTCTAGGATTCCATCGCTACTTTGAATCACAACACTACGTTATTCGCGGCAAATTTCCAGCTTCTCGCGGCAGCATCATCGTCGTCTCGTTCGTTGCATTCGCTCTCATCATCGCGAGCTTGGTAGTGGTCATCAGCGTGGCACCGGGAGTTTTTGAGCAGTGAGCTTGAGGTGGATCACAGACATCAAGCGATTCTACGCATACTTGTCGGCCCCTTCTTAGTCACGATCTCTTCGGCTGTCAACGTTTGGCCAGCGTTTACGGGCAAACGTTCGCCATGTCTGGGGACCATGCAGCGATCGAGGCCCTCTCACCACGCCAACAACCATGTGTTGCTCCTGTGGCGAGTCGTGAATTCGTGCGCGTCAATGACGAGAATGCGCATTGTACGACAGCTACATCAGGCAGCACGCTCAGCACTCCTACCTACACTCGGTCCACAGAGAGTGCTGCATCCGAGTTGCATCTGGCAGAGGCCAGAAATCAAGACGATGCGATATTAGATCTAGCATGTCGACCGCGAGTCGGGCAAGCTCCGCGAGCATCCTATGATTCCACTTCGGATCTGATTGATCGTGTCAGGATGGAACTTGCGACCGTGCTACCACGATTACCTTCCACGCCGTACCTCACTACAACGGAGTATCTGCAAATGAGACAATTGAGCTTCTCTAGGTTCCAGGGCGCAACCGATCATGAATCTTCCCCTTCATCTCCGTCCCCCAGTACAGACAGCGGTCCTACATCATCGGCCACGGACTTCCAAGGGCGGATGGCTGGGGTACACGCGATGATGCGCCGCTCCATCATGGACAACGTCAACCAAACGTCTCTCCCTGCATACATCCGTGTCCGGATCAATTCAGCCATTGAGCGTGTGCAAACGGCACAGTAGGTCTTGCCGCCTCCGCCTAGAGCTCAGATTGAAGCTTCATGGCGTGGCAGTATCCAGGAACGCCAGGACCTTCTGGTGATCATGGCTGAGCATCTGAGAGCTCACCCTGGTGACGACGCATTGAGACGTCTGGTCCTGGCATGGGACAACTACACTCAGACTCGCTATAGTTACGCAATCAGGGAGAACAATGATCCGCCAATAACACCACAGCCATCGACAGCTGCGACGTCAGATCGTGTCGAGACGAATCCGGCAGCAAACGGTGAGACGAACGAGAGGAGGACAATAGCAGAGCGTCGACAAGCGCAGTACCGGACGGACGACCCGGAGGAAGTTCCACGGAGTCCATCGTCAACACCCCCGCGGTCACCTCGCGATAATCGGCCACCAGTAGGTTTGCGCGTCGTCCTACCAGTAGCATTGCCTGCTAACTTCGCCAGCATGCACAATCGTGATCCTCAACATGAAGCATTCCGCCGGATTGCCCAGCAAGCAACACGCGTCAATACAACATCTCAGTTGCCGTCTCACATCCGCGCTCGTCTCCAAGGTCTCGGAATCTACAACCATGTACCACGATCACCCCGGAACTTCTCAAACGTTGGCGAGCTGGTGGAGCTCAACAACTTCAGCTCCAACATTCGTGCCAGGTCAGAGATGGACCGACCAGTCTCTGTTACCCTTCGACGTCGCACCCACCATCAATTCGGCGTGCGTTTCATCACTTACATTATGCATCTCCCACATACAACTATCCTTCTCGCCATCTTCGATTGGCGTGCCAACGTCGTTCGCCGGCCCTGGCGTACTGCTTTCCGCCCGCTTGCAGACACACAGAACCAGATTTTCGTAAACCGTATGAACTGCTTACTGACGATTGGTCGCGGTCGTATGCAAGCGGTCGTGTGGGTTGAGATCGAGTCTGCGCTGACGATGGGTCTTGTGAACGAGGAGATGGCGGATGGGTTGTGGGGAAGTTGGGGTGATTGTGAAGCGGCGTATGACACTGGCACGTTTGACGAACTGGACGATGATGCTATTGATTTTGCGTGAATTTTTGGACTGGGGAGATGCTTTACGATGAAGAGTCTCTCAGTATACAGGGCTACCCACTCATTTGCTTCCAGTTGTGTCATGCGTTCGGTTTTCCCGGCCGTGGTCATGAGTCCGATCCGACTAGCTCTGTCTCTGTCCAGCGAAGACTATACCCAAACACCGTCCTGCGTAGCAATTCGTCCTAACAATCACGTCAGATCTACTTCCCACATCTCTCACACAAACCCAGCCCATCCACCTCCCCAGAGGAAACAGCAGAACGGAAAACTCACCCCGCGATCCTCCTTGAACATCACCTCATCCATGACCTTCTCAAAGATCTGCTCGGCCAGTAACCCTCCATCCCTCGCCAGATCCAAGAACGCCAGATCCTTCTGCAGCAGCCAGGGCCGGTACGGGGTGAAGAAGACCAGCGCCTGGCTCGCGCGGGTCCGCCGGAGCGTCGCCCGCACGGTCGCGAGCAGCTTCGCGTGCTCCGAGTGGTTGAACAGCAGGTCGGCGAGGATCAGGAGATCGAAGGCGCCGAGCGGCGGGTCGGCCGCGCCCCACAGGTGGCCTTGCGCCGTGATGCGGTCTGCGGGTGCCGGGAGCGCGTGCGCGTTGTGCGTAATGTTGAACGCGAGGTTCTCGACCAGGTCCGCGTCTGGGTAGTCGGTGACGAGCACGCGTGGGCTGTGGTGCAGCGCGCAGATCAGGCTGGGGAGGCCGGCGCCGGCGCCGAGCTCGAGTACGCTGCTGCTGCGCAGGGCGAGGGTGTCTGCGTGCTGCTCGAGGTAGTCGGCGAGCGTGCGGCCGGCTTGCCAGAGGAGGTGGCCCTGTTGGGGAGAAGGGCGGGATGGGTTAGTGGGTGTGATTTGTTAAGACGAAGGAGATGGGAGTTATGAAACGAATTTGCTGGGTGACTGAGTTTGTGGCATTGTTTCCGTCCTTATGAGCCTTCTGAGACGAAACGGACAGATCCTGCTCTTTGCCACCGGACGTATAGAAGTACGGTAGATCATGAATTGATCGACGAAGAAATGAAGATGAAAAGCGAGTTGAGAATTGGAGACCAAGAGAATTGATCCGACCTACCCATAACGGATTATGTCCTACGAGACGGAGATTCAAGACCGTGCCGTCCAGAGTGGTATGTTGCACGAATGTAGGCTGCTTCTCGGGTTGGTAGAAGTCGGCGGGCTCCTGGAACAGGTCCATCGCCCGATCGTCTTCATCATCGCTGTGGTCTGCCATTCGTCGTTGCTGGGATGATTGTGCTTCCTTTCGCAGACGCCAGACTCCAAAATCTCGTGATGGTCGACCTCAACAGAATGTATACCTCTACGATACCTGATTGCTGCGGCGGTTCAATATAGCAATATCTGTGTTTAGTCAGCATATATCGATTTATTTTTTGCTTCATTGGCTTCTCCCTAGCTCCGACAGCGGGTCATGGCGTTCATCAACCACATCTTCGAGGAAATGAAGTACGTAGGACTCGTCACAACAATTGTACATTCACGATCAAGTCTGACATGAACACACTCTGATATGAACATCAGGTGAGGTCTACCAGACGCACTCCCGACCTCACCTCGAATGCTGAATAATCGCCAAGTGGTCTGTGCACGGAAACTTGCTCACGACGACGGTGGGAGTGCTGACGGGGCGAGCACTGCCGTATTATTTGCTGGTAGGTAAGGTCTTTCGATCACACTTCTATTCCATCGTCTTACCTTTATGGGCGTTTTCTCTCTGCAATGGCGACACTGACGTAGCACATACAGTCCTGGCTCCTCTACCTGGCTCAAAGACATCTTCTATACCATTCACACAATTACCATGCTTGATGATATATCACATCCACACATATTACCTCTGCCTTCCACGTATCACGTGAGTCCTGGCTCCGTGAGACTCTTTGCTGGCACAGCATTCCAACCTTGATGGACCGTTCTTTCTGACCTTTGGTGACGACCGGCAAGCCCCGGAGACCAGGTCCAGATCCGGGGAGACATTTTCTGTAATATCATGGATTCGACCGAGAAGCCCTTCAAGACGATCGAGGTCCTCGACTCTCGCACCTCGCAGGAATGTAAGGTAGCATGTATGTCCTGTATCCGGGGCCACCGGACCACCTCATGTGGCATTCCTGTCTGCCGGAGCAAGATCTTCTGGACGGTGAAGCGGCCCGGTCGACCGTCGAATTCGTGTACCTGTCGATATGGCGGCGGTGGCGGCTGTAAGTGTGTTGTTGCTGCCTCCAAGACTTCATGTCCGCACAAGGCCAAGAAAGGCGAGAAACGGTCGGGTGAATGTCGATGTGACGAACAGGGCCGGTATTGCTGTCTGCTCGACCCCGAGCATTGGGTGGCATTGTTCGCGTTGCAAAAGCCTTCGATCGAGTTCTTCTCTACGCGAGAAGCACTGGAGGCGAGGACTGTGGCACCTTCGCCGTTCGTAGCGCCGTCCACTCCATCACATACAGGTCCAGGTTCACCGTTTGTATACGGTGGTCCCCAGACACCTATATCATTGAATGGGGCGCAATCCCTCTATGGGTCGCAGAGCCCTCTCAACGGACCGCAGTCGCAAGTGCGATCTCCTGTCCACGCGAGATTCCAAATGATGGGAATTGGGGGGCCGCAAGGTCCTGGTTCGATGCCGCCAGATCCTATGGCATGGGAAGGACAAGCTCCTCTGGCTCCTCGGCCATATCATCAACCACAGCTCCACTCATCTCCTCGCCCGGAAGAATCTTCATGTTGTCAATCTTCGTCCGCATCACTGCCCATGCAAATGCAACAGCATGCACAATATATCTTACCCGATCATGTCTTTACTAGTCCACCTCCAGGTTCACCATATGATCCGCTCGCTGAAGTCAACCATAAACCCGCCTCAACGACGACTCAAATACCTACAACCTCGACCTTCGACTACAATAAGATGACGAGCGATTACTTCAGCTACCAGCTCCCGAACGCCATCTGCCAGAATTGTGGATTAAGTGGTTGCACATGCAGACATTGTCCGCCAGTCCTTCAGAACTTCAGCAATGGAAGTTGGGCACAAAGTTGTGGTCGGAAACACGCCCGAGACCCGCCTCCTGCTTTATCACAGGCGCCAGTGTCAATTCACCCTTTCATGCAACCGTTCCCACAAATGGACGACCCATCTTTCGCCGCTCCCCCGGACTTCGATGCTCTTCCACAGTTCGGCACTGACCTCAACAGAGCCGGTGAGCTGGCAGAAATGCTTTCTCCAGCTACTGCGTCAGACTTCACTCAATTCGACCTAGACACGGACCTATCCATGCCTCTAGACGTCTCCACGCCAATGACTTTGAGTGACCTCTTGCTCTCGGATCTGGACAATCCGGGCAAGGATCACATCATGAGCCAAGATGGCGTAAGTAACGAAGAAGAAGACAGTGGCGGGGGAGGGTGCGGATGTGGCTGTTAGCCCTGACCTCGCTTTATGTTAGACTGAGCCAGGTGACGTCTGCTGGTCACGAATCACGAACGTCTCGCGGTCCTTGACGCTTACGATCATCCTCTTCACGAAAATTCGAGGGAGTACATCGCGACCTCATGCTCGCCTTCCTGCCTCAACGGACGGAACGGAAGATCATCCCCCAGATGACGAACGGATTAGAATTCGTCAAAAAAGGGACGAATGAATCTAAGGTCCACGCTTCCCACCCATTTCTTTCTCCTCATAGCATCTGCATCTCTCACCGGCGTTGATAGCATTGATAGGCATATCAGTAAGGATGCTCCTATCCCCAAAAAGGGTCACATGGACAGCCCGCGGAGGAGATATCGACGAGCACGTCGAGATGTATATACAACGAAATCTATACAACGAATTCACATACAAACACTCTTCCTGCCCCCCTTGCACGCTGTGATAGATGGTAGAAAGCCGAGAACCGAGCACCTTCTGCGCGCGACAGACGTCTGCTGTCTACACCGTAAAAGAAGTTGCCGAGCGCAGTTCAGATGGACGTTCGCGCATCTCGATGCGGTTTCTGCCGTCTCGTGGTCAGATGTCCTGTCGGTAATGTAGATGACAAGACGGCATGAATCCAAGCTCAGGGATGGACGAAGTAGATTAAACGACGACGATGACATGCAGCACTCCAATCAGTACCACACCACATCACCTAATCTGCGACTCTCTACTCGTGGTCCATCGCTGTTCCCCTACTGACTCTATCACCACCACCACTACTCTCCGTGTCGTGAAATGGCGCGACAGCGACAGCGAAAGCGACAGCGGCGGCCACGGGCGATGCTCAAAACATCACGACTGGCGATGCGGAAAAGAGGAGGTAGAGGGAGAGATTTATTGGGGTTGAGAAAGAATATACTTCGGCTTATTATAGATCTTTTTACTTCTTTTCCACCTCTACTCTTCTGCTTCTGCTTCTCTTTCTCTCTGAACTCTCTGTACAAATTTCGTGAGGGAGGGGAAAAATGGAACAAGAACAGGACGTTCTCTTCTCGAGGCCGTTGGGGATAGTCTGGATTCTCGGCAGATTCGTTGTTCTGGTCGTTCGCTTTCTTTCGCTCTCTCTTCTCCACGATCTTTTCATGTCGATTCTCCTCCCTTTTCTCCAGCGATCTTTCGCAATTACCACACTTCCCACCGCAACATCTTTGCAGCTCGCACGCTGTGCTCCGGTCCTGCGTTCGCTGCCTTTTCTGCGTCTTCCACTTTCCACCGTCTTTCTATCGCTCTCGCATCTCATCTTCCCCACAATCTCTCTCCACAGGGTACGAAGGGAGACACATCCCCTCTCCATCCACCCCGCACCGCCATCATCGCGATACTGATCATACATGCCTGACTCACACAACGCAACTGCTTGTGCAGTCCACTGTGACCGTGTCTTCTCCTCTCCAGATCCCTGGCAACACAACACGCGAGGTTAAGAAACGGTGGGCATACGTAAGCAAGCAAAGCAGCACACGCACGTACACGCACACATACACACAAAGGGAAATAGGAAAGCAACAAGCAAACGTGGCGCAGGAATGTTTCGCCCCCTTCCAGGTAGAAAAGCCCGGATTTTGTGTTCTCGTTTGTTGATAGAAAGTAGATGGTGGGGAAAGGGGGCGAAAATTCGTCTCGTACGCGTTAAGGAGGTTGCGGCGGCTATTTGCCCTTGTTGGCCTGGTTCAGACCAAAGTACAAGCCGAGGACCAGGCCCAGGATGATGATGATGGCCAGGCAGATGAAGAAGCACCACCACTTCATCTTGCGGGCGCGGCGGGCGCTTGCGATGCCCTTGTCGAGCTGGACGTTGGCGGCCTCGGTGTCCTGCTTCACGGCCGCGGTGTGCTGCTCCGTCTGCTCGATGGCGGTGTCTTGCAGCACGATCTGGGTGGCCAGATCCTCCATGAGTTGATTCAGCTCAATCAGAGTGCGCTCGATCTTTTGGATGTCGTTGTGGCGGGCGCGCACAGCACCGAGCACGGTGGACGCGGTTGCGGTGCGGTTCGTCTTGAGCTGCGAATGCTGTTAGAATCTGCATGTTATGTGATTGCGATGGCACATACCGCGGTCTGGAAAACACCCTCATTGCCCCAATCGGCACCAACAGCTTCCTGCACTTCCGCATCGGTGGCCTCCGGGTTGACGATTCGGTACTGTCGTGCGATTTGCTCCCGGTATCTCTTCTCGTAGCTCGCCTCCTCCACCCGGTACTCCTGCAGCTGCTTGGTGAAGCTGCTCTTCAACTGGTTGACCTGGGTGTTCTTGACATTGTTGTCGCGCGAGCGGACCGCATCCGTCTCCAGCGACTTGATCTGGTCCTTGATCGAGGTGTTGAGCACCTGTGTTTGGGTGATCATCGACTCCAGCGACGAGGATGAGCTGCTGTCAGGCGACGACAAGGCGCGTTGATGGAGTGTTGCGATCTGGCTGACGTGCGTGGTGAGCGTGCGGATGTCCGACTTGACCGCCTCGACGCGCGCGAGGAAGTCGCCATTGGAGAGGACGTTCGATGTCGGCGTCACATATTCCACCGGCTGTTGGCCGTGCTCGTGCGCGTGTGCTACGGGGTGCGTGCCGAGCGCTTGTTGCTGCTGATTGTAGTCGAAATGTTGCGAGCTGCCGGTCTGGTATTGCGTCTGCGATGCGGCCGAAGTCTGCATCATACGCCATCAGTCTTGCCTGCGCGTATCACCGCTCCGCGCTCCTCCTGCGCTGTTCCTGCTACGCTTACCGCTTGTCCATACGGGTTGCCAGCCTCGCTCGCATAGGGGTTTGTGCCATAAGCACCGCCGGTCGTCTGCTGCTGCGGCTGCTGCTCGGCGCCGTAAGGGTTGCCGCCATATCCGGAATACTGATTATAAGACATGTCGACGCTATGCTGCTATGCCGGGGGCGAGCTGTGAACGGGAAAAGGTTGCAGTGCGGTTGGCGCTGCAAATAATCGTCAACGCGCCAGCTCGAAAGATGCTGTCAGGGCGGCAGCCGCCGGGTGTGTGTGAGAGTGTGTGGCTTGCCACCTGAGGTGAGTAAGCAGACACGAGCCTTTAATTTGGCGAACGGCTGGATTCAACCATGAATGATGACATCGCGAGATGAAATGGGACTGAAATCTTCTCAACTAAATCTCGTCGCTTGTTCGGGACGATGATGCCTCGATGCGCGAGAAGGCACCGAAGGCGTGTGATTGTTCAAGCACGGCGATTGAAGGTTGGCGATGAACGGTATTCAAGGCTTCCTCATCTGGCATTATCGCATGACGGCGGGCTCATTAGTTGAAAATTTTCAACGTGAGCATATAAAGACGAGGTCAAGTCATCGGATCAAAGGCACAGGCACATGCATAGATGTCGCATACACGCACGAGGAGGTACAATTGACGAAGCAGCTGTGAGGGCAATGTGATCGCCTTGTGATCATGATTCTTGCAAACGCTAACTCTGCATCATCAATCCGTCCGTCAATGGCCTCCCGTTGGCATCACCTCATGACGCCGGTGGTCCTGCTCACAAATCGAATAGAATAGCCAGAAGAATGGATGCTGCGCACAGCCCGTCAACATCGCTCGAGTCCAACCAACCAACTCCACTAACGCCACGCCTAACAGGATATTCAATCGCTCAGAGTCCAACATCACCTAAATCTCTTACTAGGCATGCTACCTGTGCCCGCTTCGCTGCTTCTGCCACGAGATTGAAGTCCTGGAGAAACGGTGTAGTGGTTGGCGCGCCGCTGTGACCACTCGCCTGAGCATGGCCTGTTACTTGCTGCTGACGAGGAGGCGCTTGCTGTGACAAGGACCCAAAATATTGTCCGGGGTGTGGACCTGCTGATGGCGACGGCAAGGGTGCCGAGGAGTATTGTTGTGATGGTGGCAGCAATGCCTGGGAACCGGAGGACGAGGTGATTGAGCTTAAGCTGTTGGAGCTCTGAAAAGCAGACGCCGACGCTGAGTTGTGTTGTGTTTGGTTCGTCATGACTTGAGGATATGAAGGACGATGCGCGTATGCTTGTCGTTGCGAGCGCGTTTCGACCGGCATGTTTGTGCAGGATTGGTGGTTGGATGTTCTTGTCGTATGATGCTCGTGTGCGGGAACAGACACGAGGATGATCACAGTGGTCAAGAGAATTTGTTCGACCGTCGCGCTCTCCTAATGCAGTCGTGCTGGGTACCAGAGTACCTTGTGCCACCCTGCAAGAATGACGGGTTGCGATCGCGATGGACTGTCCTGCGGAAGGGATCTTCGTATCCTACTCTGAAGGTGGTTGCCACAAGAAGTTTCTCTTTCCGATGGCTTGAATCTGCTCGTAATCGCAGACTCGGTAGCCGACCTCTCCTCCAGTAGATGGTCTGGCGTGGCGACGAAAGGATAGATCAAATGTACCGAGCAGAGACGTCCTAGAAGAAGAAATCCTATCGCTGTGCCTCACGAGCGCTCCACGACTAGTCAAGTATCTCCAAAGTAGCACCGGCAGCCTCGTCGTGCACTACCCAAAGAAATATCGCCGAGGTTGCATCTGAGCTCACAAGCAAGCGTCTCATTACGTCGCCGGGTCGCTCGAAGGATGCGCCGAGGGATCCCTATTATCGCCGGGCTACGGCCGTGTGACGATACGACATCAGCGATGAGGCACGGCAGATCAGAAGGACGAATGCGCACCGAGCTGCATAGGTAGGAAGTCGGAAACTCATCTCGATCGCCACCGAAGCTCGCTTGTCGTGTTGTTTCTGCGCACTAACCGAGTGAGATCCCCCACGTTGCATACCATGCTGCCACGCCTCAGCTAGACTTCCCCAGTACGGTCACTCGCGGCGCCTAGGCCCCGGTGACCCGTACATTTTCTCGAAACTGTATTGCAACATGTATGTAGAAGATCCCGTGCAAGGATGTGAGCGCCATCCAGCCATGCAACCTTGCAACTCCACACGAGCATGAGCTTTCGCTTCCGGCGGCTATAGCTGGTACGTTCTTCCAGTGGGTGCCATGTGGGGTAGTCCTGGACCGCGGGATATGGTAGTAAGATCGACGGCATTTGACTTTGTGGAGTGCATAGCATTCCTGGCTGGAGGTGGCGATCTGGGTGTTTCACATCGCTTATCGCTAGGTTGTGTTTTGATCTTGTCCTGAAGGCTTCGAAATCTTCCTCGACGATTCTTCGGGTTGTGATGGCATTGATGTATCATTTGCTGACCATGTTGGTACCTTCGGATGCACCATATCTTGAACCTCCAAAAGACCTTCGATGACGATCACGTGACCTACTGGCTTTGACAGAACTACATCGACAGCACATGCCAAGACATTATAGCTACATCTATGGAAGATCTCCTCATGCGAGAGACATTCCTTAATCGAAAATGCCAGTGAGTCCGTTCGAAACCGCCTACAAGCTGCGCAACATGTAGAACTAATAACCTCCGCAGCTAATCCTCATCTCCGGCTTCCCAAGCAGTGGCAAGACCCAGCGCGCCGAACAACTCATCACCTACTTCACCAACCAAATCGCCACCTCCTCCGACCCCAAGGTCAAGCGGCTGAAGATCCACCACATCTCCGATGACTCGTGCGGCCTGTCGCGCGACGTCTACGCCGCCGCCCGGCCCGAAAAGGACGCCCGCGCCACCTTCTCCTCGGCCATCAAGCGCGTCCTGGCCCCGGACACCCTCGTCGTCGCCGACGGCATGAATTACATCAAGGGCTTCCGCTACCAGCTCTACTGCGAGGCCAAGGCCATGCAGACGCCCAGCTGCGTCGTGCACATCGGCACGTCCGCCGCGCGGTGTCGGGAGCTCAACGCTGCCGCACGCACGAGCGGCGGCGGGTACAGCGACGAGATCTTCGAGAACCTGGTGTTCCGCTACGAGGAGCCGAACGGGATGACGCGGTGGGATTCGCCGCTGTTCGTCGTGCCGTTTGAGGACGCGCAGCCGCCATGCGCGGAGATCTGGGAGGCCATGGTGGGCTCCGATGGCAAGGCGAAGGTGGTGCGGCCGAACGCGGCGACGGTGCTGAAGCCGGCGTCCGAGCAGGGCTATCTGTACGAGCTCGACAAGACGACGTCGGAGGTTGTGGCGGCCATCACGCAGTGGAGTGCGGATCATGCTGGAGAGGGCGGGGGCGCGGTGGCGGTTACTGGGACGGAGCAGGTGGTGGAGTTGCCGATGACTGCGCCTTCTCTGCCGCAGATGCAGCGCTTACGACGGCAGTTCATTGCGTTGAATAGACAGCACAGCACGTTGAGCAAGGCACGGGTACGAGAACTGTTCGTAGATTACCTCAACGATGCTTTTCAGACATGACACATCACTGGGATACACTTCGAGCTGCTGGAATGCGTTGCAATTTTCATGATACATCGCTGGCGAGCTGTGGGCTCACTACATACAGCATGCTTTCGCTCCACCTTTCGTGGCCTGATCTCTTTTGATGAAGGTCCAGGTCGCAACTGATTTTCTGCGGCCCAAGTGGTATCTTTCTCCTCCCATGCGCCTTGATGCGCCTTAATGCGCCATTATGCTTTTCGGCCCTTCATGCGCTTTCGAGCTCTGAGCGATCCACATCCCACTATACAGGTGCAAAGCGTGAGGCACTGCGGAAAACATGTCACGATCTACTGAGCAACAGCGTTCCTCGAGTTCTTCATGACCGCTTTCAGCATTTTCTCCACGTTGTCCCAGTCAGAGGTGTCAAGCTTGGTCGGCTCCACAGAAAAGTGCTTGCAAATGCTCATCAAATTGGTCCAGCTGCGCTCATCATGCACGAAACTGAGTGCGGCGCCAGTGCGCCCAAATCTTCCCGTACGTCCGATTCTGTGCAGGTAAGTCTCGAAGTCTGGCTTGCGATCGGCGGTCTCCGGAATGTCGTAGTTGACGACCATGGTGACGGTCTTGACATCGATACCACGGGCAAGGACATTCGTTGTGATCAACACCTTAGCTTCACCGTCACGGAAGCGGTTGAAAACGGCATCGCGGTCTGCTCCGTCGAGCGCACCAGTAAGTGAAGCAACTTTGTGACCCTCTGCCGTCATGCGGCGATCGATCTCAGTAGCAGTCTCGCGGCGACGCACAAAGATGATGGAGGAAGCGATGGTCATTAAGCCGTAGAATTTGACCAATGCATTGTATTTGTCTTCATCGGAGTTGCAATCCAGGTACATTTGCTTGATGCCCTTGACAGTGAGGCTCTCAACTTCCAAGGTGAGCGTGTTCGATTTTGGTGCGAAGATTGACGCAAAGTGAAGGACTTCTTGTGGGAATGTGGCGGAGAAAAGAACGATCTGTGTGAGGGCACGAAGTTGAGATCGGACCTTCTTACACTGATCTCCCATGCCTTGAATATCAAGCATGTTATCAGCCTCGTCGAGAGTCAGAACCTTAACGACTTTGGTATCCAGCTGCCTCCGTCTGATCAGATCGATGACTGTGCCTGGAGTGCCAACGATGATCTGCCCGTCTACTGTCCGATCACGTTTGCTTGCGTCTGGTATGGCTTCCGCGATCTTGAGGCCCTTCTCCGCTAGGAAGATGCCCATGATGGTGGCTACACCAGCGATTTGTTTCGCCAGCTCACGGGTCGGCGCGAGCACAATGCATTGTGGTGAAGTATTGGTCAAGTCGACCCGCGAAAGCATGTTGAGGACGAAAGCTGCTGTCTTGCCAGTACCTGATTGCGACTGGCCGATGAAGTTTTGAGGCGGGTCCTTGAGGAGTAGGGGGAGCGCACGTTCTTGGATCTTGGACGGCTTCTCGAACCCCATGGCGTGAACACCACGCAGTAACTCATCACGCCTAATTTGTGGTCAGCAAGTAGCGATATGCGGAAAAGTTCACAGACAAACTCACAACTTCAGCTCATCGAACGTCTTGACAGAATAGAGTGGGTTCTCGGGATCTTCTTGCAGATCACTGAGCGTGACCTTAACATCGAATGCTGGTTCATCGAGTCCATCTGATCCCCCCAACAAGGTCGTGGCGCCATCCATCTGCGCCTGGCTCAAGTCGCTCGTTGTGTCTTGCTTCTTTGCATCCCCCAATTGTGCTGAGGACTCCTTCACTGGGGTAGTGGCATCATCCGCCCAATCAAATTTGCCAGTCGAGGCGTTGGTACTGTCTGCCGGAGCTGCTTGCTTTGCATCAGCCATCGTGTCACTAGAAGTGGTTATGATGTTGTGTTCGAGTGGACGAGGCGCATGCGCTATGTGTTTGTAGTGACCGTGGCCGATGTGTAAGGTAATCAGCAATGAGGATAGTGCGTAGACCAGCTAGAGAGACGGTGGTGCTGGTCGCGTTGTTAGGTGACCGTGATGATTCTTGCGAATTTCACTTCTTGTGACATTACCAGGGAACTTTTGAGTGAGGCCGAAGCTCTAACGAGGGGCAGCTCGAGTCGCGAATGCTGACATAATCCTACAAGCTGCGCCACACGACGCTTCCGCCAAACCCCGCTGACTCGTACAAGAAGCGATGCTCGTGATGTGGGTATATGTGCAATTCATCCTCAACCCCACCATGCAGACAAGTGATACGCTTAGCTGATGTCTCGCCCATACACATGTATCGCCTGGTTCTCCTGTCTTGATCGCGTGTTTCTGCCAGCTCTATCATGGCCGAAGTAGATCTTGCGCCGAACTTCGGCCAGGAGTTGAAAGACGGCTTCAAGCCGGTCAATCAATGGATCTCCAATGGCATTCAATTCCTGGGTGATATTGAGCAGTTTTATCGCGAGAGAAGTGCTGTGGAGAAAGAGTACAGCCAGAAGCTCAGTGCGCTTGCGAAGAAGTACTTCGAAAAGAAGGCCAAGAAAAGCACATCTCTAAGTGTAGGGGATACACCCACAGTCACACCCGGGTCCTTGGAGAGTGCTTCGATGACCACATGGACCGTCCAGCTGACGACACTTGAATCGCGTGCTGCCGAACATGATCGTTTTGCGACACAGATGATCAGCAATGTAGCGGAACCTGTGAAGCATCTAGCAAATCGATATGAGGATTTGCGAAAGCAACATGTCGAGTACGCCAACAAGCTGGAGAAGGAGCGGGATGGCACATACGGGGAGCTGAGGAAGACGAAGGGCAAATACGATAGCGTATGTCAAGAGGTGGAGAACCGGAGAAAGAAGATTGAGGGCAGTTATGATCATGGCAAGAATAAAGCGCAGGGCGCATATCAACAACAGCAGAGCGATATGCGGAACTCCAAGGTATATTGTGGTGGTGAGCGTGGGAGTGAGTCTGGTGCTGACAATCAGTAGAATACATACCTGATTTCGATCAATGTCACCAATAAGCAAAAGGAGAAGTACTACCACGAGTATGTTCCGGAGCTCCTCGACGTACGTGACTCGATGCCTGTCATCGCTCAAAGCACGTAACACTGACAGAATATGGCCATAGTCACTCCAAGCACTGTCTGAGGCTAAGACTTCCACCGTCAATAATCTGTGGTCGATGGCCGCCACACTGGAAACTCAAATGCTCAGCAGGTCAACACAACTTCTAGAACACTTGGCATCCGAGATACCACGAAACACACCAGTTCTCGACAGCATGATGTTTGTCCGACACAACGCCAGTCCATGGCAAGATCCAATGGACTTTGTTTTTGAACCGTCGCCAGTCTGGTTGGACGATGATGTTATGGCGTCTGATCCAGCGAGTAAGACGTTTCTCATGAATATTCTTGTGAAGTCCAAGTCTTCATTGGGCGAGTTACGACGGGAATGTGATGTGAAGCGAAGAGAAGTCGAAGGGGCAAAGCGAGTCCGGCAAGCGATCCGAGATGGAAAGGACAAAAGGGACGAGGTGGAGATTGTCCGAGCGCAATTCATACATCAAGAAGCGCTGCATGAGGCTGAAAGAAAGAAGACGACAGCAGAAGTGGAAGTCAGCACTATAACCTCAGCTGTTGGAGATGTATCTCTGGGTGCGCAGAATCACAAATTCAAGAACGAAACCTTCCGTCTGCCTACGAACTGCGACTTTTGTGGCGATCGAATATGGGGTCTTAGTGCGAAAGGCCTGCATTGTGAAGACTGCGGATTCACGTGTCATACCAAATGCGAGCTTAAAGTGCCGGCCGATTGCCCTGGAGAGCTCACCAAGGAACAGAAGAAATCTATGAAAGCAGAAAGACAAGCTGCAGCTTCTGCTCTGTTAGCAGCTCCTCCACCCACCAACAACGGCTCGGCTGAGAACGGACATTCACCTCTGCATCGCAGTGACACTGCAGGGTCGATGAACACCCTCTCATCCGGCTACGCTGCCAGCGCAGGCCGCAGCGTCTCTGGTACTACGGTCAAGACTCACGAGGTTGCAGATGGTGGCGCGCGTAATTCTGGCTCCAATCGACCTCGGGTCATGGCGCCGCCTCCCGCTGCGTATAGGACAGATGACGAGGTAGCCGAGCAGAAAGGGCGTATGCTTTATGCTTACCAAGCCAACGGCGATGGCGAGCTCTCGATTACGGAGGGTCAAGAATTTGCTCTCCTCGAGCCTGATGATGGGTCAGGATGGATCAAGATCAAACCGTCATCTTTCGGCGCATCTGCAGGTCTTGTGCCTGCTGCATACACCGAGCTCCTGGCTCCTCCCCCACCGTCCAAGGACAGCCGACCGATATCTACCGCTGCATCTGCGTCGACGGTATCACTTGCGGGCTCGGAGGATACTCCGTCCATCAAGATGAAGAAGCAAGGTCCTGCCGTGGCTCCCCGACGAGGAGCCAAGAAAATCAAGCATGTCGAAGCACTCTATGCCTACGACGCCAACGCAGAGGGTGAGACGAGCATGGCAGATGGCGAGCGGATGATCCTGATCAGCCCCGACAACGGCGATGGATGGGTGGAAGTGGAAAGTCGGGCAGGTAAAGGTGTTGTACCTGCCAGCTGGGTGAAGGATGTATAGCAATGAGTGTGGTAAAAGTAGTCGTTCAGTACTATACCTAGAACAGCATCGCTCAAATCGTACAGCACTCCATTGACCGCAATGTCTATGCAAGAGGAGGGTCTATGGGGAATGTCATGTGTCTCTATCCGGCGGTTGCGTCTCATGAAGACATGTCTAAGGCTACGTAGTCTGCGAGGGCCTCCGGGGGACAAGGGCAGTTACACGTCGTGCAGACTGCATCTCCCCAACACATAATGCATCCCTCAGCCTTCTCATGACTCACCTCGAAGGCTGCCTGGGAGCCACATGTACGAACATCCAGCATCCATCGGACGCGCAGAAAACCAATCGTCAAGAAACGACCAGCAGCACGCACGGCATAACGCCAGGGCCATGACGCCCACTGCATGTGCACCGCGGCGTCGCAATGACGGGAATCATGCAAGTAAAGAATGCTTTTCAACGCTCTCTGTGTACGATACTGGTCGGCGAACGAAGTGACAGCACAGTGTATGGTGTGAGGGATATATGGGAAAAGGGTTGGGGAGGAAGTGAGGTGAAGTGGGCGCGGGCAGAGCACAGCCTCCGCCTCAAATCCCCGGCGCGGGGTGTCTTCATTGGACGGCAACGACAACAGCTCGTTTTCTGGTCGAGGGAGCAGTACAGTCCGACATGGCTGCGTGACTGGCGTCCCCAGCGTACGACGTACAGATGCCTTAGGGACGTATTGTTCAGGCATATCGTGGCAACATTGTGTACCTGGCGCGCGAGTGCCTACCGGGCGTCCCCCATTGAGCTCAGCCCACCAAACCGGTCAAGGAGGTGGAAAAGTTCAGGCACGAGCTGAATGTCCCACCAGGCCATGATACAGGTAGCTTGCATACATAGCCCGTAGCTTCGCCACGCTGTATCCCCTGCAATGCCTTACGAAGGAAACGTAGCAGAGATTCCATTTACCTCGACGTTGATCCGCCCGTGGTCGAACAGCGACGACACCCCACAATGGCTTCTCTATCTCGTCTATGGCAGACGTCGCCATTGTTCGACGATCCTCCCCCTTCCTCGCTTCGATCTTCTTCGTCTAATACCGCTTCTGCTCCCAGCTTCTTCGTTGCGTTGAAGGTCTTGCAGATTGTGCACTCGTTGTGCAAGCGAGCCCATTCCCGCGATCGCTTGGCTGCCCCCTTGGCAAGCAAGCGGCGTGCCAGGACAAAACAGCAGTCGTGCCAATCCCTTGAGCTTGAAGCTTATGAGGAGATCGACAGGTATCTAGGCCGAAGGTCTTCACGCAATAACAGAAGGCGAATAACGCGCCGTCGCGGTCCCAAGGGGGTCTCTACCATTGATGATCTGCAGAAGCCAATAACTTTCGTCGAGGCTGAACGGTATGGCCTTCGAAAGACTTACACTTGAAGAGATTCGGTGACTGACGCCCGACCTAGCTCTCTCGATCTGATAGACAAACATTCACGATCAAAATCACGTCGACTCAGGACTATCGCAAAGAGTGACACACTATTCCTCAAGCGTGACGCCGAATTCGACCTCCAGCCTGTATCACTCGGTCAGCTTGCACAGCTGGTCGTCGTCACGAGAGATCTTCTCGAGACTTTCAATCGTACAAAGCACGGTAAGCGCGTGCGCACGCTCTGCGAAGGGAACGAAATACTCGACGCGAACGAGACGTATATCGCCAATCTGTACCATCTGCTGCTTAGCCTCTACCATCAACTCCTGAAGCTCTTGATACGTCGATCTGTCGAGTTCGAGCATAAGCACCTGATTGAATCGCAAAAAGATCGGAAAAAGCAGTGGATCGACTGGTTCTTTGAGTTTCCGGACGCACGCCACCCGTTGAGTACCACATGGCCGTGGAGCATTCGACCCTCACTGGCTGTCATCTGGGGCGTTTGTTGGATGTTCTTTGACCCCGCGGTCTATCGATTGGACCTGCACGGCAACATAGTCGATGCCAACGGCGATATCATTGTGCCTTTCGCAAACCTCGAGATGGCGGAGCAATACCTGCACGAACTGCAAGGACAACGGGTGGCCGGACGACCAGGTGAGCGTGTTTCCTTCAATTCGGTGGGATTGTAACCGGCGACTGATAGGGTCATGCCGATGGGGCCTCTCTGATGGTCTTATGCTGTGCCGCCTGAGCGCAGATCTGGAGACGTCCACACCATCACGGCGTCATCGGCATGACTCCGCCCGTGAGTCTTGCGCGTATGCCACGACATGTCAGCTAACATGTGTATGTGCAGCAACAGGCGGCAACATTAACGGAGGTGTCGACACCCGCGCGCAAGGACGAGTGGGACTCGCTCCCAATCACGTGGCAAACCGGGCTGGGCCGCAATACCTCACTCACCCACACGCACCAGCGGTGTCCGCGACCAACACGCCTCAGTATCAAGGTGAGTCACTCGCTTGCGTCCAGGCATATAGATAAATGCCTACAGCATGGTATGAATAGTTGCTAATCATAACGCAGGCTCGGACATTTCGCATAGTGGCTCAGGCCCGATCTACACGTCACTCCGCACTGCCACCGCCCAGGACGACTTTCATTGGCTGCCTCAGGAAGAATTCCGCGTGCCTGGAGGCTTGGACTTGGGTTATCAGGCATCACCTGACAGACCCATCGCTTGGGCCGGCGCTTCCCGCTATTTGCCACCCGGGACACCACAGATTCGGGTGCAGACCGCAGATTTATCTCCATTCTTGCAGCCTCAGGACAACACTCTTCTCTCTGCTACGACCGCCATCTCATCAACATCATCGCCCTACCACAGCGACGAGGCATTTGCACCTGACTACTACCCAACTTGCAACAATTACAACTACGCCAACCTAACTCCGCATCCAGCGCACCCTCCGTCCAAAATGGAAATTGCTGGTCCTCTCCATCATGCGCCTGGGACGCCGCTTAGTCCGCAGCCTCACAACCACACTGTCGATCAAGGCATAAGTCAGCTAGTGCATGACATTGTAAATGAACGGAAGCGGTCTTTCGGGCAGATGTCCCAGGATGGCAAATCGCAGATGCACATTGTAGAGCATCCACGCAGTCGAGCTGTCTCGGTGGGCTCAGCACAAGAAGGACCCTCACCTGCGGCAGAGCAGGGTTCGCCTCGAGGTGGATCACGATCACATAAACGCAACGACCCGCCAACTAACTCCGAGGGCAAATATTGTTGCAATTACTCAAATGAGTGCAGCGCTCTGACTTTCGATCGTAAGTGTGAGTGGAGGTAAGCATCATCTTTCGCCTTCATTTCTGATATGGCAATGCTAACGACCGTTCCAGTAAACACATGGACAAGCATGACAGACCATATCGCTGTCCAGATCCACTCTGCGCCAAACTTCAAGGCTTCACTTATTCTGGAGGACTGCTTCGACACGAGCGTGAAGTGCATAACAAGCATGGCGGTCCCAAGGAGCAGCTCATCTGTCCAATCCCAGACTGCAAGCGACATTCCGGCAAAGGCTTCACGCGGAAGGAAAATCTGCTCGAACATATGCGCCGTGTGCACGAAAATAAGGGCCAGAACATCCAGTCTCCCGATGCCTCGATTCAGGCCAATCTGGATGCCCTGCACAGCGTTAACGAGGGTGCTCATTGCCCTGCTCCTCCAGACAACTCTGGCATGGTCGGACCAGACGATTTGGTCGATGCTCTCCAATTCGAGAAACGGAAGCGACCGGCTGATGACTCGATGGAGATGGCCGACAGTGACATTGAAGGTCTGCAACACCAGCTCAAGCGTCTGCGTGCCGAGAACGAAGAGAAAGACAAGCGATTACGCATGCTTGAAGCGGCTGAGACTGAAAGGCGGCAGGAGCTAGAAAGCTACAAGGAAGCTCTCGAGCAACTACGACAGAGTCGCGACGTCCAAAGTCTGCAGAATGCATAGCCATGTTTCATGACTTAGTGAGCTCGGCGATTGCATCATGCTGCTTCCCTGTCTGCTTGGTTCGATGGTCTCGTTTTACGTTTCTTATAGAACGAAAGAGTGGAGAGTGCAAGCGAGTGCTGGAGATATAGCGAGCCAGGACGATTGTTACCTCACTCTGATCAGATTTTCGATGGGCATTATTTGTTTCTTGCTTAGTTCAATACCCCTCTTTACATGTAGCACCGGTTGCAAGAGAAATGAAATACACTGTGAACAAGAGATGCTCGGTGCTGTGAAGAGTACTCATTGCGACTGGGCCCTTTCTAGATTTGGTCTTACTCGATACATGCTTAAAGGACACCTCATGTATATAAGTAAGATGGGTACTATCTATCACGATCTCCCAGAGTCAGATCTTTCTTTTTCCAAACTTTACCTCAGTCAAAACATGTAGGACTGTTGTCTAATCGGGATCATGTATGTTACTGCGCACTATGCACAACGCGTGACGCATCTCGACTGTGTTCGATTTGATTGCGGCGTTTAGGTCTGTGCGCGGTCCCGGGCTTCTACTGTGATGATGAGAATAGTTGGACTGCAATCTTGCTCGCTACTTCACTTCACTTCATACCTTCTCCAAAAAGCCACATCGAGTAGGAATGGAAAGACAAGCGTTTATAGTTGACAGATGATCCAGGTGAATTTGTGGGCGATTACTTGTCAGCAACGAAAACTTTGGTGCGTACGCGACTGCTGCATATACCTTCAAAGACACGAATTGTTCAGTATCCATGGATGTTTGATTTCATGAAGTTAGCGATGCTCTTTTCCCTTGATTAGCTATTGAATGCAGCCTCCTCCTTAAGATACATGAATTCTCTCATGGCTACCTTACACATACTCAGTGGCTGAATGTGATATCTAGGAGAAGTCCATGCTGCTGAAGAACTAGGACTGTCTCTTTTGTCCGACTGGTTGCCTTCCAGAACCCTGTACAATGTTGACGCAGCCAATGCAGTATTTCCGCGGCGATTAGCTCAGTGTGTGCTCCAGCTGCAAGTAGGACATCAGTGCTTGGTTCAATACCACTCCCTCGTCTGCATTCACGTCTGCGCCGTGGTCTATCAGATACGAATGGAGCTTCATGTGTCGATCGGCACACCTCTGCTGGTAGGCATGCTGAAGTAATTCTGTTGTCTGGTTGCTGATGTCGATTTCGTGTTCTACCAGGAAGTCCACAAGCAGCGAAGAATACTTCTGACTCCAAATGCGAGCAACCCATCGAATAAGAGCCGCCCACACCTCGTCCGTGGCGATATTTTTGGAACTATCCCGGGACAGTGTCCATGGGAGGCAACTCTGGCCCCAATTGATTACAAACCCAAGTAAGTCCACGTACGATTCGCAGGAAGCTCCAGCATGGAGCAGTGCCTCGACACAATCCAAATGATCTTCATAAAGTGCGATCTGGACGGCAGTTCGATTCGGACCGCGCTTCCAAAGATTCTCTCGTGAAGCATCCGTGGCGAGAAGAATTTGCAGACACTCGACTCGGCCACTCTCCGCAGCCCACATCAGAGCTGTCCACTTGATGTCGTGTGCACACTGGTTCGCACCAGCTTTGACCAGTGCAATAATAGCTTCTTCATCATTTCCCTTTATCGCAGCTGCTAGTGGTGTACCCAGGCTAGGATCCGCGCCAGCCTCAAGCAATGACTTCACTACCCTGATCTGACCATTCGACACAGCTCTCCAAAGTGCAGTCTTCCCTCCAGTGCCTGCCATGTTGATGTCTGTTCCAGATTGTACCAGGACTTGCAAAAATCGACTCAAGTGCTGCGAGTTGGTCTCATGATGAATGCATGAGTCTTCGAACATGTCTCGCACATCAGGATATGCACCATGCGCCAGAAAACTCTCAATGACATGCGTTTGGCCATATTGAACAGCCTGTATCAGCAACGAGCCATGTGCCTCGTCCTCTTCTCCAGTCCCAAATATGTCGCTCATCGACAGTCCAAGATTGTAGACAGCTGCAATTGCGCGATCGCAAGACTCTCTATCGTTCAGCCGAATGCTGATCTCAAGAATGCGTGATACCGCCTTTACGACATTGTCTTTCCCGGGCGGCGAGACGTCAATGAATCGACATGCCATTGGTAGGTCCATATTCTGTGACAATGTGGTCTTGTCGCTGCTGGAAATAGTCGTTGTTAGGTCATCAATTCTCCATTGCAGCGCATGAGTCGTATGCCGCTTGTCCGTTTCATTCCCGTTGGATCGATCGACACCGTCCACACGGGTCATCTTGTCACCACACTTGACGGCCTTTGCAAGACAAGTATGTAAGTGTTTGAGCTGGTAATCCGTCCGGCCAAACCAACCACATAGAGGACAGGTATTGTCTCGCTTTGGTGATCCGATGTGCTTCTGCTTGTGTCGTCGCAGCGTATCGGACCGTGTGAAGACCTTTGCACAGACGGAACAAGAGTGAACCATCGTTTGTCTCCAACTGTGGTTTGCTTTGATATGACGATCTAATGAAGACCCGGCCGAGTATCGTCTGTTGCACTGCCGACATGAGTACATCTTGGATCGGTTCATGGTGTTCTACCTCAGACAGTGATAATAGGAGTCAGAAGAGGTGGAGTGGAAGGAGAGATGACTTTTAGACACCTTGGAGAGGTATATCCCTAAACTCAAAGCCGCGCGCCAGCCTGGTCAGAGGTCGAGGCTTATACTGATCGAAAGAGTAGTGGTGAGATATGATCATGCATGCATCCGGTTTAGGAAAAGAGCTGGCGGTTCCGCGAGCTTCACCAGCGTCAACCACCAACATCTTTCCCATCTTGGCGATATCGAGTCACCAGGGAACATGCTCTGCGCCACACGCATGAACCTTGCTAAGCAATGCGGCCAATTGCGGACCAATGCAGCAACAATGTGGTGGTTCACGTGTCTGCCTTGACCAAAACCGCCTAATATCTACCCATCCGAGACAATTGGCTGCCATTTGACCCTGCAGCACGGCACAAGATCTGCAATCCCACTGTCATATAACACTGCTTGGATTGTGTACGCAAGCAACACAACACCGCCAGACATGAACTCTTTTCGGCGTGTGTCAGATCGTGAGCCGCAACACCTCGTATGCATCTAGCAGGGGTCTACTTCCGAAAAAGGAATGATCCTGGTGGTATAAACCTCCCCAACTCTGTCAACCACCATGTATCTGCCTTTGCGAGCATGATACTTGCCCGCGCTGCACAAGTCATGCCTGAGATCAGATCAAATAGCGCGACGACTCGCACAATCAAGATAAATTTGGGCGGTCAGAAGCGCTCTGCGACCATGCACCACCAAAGCATCTCCATCTTGGTCCCGAGTCTGCTACTATGCGTTGAGGTCCTAGGGCGGTGCTCGTCCATGTCATCAAGATATATACCTACCTTACGATGCCGTCCCCTCTTACCTCTTCTAACCACAATCAACGTGTCGACCTCGCCTTCTACTTTCGCAAGCAGCCATAGTCTTTCGTGCCTCAAAACTTGACATGATGGCTGTGTCGACCACGCGCACGGTCTTCACCAGCACCAAAGTCGACAACAGCACTCTCGTCCTCATTGTCCAGACCTTGACGCCGTCGGCAGCCGCTCCTGAAATGAAAGACGATGGGAGCGATCAAGCTGTGCAGACTATTGTCTTTGGCACAATCGCCGTTGTCCTCGCTGGCCTAGCTCTCGCTGTGGCATGTCTGCAGCTTCGTTACGCGCGAATGCACGCAGTAGCAGTCTCCAGCGACGACGACATCGAGCTTCAATGAGTAAGTTGGCAGTTTACCGCGACTTTCCAAGGCTAATGCTGGAATGCATAGGCTGAACGATATAAGCAACTCGACTGCCGTCAAGAGAAGCCTACACACAGAGAGACACAACGGCTGTCGTGATTGCACTCTGAAAAATGTCCCGAGCCAGATAAAAGAAGTCGCATCAGCTATCGTCGCATGGAATTGCTAAGTAGGATAGAGCGCTTGAATTTCGGCTTGAGTAGATAGTCAGTGTCTGGATGAAGTCCTGCTTCTCTCACAGATGAAGATATAGGGCCACCTTATTCTCCAATCTGTTCGTGAGAGTGATGGACACCACACATGTAACGAAATTGAATCAATCAAAGGTCATACTGTAAGGCTGCGCATACTTGGCAAGACTCCAATGCTTTGAATTAAATATAGTAGCCTTATGTAATACTGCGCTCCATGCCAAGCCGAGGAGGAAATAAGGTACATCTAGTCAGCGTAGCGTGCTGTCGATCAGCAGCACGAAAGTTTGGACGGAAGCAGTCCCCGAGGCGGATTCCTGTCGCGTGGTGGTATGTGCTTGGAAACATCGCCACGAGGACCGCGGGACTGATGTTGCTTACCTTAGCCGCGGATCACTCTTGATGTGGCACTGTAGCGACTGGGATCGTCAGCTTCATGCATCTTGTTCCTTCGCCTTGGCAAAGTTCTTGGGTCCATTTCCAACAGTGGCTGTCCGGGTGTGTGGTGTGAGTAGCTGACAACTCGATCCTTTGCTCTGGCGCTTTGTATATATAGTCCGAGCCGTCTGTTGACAGACCCTCACGCACAAGTCTCTGGATATCTTTCTGGAACGGATCTACCGGAGTAATATACATATCATGGATATCACCGTCAAGCCTGGGCGTACCACCATCTCGGTCCGGAGCACCTCACAATCTTCACACGAAGCGATCCAGGAGAAGAACGAGCGACTCGCGATCAGAAAGGTCGATTGGCGTATCCTTCCCATCATCTACTGGCTGGGAATCGTTTCTTCGCTGGACGCCGTCAACATCGGCAATGCTCGCGTGCAAGGGATCCAGGAGAGTCTACACATGGTCGGCCAGCAGTTCAGCACCGCCGTCATTGTGTTCTACATCCCCTGCATCCTCTTCGCCCTTCCTTCGAACATCCTCTTGAGTATCTCGCGACCGTCACTTTTCTTAGCAGGCTTCACACTTCTGGGTGGTGAGTGGCATTGTTCTAACCAGCTCATTACGCAAGACTGATCCCGAAGCAGGCGTTGTCACAATATGTCAAGGATTTACACAAAGCTATGCCGGTCTCATCGTCTGTCGCTTGCTTCTTGGCCTCTGCCAGATTGGTATTCAGGCTGGCATAATCTACTTCCTGGCCGCTTGGTATCCGAGATATGCTTTGCAGACGCGCATGGCCAGCTTCTTGGCTTGTCGCTTGATCGCCAACGCATTTGCGGGGGTGAGTATGATTGCATTGAAGTTGTGATACCACTCGTTCGCTGACGTTCCACAGCTTCTTGCTTATGCCATAGCTTATATGGACGATGTTGCGGGCTACTCCGCTTGGCGATGGCTCTTCATCCTTGAAGGCATTCTCCTGACGGTCTCGCTGATTCCGGCCTTGTTGCTACCGGGCTGGCCTACCCATGCGCGATTCCTGCGGCCTGAAGAGAAGCATATGATACTGGACATGCTGAAGTCGGACACCGATGCAGATACGTCGGCTGTCGACAACCGTACGCTACTACGAGAGGTCATGCGTGACCCAAAGGTCTACTACAAGTGAGTGCACAGTCTAACAATTTCCTGTAACCTCGAGCTAAATCATACCACCAGCGCGGTTATTCACTTCTGTTCCACTGCAATGTCCAGCTCCTCAGTCGTCTTCTTACCTCTGATCCTGAGAGAGCTAGGATGGCTAGCCATCAGGGCACAATACATGACTATTCCAGTCTACTTGACGGCATTCGTGCTCGTGGTCTCGAACGGCATCGCCGCTGATTACTTCAAGCGGCGATATCCCTTCTGCGCCGGCGCCTTGACCTTCGTCATTATCGCTTACTGCGTCTTTCTTGCCGCCCGCCACGTCAGCGTTGGGGTCAGGTTCATGGCCTGCTTCTTCCTGATCAGCGGGAACTTCGCTACTCAAGCTACAACATTGACGTGGTTAAGCAACAACGTGGTTGGTAAAAAGCGGCGCGGCGTCACCCTTGGAGCCGTCACAACCTTAGGCAATTGCGGTTATATTCTTGGATCAAAGGTCTACCTAGTCAGGGAGTCGCCGTGGTATCCTACGGGCTTCGGGGTATGTCTTGGACTTGCGGTGCTCGCGCTGACTGCCGCAACTGCGCAAGTAATGTATCTCGTGCGAGTGAACAGACACCGACAAGGGAGTAGCACAGGGGTTTCGCGGAATGTGGTCGGATCTCCTGCCAGACTCACCCTATGAGCCTTAGTTTACATCCAGCAATGAGAAATATCTAACGTGTCAATGAAACAACGCCCGCAATCATATGAGTGCTGGTCCGCATACAACTATCATGTTACAAGACTTGCTCCAAGCCAACGGCGAGAGAGTCTTGACCGTTCCAACAGATATCTAAATCCGAACATACGACAGGTCCAAGTCGTCGCTCCAGGATCGTGCAACGTGCATCCTTCTCGAACGCACGTGGAGCTATGATCACGCTAGCATACTTAGCGTCGCAGCTAGATCTAGACCCGTGAATTTAAACTTTCTGGAGGACGTCCCCGTTCCAGTATGATCTTCATATCACGACTCATGCCGTGTCGAGGTCCGCATTCCTTCTATCTAGGACCGTCCGAGCATGGATGACGATCCGGGCCAGCACGGCATGTTGTGATTGAGCTGCCGGAATGTCAGCATGTCGTTTCCGCGCGCCGTTCTCATGGTGAGGAGTTGTGGAACACATTGTTCCTCCAACATGGTCTGAGAGGACGGAACGTTCTGTTCTCAAGCCACCAACTCCACTAGCAGGTCTCCAAGGATTACAAAAGGGCTTCTCAGGCCCCATGAATTGAATTTCCAAGCAAAGGAAAGCAGCAGTATCATCATCACGCTCATCAATATCATACTCCGCCTCCTCGGACACGACCCCCTCTGCAACATCACACCTATTTCTGGTATCTTGGCGAAACTCAAAGATGCATTTCCCCCAGCTGTCCCTCCTCCTGGCCTTCGCGTCGTCCATCTCGGCGAATCCGATGGCGATTCAGGCGCGCGCAGTCACCTGTGCTCCAGCTGTCGTGTTCGGTGTGCGCCAGACGGACACTTCGCAGATGACCCTGGGGCCAAATCCCCGGTACAACAACTTCACGACTGCAATGAACGATACGATGAACGCGATCGTCAAGAAGGCGGGCGGTAACTCGTACGTCCAAGCCATCCAGTATCCGGCCGTGAACCCGACCACGGGCCTGTACGCGCAATCCGTCAGCATGGGTGTCACCGCGTTGCAGGATGCGGTCAACAACTACACCAAAGCTTGCGCTGCCGGTGAGGTCTTCATTGTAGGCTATAGTCAGGGTGCCCAGGTCATGAGCACTGCGATTGGTGGTGCGACCAAGCTGAGGAACCCGAAGCGAAGTGAGTACCGAGCTTATCCGTCACCGGATGATTACCCACTGACACACTACTCGCAGTCACTGCCGGTGTTCTGTTCGCCGACCCGCTGGCTCAGGACTTCTTCGAACCTATTGACTCTGGCAGCGGCGCTGCTGACGGGTTGAATGGAACTGTCGCTGGTGGTGCCCCGATCTACCAGTACCTGAACTCGCAGTTCCCCACCCGTATCAGGAGTTTTTGCGAGTCGGGCGATCGGGTCTGCGACTCGGGCACTGCCTCGAATGCACAAGCCATCCATCTGAACGCAACGCAGTATTTCCAGGCCAACGCCACCAAGTTTCTGCTTAGCAAGACCGCTTGAAGTGGGGGTACATAGTACGTAAATGTCAAAGTTGATGTCGTTGCAAATGTCTACGAATCCACGCGTCTACGCCGTCGTTGGTGTGGGTATCACAGTTCACGGTAACTCATCTCGAGACTCGAGTTTCCAAAGCAAGCCTTGGCGATCGTTTCTGATCTAGCGGAGCTGGGCCCAGATCGTAGAAGAGTCCGACAAGACTATTATCATCCAATCAAAGATATGTATGTGCTGGCAGGTAGCAGTTCCTTATGATGCCCACAATAGGATCACGAATCTACGCTCCTGAAGGATCCAGGGCATATAACGACTCACGTAGTTGCCTGGAGTGTAAGGCGGTAGTCCATTACTGTGGTCCACACATCTCTCTCCGAGATCACGTGTATGGCCAAGTATCGCGGGACATGAGTGTCCATCGCTCTTCGGGACAAATCGCAGACGTTGACCTGAGTAGGGAGTACAATCATGTACCAGTTGAGCTAAGCGGATCTATACATATATGATTCCTAAGGTTGCGTCTTTCGGAAGGATCGGATCAACCGTCCCTCACGGTCAACATAGAACTGTCAATCGGTTGTAGATCCCGCGTCTACAGTCTGCATAGAACGTTCGGACGAGGATTTGTCCCCGGGTCCGTAGGTGATGGGTGCCGCTCACGAGGGGAAGGATCATGGAGGAAGGCGCTAGAGGGGGCGGTCCCTAAACTCTCATCTGCAGATCACCTTGGATGTACCGCTTAGCAACCTAGTGTCGACAGTTGTACAAGACCGGATTATGCTCGCAGTCGATTACATGTAGAAATACATACATGACCTGACCCGACCGCCTGTCTTGAAGACTCAACGTCGCTCATCGGTGAGATGCACCCACCATCGACCGCCTCATCATGTCCGCCGCCGAGCCAACTCAGGATGTCGTCAAGCTTCGCCATCTCCGCATATACCGTGTCTTGCTCTGTGTGACCTGTGGCTATTGCGTGCTCCCGCATGCGCTGGACCGCCATCTGAAGTGTATCCACCGTCTCAGTCGCGCCGACCGATCGCCATACGTCGATGCAGCCTTGAAGCTGAAGCTGGCCAACCTAGACGAAGTCATCTACCCCGAACCTGAAAGCGCTCCCTTGCCAGGCCTGGCTATCAACAAAGGCTTCGAGTGCTGCGTAACGGATTGCCATCATCTCTGCCAGACCGGAAAACGCATGCAGGCACATTGGCGCACCGATCATCCCACCCTCAGTCGCGGCAAAGGCGCGAATGCGTTGCGCTGTCGAAAGGTCACCATTCAGAGCTTCTTCCGTGGCAGCAGCTTACGTTATTTCATCGTTGATGGCAACGCTACTGTTACCCAGCCTGTAGCCTCAAATCATGCAGCTGTTTCCGACTCAAGGATAGTGCTTACGCCGCCTCCATGCGACAACGTGAATGAGACAGCGATAGAGTGGCTGCTGACTCGGGAGTTTGGCGAGAGCAGTTTCCAGGCCATGCTTCCTACCCAAAGCACCCGATCCTCCTGGAGGGACGAGATGATCTCCACCTGCATGGCCGTGGAGTCTTTACGGTACGCCATCCTCAGCGTGACTGCCAGTCACATAGCTTATCAGCACCCTCCTTCACGGCGGCTCTACAGTATTGAAGCTGCCAAGTACCGGCACAAGGCTGTCTCCTTATTCACTATGTCGTCACCCAATGTCACAACAGATACGTTCTTCACTCATTGGAACTTCCAGCGTCTGATGACCATGGGCTGCATTTCCAGACTACAGCTCGAGGACATGGCAGGTCAGAGCAAGTTCTCTCCAACAGAGTCGGTGCTACCGGAGTGGATTCGGATACAGAGACATGGTCGCGCGGCCGTATATCCGCACGGCCGCCCAGGATCAGTCGCGAACGCCATGCATGCCCGTGACGTCGCTCGACTCTGCTTTCACGAGGACTTGAAGTACGAGAATAATCCATTCGATGCCCAACTTCGCGACTTGGAAATTGCCCTCCTCACTCTGACGGAGATACATGTTGACCCATGCTGTCTAGAAGCGCTAGGCCTGCTGCGACGGAATTGGTCCGTTGCCTACACAGATCCGGAGTCGCTCAGCCTACGTGATATGGCACTGATGTTCACGGCAAGAGCACCGGAAGCATTCATTCAGCTGTTGCAGGACAACGATCCGGTGGCCATGGTGATCTTCGCATACCTATGTGTCCTATGGCACCTTGCGGAGCCTTCCCACTGGTACATGAGAGGCCAGGCCGCGAGCATGTTGTACAAGATCAGCATATGCCTGCCCTGGGAATGGCAGGCGTGGATCCAGTGGCCGATGGGGATGATACTGGGCACTGCTTTCATGGCTGACACTGGTCAGGACACTACCTTAGCGATAAGGTGATGCCCGTTGTCGAGCAGCAGCGGTTATGATTTGACGAAATATGATACCACTTACTACTTTCAAAAGTCGTTTGAGCGAGCTCAGACATCCGATACAAGTATGGGCATCGTGCCACTCTACGTTCTCATGGCTGGACTCGGAAAGTCCTTAGCATCATGAACTCAGCCCCTCCTACATTTCCTTTACACACTACATCTCCTCTTACTACATCAAGATCCTTTCTGCTATGGACATCTATGCTCGAGCTGATATCGACCATACGGAGTGTTTCGATCTTAAGATATTACAAGCCTTGGATACCTGTTGTGACAGCGTGCACGTCGGCATTCACGGGCTCACATGTATGTTAATACATCAGAAGGACTGAAGTAACTTCAATTATTGACCTTAGAGAAGTGGTCAACTAGCATGAAATGCGGTCAACTGATGGTATCCGTCGATCTTACGTGAACCTGCTGGGAACTTCATCGACAACGTAAAGGTCCTATGCAATGTGTGGTTCTATGAGCATCTCCTAATGCTTCCATAGCTCAATCATAGCATGATCGCGCATCACATATGAGGACGAGCGCAAAGAGATGTCCAAACAATCAATATGGCGAAATATCACGTGACACCTGCTGGATGTCGCGAGCACAAGCGCCGGGCCGCGTTTAGGGCAGTTGTGAAACACGGCATAGGGAACGTGTCAGATCCTCAAAGCCACTTCGACACGGCAATGTATGCGTTACAGAATCTTTTCCACCATAACGTCAATTCGCTTCTACTCCGGGCTTAGGAACAGAGAACTACGCTGATATCACACACAAAGTCGCTACCTTCGTCAAGTGCTTGCGCAACCAAGCCTGTCCTGCTCCCAGACTCGGGCCCCTTGACGTCCAATGCACGGTTCAAGGTCATTGGAGGCCCTGCTATAGAGAGAGGTATTGCATCCTCCTATCTTTCTGCCAAGAGAGCGCACCTGTCCTTTCGTCGCATCGCATTCACCATCGTCCACAAGACCAACAAGGCCAATACTGACCATGGGCAAGCCAGAGCAGCTCCCTCAACCCTCCACCATGGCTGGTGCGCGTCTCGGCCGGCGCAACTCAGCGATCACCTACGTCCTCGCCGGCGTCCTCTGCATCTTCTTCCTATACTTCTTCTTTGGCGGAAGCACACCGCAAATACCGACCGCGCCTCGCCAGGTCATCAAGAACAAGGAAGCCGCTTCCAATGCGCTCTCCCCGCCTTCATTACCCTTCATAAAGCCTGCACGACTCGACCCGGGCGAGCTACCGCCGCCTCCGCCAGTGGTCCATTACTACATGAACAATGTGACCACCACGAGTGACCCGATCACGAACCGGGAGAGTGTGCTGATCTTGACTCCATTGGCGAGGTTTTATTCCGAGTACTGGGAAAATTTGTGCAAGCTGTCATATCCACATGACCTGATTTCGCTGGGGTTCATCATTCCGCGAGGAAGAGAGGGTAATCTTGCCGCACAACTCCTGCAAGAGCAGATACAAAAGACACAGGCGCCCACAAATAAGAACCGCTTCGCGTCCATTACCATCCTGCGAGAAGATGCGGACCCGCCGATTTCTCAAAGCGAGTCCGAACGACATGCTCTTGCTGCACAGAAAGAGCGCCGCGCTGCTATGAGCCGGTCAAGAAACAATCTGCTTTTCACTGTGCTCGGACCAACCACATCATGGGTCCTGTGGTTGGACAGCGATGTGGTTGAGACACCCGAGTCTCTCATCCAGGACTTGGCACGACATGATAAGTCCATCATTGTGCCGAACTGCTTCCAACGCTACTTCAACAAAGAGAAGGACGCGATGGATATACGTCCGTATGATTTCAACAGCTGGCAGGATTCGGAGACTGCGCAGAATCTGGCATCGAAGATGGGCCCAGATGATATATTGCTGGAAGGCTATGCCGAGATGGCGACTTATCGGAGTTTGATGGCTTACATGGCTGGTATGCTTGATTATACCAATAATTTCTCCTTGTCTCATACATGCTGACTCCTGCATAGAAAAGGACGGTGATCCAGACCGCGAGGTCGATCTCGATGGCGTTGGCGGTACTGCGCTTCTGGTCAAGGCAGAAGTCCACCGCGATGGTGCGATGTTCCCGCCATTCGCATTTTATCACCTCATTGAGACCGAAGGATTTGCCAAAATGGCGCATCGCTTGGGATGGAAATCTTTCGGATTGCCCAATTACTACGTAAGTTTGAACCATGTATTTGCCTTTGACGAGTATACCCTAACACTCTACATACAGGTGTATCACTATAATGAGTGATCTCGGCCATTTTGACCTAATAAGGGACCATGGTCTGCGTCTGGCGTTATGATGGGGATTGGGGCTTGACAAGGGGACAATGAGAAGGGGTTGTTTTTATAAATACCATGTTCGTGTGATACAGCATAGAATTTAGCGATGGCATTCCTGCAGTCGCGGTGGGCTTGCACGGGACATATATATGTACTGTATTCATTGGTAAGATAGCAAACAATGACAGTCACCAAATGACTCTGCAAACCCAATGTGTGGAAAGGGTGAGACCGTGTACGTCTGCTACTTGAGTACGAATTTTGTGATTGGTCAGCGAGACGTTCGCACAAGGCCGTTACCAGATCACGACATGAACTAAAAGGTTATCAAGTAAAAGTATTCTTTCTTGATAAGTTCGCAGTTGGCCCGGAAGCAAGAGGATGAGATTGCAATTCCCCTTACATATATCCTGGTGCGTCTGAAGGCTGAGGGCGACAGGAAGCAACGGTTTTTCAAAGGTGCTCGATCATGGTAAGTTCACATTGCACCACTTTCTCCGTTTCGATCAGAGTTTCCATCCTTTTCTTCGAGACATCAAAATCAAGAACATAAAGAACGCTGGCTGATTGGACTGCGTGTTGTTCCACGGTTTCAGGTCCACGCCGATGCGTCCAACTTCGCTCTCGGGGTGAGCAAGACGGCGGCGTACCAGCAAGTCCTGGAGCAGGCGCGGGCGTTGCTCGATGGACAGCGCAATTGGGTAGGTTCACTTCGGCTTCGTACGGGGCATTTGCTTGCATGGGACATTTCGGATCGTTGACGGGACTTCATTGCTTGTTGGGGGGGAAATAGGTCTGGTAAGTCCTGGCATATGTCTGTTTACGGGTACACTTGCTTGGTTTTGAGTTCAGGAAAAGGGGGAGGATTCGTTCGTTTCAGTTGCGTTTCAATATACAAGGATGTACTACTGCCACTTCGAGAAACAAGACACTGACAGGCAAGTCTTGCGGGACGTCAGTAACACAGCCAACATCGCGTCACTGCTCTGGCATGCCCTCCATGCCCTGCCCTCGCCGAGCGCCGACGTCAACTGGGCCGGCTTCTACGTCCTCGACCCCAGCAAGCCGAGCCAATTGATCCTCGGACCTTTTCAAGGGAAGGTCGGTCGTTTCGCGCCCTCATGGCGTGCTGGGGCGCCCAGGATGAAGACATGCTGATGATTTGCGCAGGTCGCATGTCAGACGATCGCATTCGGACGAGGCGTCTGTGGCGCCGCGGCCTCGACGAGAGAAACGCAGCTCGTGCCGGATGTGGAGAAGTTCCCCGGCCATATCGCGTGTGATGGGGCTTCGAAGAGCGAGATCGTCGTGCCTATCGTCAGGGATGCAACGGTGAGCTGACCTGTCTCCGTTGAATCGTGTCTTGCGCTGGAGCAGGAATGCTTGCTGATGGTCCACTAGACCGTAGCGATCATCGACATCGACTGTGCTGTAGAGAATGGGTTCGACGGCGAAGACCAGAAATGGCTGGAGCAACTCGCAGAGCTACTCGGTGCTGCGTGCGATTGGTGATTTTGTTGACTGGGCCCAGAGCAATTTGATTGCTTCAATCAATCTTCGATGTGGATAGACCGATGGAAGCGATGAACCGACAAGTTTTTTCCGGCAAGCGGAGTGCTTGCATGGTCCCGATATCTATACATATCCTTTCCGGTCGGGTCCCACACCAATCGATTCTATAGTCCGGGCAATCGTGCAACCAGAGTCGCCTTCGCAAGATCAAAGCCCCATTGCGCCTGTCCTCTTCATGTCATCTCGCATAAAGTACCATCCCCTCTGCCATTCTGTATTAATCGAGAACTGTCGCCCCAACGCTCAGGCTCGATCCAATCTGCCAAGTAGGTACATCTCCAAAGAAATGGACCAACAGCACTCCAGCTCGCACATCCAACATCTCATTGCCAGTACACCATTACCCTCAGAAATATCCATTCACTTCTTCGGCCCAGCAGCGACCGGCTTCGTCCTCGGCGGCGACGACGACGATGGTACACCAACCTGTCCCGAACTTGGACAGTATGTCCACAGCGAGGCGATGGAGTCTAGCGACGGCATGGGCGTTATCGTGAATGCCTGCAGTGATGTACCTCGAGATCTTTTTCTTCCTTGTGTCCTCAGCTAAGGAGCCCAAATGTCATCAATTTGTGCAATCGTAGCAAAGAAGTGCAGAGAATCGCCGTATACACAATGAGACTCAAAACGTGAATTGTATAAATATCCAGGTATCACGATCACGATATCGGTAACTCCATATGCCATATATGTATGGGTATTCTCCTTACCTTATATACATATACATGACACTACAGCAAAGCCGTCGCACGGCGAATCCAACACGTTTGTTCTCTTCGCGATGATGTTGACCTATGGCGTGATCTGGCCGTGATTCCACATCGCTGCGAAAAGCCGATGGAGTTGGAGGGTCATTTGGTCAGCGGCGCGAGCTAGCGCTGCACGCTTGCAAGAATGGATGCGGTAGGTACATGGTCGTGTTGTGTGGCTTGGAAGGGGACTTCTTCTTGATTTCTGTGTATTTCTTGGGTGAATATATGATGTTGATGATTGGCATGCCAATAGGGGTGTATAGGTGCGCTGTACGGGATCGGTAGGGGTTCACATCTGGGACTGTGAAGAGTCTCTATACCTGAAATACTCCAATGATGGAAAATTGGGCATTTACCGAATGTGTTTTCGATCAACACATCAGTTCCACGCGGTCTGCGCACCATGAGAAGCAATGAAGAAGCAATGTCATGAAGGTCTACGAACAGCACAATGTAAGGGCAAAAGAACCCTCACCATCGTTTCTCTGTGGTCCCATAGCCTGACGATTGATTGCCGTAGCCCAGGTCCTTTTTATCGTCACCGCCAAACATGGGCGTCAACACGCCTCCATCACCTCTACGGGTGCTTTTCCTGCCGTATGTCTCTCGAGCCCACTCAGTGATTTGGAACAGCCAGCCACCCGCGACCAAAACCCCAGAGATCACGTTCACCAATCTGATGAACAGAGCGGGCCATGATGACCATTCTTCGGCGATCATGAGCATGATTGGCTCAATGTCATACTTGACAAACACTCCGGGAATAGCGTTCTCCGCCACCGGGTGGGATTGCTCGGTCACGGCGTATTGATTCGTGAAGACCGTGTCTTTGGTATACTGGTGGGGATGCTGGGACAGGCCGTCCGATCCGGAGGAAGGTGACTCGTGATACTTGTCGATCTTGCTGAGCGCCTTCGAATCCGTGGTGTAGATCGTCGGCACGACCGATAGGTAGTATTGGAACTTGTAGAAGTTCGACTCGGTCGTGGCTAATGTCTTGTCGAGCGGGTTGGTGAGGGAAGGGTAGAAGGGCCCGAAGGAGAGTTCATTGACGTGGTGGGAGAAGTTGAAGGCTATAGGACTTTGTTAGTCTAGCTCCAGGCTCAAGGGAAGGGCTGTACTGGCTGGAGCTTACATTTGTGGTCGAGATGCGCACCCATCTCCATATAACCATGGCCTCTCGCAGTGATGTGAAAGTCTCCCTGCACCTTGTTGCTGTGCAGACTGCCGTAGATCCTACAGCTATCGGGCATTGCTCGCCTGGGTACTCGTGGTGTCTTAGGGAACTTCTTCGCTCGCTTCGCCGCACCCAGGTAATCATGCACATCCTCTTCTTGATATTCCTCTCCAGCTTCCCTTCGCTCATTCTGCGATGCGCCGAGGGTACGTTGCTTGCGGTCCGTCGACCAATGCTTCCAGAGGGTCGGGTCTTTGTGCAATGCGGCTCCAGCGAGAATACGATCCCCCGATGCATCCTGCACATTGACGTGAAGATCCTCACACTTCATCGCCATTACTACATCGAGGTTGATTTGCAGGTCACGGCCTACGCCCTGCTCGACCGAGAAGGTATGTGTGGTATCACCTTTCCACCAGCGGCCCACCTCGGACGACGCCAACCACAAGCTCGCGCATAGCAGGACGATAGTCCAGACGCCCCCGTTGTTGGTCTGCTCTTGATATGACGGCTTTGTTTTGGGGAAGTAGTCGAATGCCTGGACTACTTTGGAAGCTTTATTCTCGCCGAATGCGTCCTCGTCCAGCGCCGGGCGTTCCGTGTAGCCGCTCATGATGTAGTTAGGGACGTATGATCAGCAGCAGAAGGGCTGCGAAAGGTGCTGCGTCTACCGTGACAGCATTAGGTGCGAATTGTGCTGGGTGGATCGTATCACATGCTGGAGGTAGGGATGGGAGTGGAGGATTGGACAAGTTTCAATTCATCCTAACGCCGGGCGGAGCCTCCAGACGCGAGTACATGATGGATCTTTACATGACAGTGTGACGATCGGAAGTGGTACATGTCAAGCGTATCTTCCAGTGAATAGCCGTGAAGACACAACCGGTGAATACAGTAACGATCTCTCCCAAGATCTTGGCTCGAGAGTATTATTATCTGGCATGCTCATGGAGGTAGCCATGTATTTATTTCCGTAGCAGCCCAGACCACTCGGCTTCTGATAGATGTCTCTCACAAGCACGTGAGTCGAAACCTTACAGCGAATCTGTTATACGATTGTTCGTCTGCAGTATGTGCAGCTTGAACCCAGCCAGAAACTTGCGAATGCATGGTAGATTGTGCTATTCCCATGGAATGTGTGTTCGCAATGCAAAGAACGTACCATGGCGGAGAACACACATATGAATTGGGGAATGCCGACGTCCCCGACCTCATATCATCAGCATCATCAGTCATCCACCATTCGGTTGTCAGCAGCGTCCGTCGCACTCAGCTCCTTTCACACTGCCGTACCCGATCCATCATGTGCTCCCTGTCATGCCCATGTCCTTCCGCTCGACGCAGAAGTCCAATATGAAACATCGTCGACCTACATCCTCCACATCCCCGACATCTCCACGTCTGTCATCATCGCCAGTTTCGTGACCCTGATCCTGATTTCCGCGCAGACCGCTAGCTCCGCCAGAGTGTGAAGAAGCGGCAGTCTGCTCGATATCCCTCCCTCCGACCCCCTGGCTGGCATCACACCATGGTGGAACGAGGATCGCGAACGACCCCGGGCACACCGCGGTCGCCCCCCGCCACAGACTCACGGAATGATCGCTCGGCCATGTCAGAAGCTCTCTCTCGTGTGCCGATTCGGCGAGACTCGTTCGACCGTCCTGACGGCTTCCCTGTGGTCGACGCCTTCTCCCCAAGGCGATTCTCGACCGGTGCAAAGGCTCTGCCCATGCCGGCGCCGCATGTGTTCGCTGCACAAGTCGCTAACGAGGTGGAGCTCGAGGGGAAGCAGGGCACGCTCAAACCGAAAGAGCAGCAAGAGTTGAGCGCGGCGGTGTCCAAGTACAATTTCCGCACCAGCACACCCAGCATGGCCCGCTTGGCCGCCCTCACCAGTCCGTGCTATTTCCACAAGAGGTTCGGCGATGCCGTTGATATCGACAAAGTGCTTGAAGAGATCAAGGGTGATGACCAGCTGTCGCACAGCCGGCTGATGCAGACCGCTGCGAGTGTGAGAGAGGTGTCCAGACAACTACAAAGAAGGCCGTTGAAGAGGGCGGTGAAGAATATCATGGTTATCACCAAAGCGAGGGACAATCAGTTGGTCACGCTTACACGAGAGCTGGCTGAGTGGTTGCTGGCCACGCCACGCTACGGCAAAGATGTCGGAGTCAACGTATGGGTAGACGCGAAGTTGCAGAAAAGCAAGAGGTTCGACGTGGAGACATTACTGGAGCGGGATGCACGCTTCGAAGGGATGCTGAAGTTCTGGACTCCTGCACATTGTCTCGAGCAGCCCGAACTCTTCGATCTGGTCATTACGCTTGGAGGCGATGGCACAGTCCTTTTCACGTCTTGGCTGTTCCAGCGGATCGTTCCCCCGGTCCTGTCATTTTCTCTCGGCTCCCTTGGGTTTCTCACCAATTTCGATTTCGAGCGGTACAAGACGCAGCTGGACAATATCATGGGCGATGCAGGGATGAGGATCAATTTGCGAATGCGATTCACATGCACCGTCTATCGTTCTGCAGCCTCGATCGCCACATCCAGTGCAGTCTCATCAACGAGTCTGTCGACCATCACGAGCCACAGCAATCTATCACCTCAAGCACTAGATCCGCAATCCATGAAGATCGAAGGCGAGACCCATGAGGTTCTCAACGAGCTCGTCATCGATCGTGGTCCTAGTTCATACATCTCCTCATTAGACCTCTACGCCAATGACAGCCTCCTGACGCGCATCAGTGCAGACGGCATAATACTCTCCACTCCTACAGGAAGCACAGCATACTCACTATCTGCTGGTGGCTCGTTGGTACATCCAGACATACCTGCAATCCTGCTGACGCCTATCTGCCCGCACACTCTATCGTTCCGCCCGATGTTGCTGAACGACGACATGGCGCTGAAGGTGGCCATCCCGGCCTCGAGCCGTGGCGGTGCCTTCGTGTCCTTTGACGGCAAAGGTCGGGTGGAACTGGGACGCGGAGACGAGGTCGTCGTGCGCGCGTCCCAGTACCCCTTCCCTACCGTCATGGGCCAGCCGCTCGAGTGGTTCGATAGCATCTCGCGCACTCTGCGCTGGAACACCAGAGCAGCTGACCAGAAAGGCTGGGCGGGCGGTGCGGCGGGGCATGGCGATGGCGATGGTGCTGACCTGGTCGACGGTGAAGAAAGCCCAAGCCGGGGCCAGGCCTGTGTGGAAGCGAAGGAACCAGAATTCGATATCGATTTCGCGGAGGACGGTGAGGAGGCCGTAGGCAGTCGAGATAGCGGGTATGAAGGCACAAACTCAGACACGGGCAGGACGGAAGAGGTCAAGAGCGGATGGCGGTGATCGATCACTCCTCCGTCCCTGCGTGGGAGGAGGTTGACGGTGCAAGCGCATGTTGGACATTATGTAGCGACACGAATTAGCAAGCATCGACCATGAGTCTCCGATCTGCCAGCTGTAACCGATTGTGTTCGAACAGCGGTGTACTACTGTAGCATCGTCCAGACTCCTTGTATCTCGTATCTCGATCTGCATGTATGTCGTACTGGGATGCATGAAATAAAAGCTTCCAAGGTCGATCCGTTATGTAATTCGTATCATGCCTGCTACACTCACTTCTATCATGTATGCAGCTAGTAGGCATTCTGTAGACTTGAGGTCCGGCCGTAAATCCATACTGACACGGTATGATCACATACATATACATCACCCACATTGGCTTCCTTGCTCTCCAAGCGCGATCTCGGCCCACCTAGGCAAGGTCGCTTGTCTTAGAGGATCGTAGACCGTCACACCGTACGACGCTGGTAGTCAAGATGGAGATCACGACTCCAAAACCATCTCCCGCGATGCAACAGGGGGGTAACGCAGACATCATAAGTGGTTGCTATCACACCATCGCGATCCAACGCAGGGAGCTTCATGATTACACGCGTCCAGGAAAGCGGGTGAGATCATGACCGCTCCAATTCACGCATGTGCAACTGCATCTGTTCATCATCAACGGCACCGAGAAGCCACATCAACCCTGCACAAGCGAAGCACGCAATCTCGCGCGGGATGAAAGCATTGCGATTTGCATGTGATGTGGTCGGTTGGTGAAGACATCCCACGCTTTAGATCTGCTCAATGACGTCGGATCTAGCAGAGCTGTCGCACTTCTCGGTCCAACCGGCAAGACAGCTGCAGTGCGGAAAACGTGTCGAAGGATTCGCAGAGTTTGCTGGTGGCGTGAGCGCGTTGGGTCGGATGATGTTAGCCGCGCGCATAGGGTCTGTTTGGGAGAAAAATAGCTGTGGTGTGACGCCACAAGTTTGTACTGTGAAGTATTGTAGCATGGTACGGGGGTACTTCTGCAACGTGGATGGAAGGTGCTGTGGAATGGGTCAGGTATCGTATGAGGGTCTTTGGTCGCAGTCCGGCTAAAAAATGACTCTATTTCTGCACGATAAGAGAAAAGATGGTGAAGCACTGCTTGATAGCTGATTGCGGACTCGTCAGCATAGGACTGTGAATCGGCCCGGTTTCGATCGTTTGTGTTGCATCATCCGAACGACTTCTTATAGGATTCGCGTTGGGATGATAGACCAACGTTCGAGCTTGCCTGCAGCATTCATATCTGGGCACGTTTAGGGCGGCTTGCAATCATGAGAAAGAAAAGAGATATCGGCGCAATCATTGGACTGCACTTGACGATCTTGGCGCATATAGAATGGCGGACTGCAGAGTCGTATATCGCGCGTATCCAAGCAGAGTTGGGCTCTCTGGTTTGTGCACGTCGAGGGCTGCAATGCTTCCGGATGCTATTGCATCATCTTCACAAGACGTCTGGATATCCCCTTAGAAGTATGGACAGTGATGATGGTCCGTGAGAGGCGTTGGGCAACTTGAAGCGAAGGGCATTTTCCACTGGGAGACACACCACGTCCCACCGCCTGCCACCCGTTGGCAGCAGAGTTCAGGGTCAACGAAGCGTTTGATGCTGAAACTGTCGCACCATTTAAACTGATTTTGTGATGTGTGGTCTTGCGGTGACTGTAGCAGCACATGAACAGAGTGTTGAGAGCGCTATACCAAAGACTGACAACGGCCTTGCGCAGGTTGTACGCACGAAGTCTATGCGGCCCACGGTCAGCAGGTGCTAGGTCTTGTATAGCAAATGCGGCGGTCTCAAGGCCAGCAGAAAGTTCATGGATAAGAGCCCAGACACTGCAGTTACTGTACAGTGCAGCAACCAGATAGAGCTTGACGTACGTGACAGTATTTGCGGCTCCCACTCGTCCTGATAGACTTTCAGTCCCCTGAACAGCGGCTAGCCTGATTCGGTAATTCGAGCGGGTCCAACGGGCGTGGTGCGTCTCGTATTATTCTTGAGCGCGCTCGTCCACCTCAACCACATCATACCAAAATCCGATCATCGCGCACGCCGCGGAGCCAACAAGATCCCGTCTTTCTTGGCTGTAGCATTCCAGCTCCACCATCCAAGGTCTATCGACGCACGTAACACGCGTCTACTCTGAGTCCAGCCGAAGTCGTCATGCGCCAACTAACAAGCGCCTCATCCGGATGGTGGCGACGCAGACTCAGCGTACGGTTGCCGGATGTGTCGGTGTAGAGCTGTGGTTCTCTTTAGAACGTCTGAAACTTTCGTCCGGACGTCCTTTCAAGACTCAGGGTCGCCAACTGCCGTGGCGATCAACCAGACATTTGGCAGAATAGTGTGGTCGTGCTGTCGTTATATCCCTCAACCGGGACATGCTTCGAGTCGCGTCAAACACAATGTCGGAAGGCTTCCATTCAACGTGTGCTGATGGCTTGTGCTGAAGAGCCCAAGCAGTTTGATACTGTGGGTCTTCTGCTATCGGTCCACTGCATCCGTCTAACGACCCAGACGTTCCAGCAACCGACGGCCATGACCGCCACTGCTCAGACTAATCAGATGCCTCTGGTGGGTCGGGCGAGATATGGCAGCATCGTATTATGTGCTTGCTCATCGTCGCCCGTTTTGTGTCAGCAAGGGTAATGCTGTCATCCGAAATACCATTCACTTTTCTCTGTCTCCAGCAACAAAGGGTTGCTACTCCATAGGCTTGCTATCCGAGACGTTCAACCGTGTTCCTCCTTGCATAACGTGGAGGCTTCAATCAACGTGCATCCTCGACTTGTGGAATTACGAGAAGCTCTGCGAGCAGTGCATAGACTAGGTGGCTGACCTGAAGAGCCAACAAACTTACCACGTCTTGACATCAACAAGATTGAAGGCCGTTTGCGCACCCCACCATAAGGATTTCCTTGTCTGTCATATCTTGCGGTCGACATCAGTGCGAGAAAACATTCTCAAAACCTATTTCTTTCTGTTGGTCTTGCCGTTCATCATTACAGAAGCCAGCGACAAGGAGCTGGCGTCAAGACACGCAGCAAGGACTTGGCTGGATTTAGCTTGAGAGCACATCGCTCTTGAGCAGCACAACAATTCAACTTATCAGGCACGATGAGTAGTCCTGTCGATGGACCTCCCCACCCTTTCAAGGATCGGGACCTGCCAGTGTCAGGCGTCAGGCGTGATGGCTCAACCCCTCAGAGTATCTCGAACGACCAGAGCGCATCTCAGTCTGACACGGAGAATAGCGGGCAGAAAATTCGACAAGGTAGTATACCTGGTGAGAAGAAGAAGAGAGTCGGCTTCACTGGTGGTCTCGAACCCGGGAGCGGAGAAGCGAGCGGTGCTGGAAGCAAGAGAGTGAGCATAGTCACTACTCCATCAGACGAGTGGACGCCAATACCGCTCTCCGTGCTTCCTGGCTTGAGTGGCGAGACAACGCCGGATCGGTCACGCAATGGCAGTGTTGACCCCATCTTACCCAAGCTCTTGGAAGTGAACAGCGATGAAGAACGCTCTCACCTACCCCAGCTTTCAACCCAACAAATGCAGGCGATCCGTCAAGCCCTGCACTCCACAGAGCCGACTCGCAAACCCCGGCCGGCGATACGGAGGACCCCGTCTACGAGGGCAGCGGCCACCCATGAAGGAGATGATGGACCAGACGATGATGGGCAGAAAGCATTGCGAAATGCCAGAGCTAGGGAAGCCTTTGAACGGGGAAAACGCTTAGAACTGGACGAGAGAATCAGATCCGCCCCGGGTTCTCGTTATACTTCGCCGGAAAGGGGATCTTCGAGTCCCCACACGACAAGGTTATCCTCGCTTAGTCCAGGGAAGCTTGAGTTGAGCGGTTTAATCTCGAAGCAGGATACCGACAACGGTACCCCCTTGGACTCCCCCTCAAACGTCTATGAGCGCGGACCATCCCATGATGAAGCTTTCAGATTGGTTCGCAAGCATGCTGTGTATGAAAGCCACTCCGGGCAGCATTCCCCAGCCAACCGATCTGGCATGGTCACTCCAGTAGAAGAACAACAGTTCTTCGAGGACTATCGACCGGCACCTGATCAATACCGAGGAGGCATTCTTGGCTCTCTGCTCAAGCTGTATGGACAATCATCTAGTGGTAAGCATTCCGGACAAGGCAGGGCATCCAATGGTGGTGCTTCCAGCGAACCATCGACACCTTCGCATTCTCCTCCGGAGTCTGGGACCACCACGCCCACCGGACGTTGGTTCACCAGCAAACAAAAGAATCACTCATCGTCATCGTTGGCGCACCTGATCGGTACCTCAACAACACTTGGCACACCTTCAGTAACCTCACTGGGTGAGCAGGTCAGTGCGAAGCTTCGTGAACATCAAGAAATGCACAAGCGACCTACGGCCAAACGGATGTCGTCCCACAATCTGTTCAGCCGCCTAGGTCGGTCTCGTCACGCCGAAGAACAGATTGCAGTAGATATTGCAGAGACGATGCGGAGGCAGAAATACCTCATGAGGCTTTGTCGTGCGTTGATGTTATATGGCGCTCCAACACATCGGCTGGAGGAATACATGAACATGAGTGCGCGGACTCTGAAGATCCAGGCACAGTTTCTCTACATTCCTGGCTCGATGATCATGTCGTTCGATGATTCGACCACACACACCACCGAGGTCAAGCTCGTCCGTGTCAACCAAGGCCTCGACCTTGGCAAGCTTCGCGACGTTCACGAGGTCTACAAGGAGGTCGTCCACAACAAGATGAGTGCCGAGGACGCCACCAACCGGCTCAAGGAAGTCACGGAGAAGAAGGACAAGTTCAACCGCTGGTGGCGCATCCTTGTCATGGGGTTGGCAGCAGTCTGCGTCGGACCCTTCGCTTTCGGAGCGCGTCTCATCGACCTTCCCATATCCTTCTTACTGGGTTGTATTCTTGGAGTTCTTCAATTGGTTATCGCCCCCACGTCGGACCTGTACCAAAACGTCTTTGAGATTTCTGCCACTGTCATCACGTCCTTCCTGGCACGGGCGTTTGGTAGTATCAACAACGGCAACACATTCTGCTTCGCTGCGCTTGCACAGTCTTCTATTGCGTTGATCCTGCCTGGATACACGGTACTCTGCGCGTCGTTGGAGCTGCAGTCACGATCCATCGTTGCCGGGTCAGTACGCATGGTGTACGCCATCATCTATTCGCTGTTCCTCGGGTATGGCATCACGATTGGCACAGCCATGTACGGCATCATGGATAAGAACGCCACGTCTGCCACGACCTGTCAAAACCAGATATCAGCACCGTACTACTTTCCTTTCGTGCCGGGCTTCGCCATGTGCCTCGTCTTCGTCAACCAAGCCAAATGGAAGCAAGCGCCGATGATGGTCCTCATCGCCTTTATCGGTTATCTTGTCAATTACTACTCGTCCACGCGATTTGCAGGCAACACTCAGGTCAGCAACACGTTTGGTGCTCTTGCCATCGGCGTGATAGCCAACATGTATTCTCGCATCGGCAACCGAGTCGAAAACTGGTTTCTCGATATCTGGGAGGACTGGATCCGGCCCCACTATCGACTGCTCCGACGCCGCATGTTGCGTATCAAGAACAGCCACCAGAAGATCCAGTCTGCAAAGGAGCTGGAAAGTGGCAGTGCTCACACGTCTGATACCGAGTCGATCTACGTCCGCCAGACCAGACGGGTAGGATATGGTCTCGCCGCTGCGGCCATGCTGCCGGCCATCTTCGTGCAGGTCCCATCAGGCCTCGCGGTCAACGGAAGTTTGGTCGCTGGCATCGCCTCGGCGGACCAGATCTCTGGAACTTCCACCAACGGCTCCACCGTGGCGAACATTTCGACCTTTGCGTCCGAAGGTCTTAACAGCGTGGCGTTCACTGTAGGGTATAGCGTTATTCAAGTCGCAATCGGCATCACCGTTGGACTGTTTTTGAGTGCAGTGGTCGTTTATCCACTAGGCAAAAAGCGCAGCGGGTTGTTCAGTTTTTAGATCAAAAAGTCATGAGCGTTTTGCGTCGACTTTGCATTGGACGCTGGTTGGCAAATTCTTGGGGTGCAATCGAGCATTGGAGCGGCATTTCCGTGTTGGGATCATGACTCAGGATACTATATGATAGATGATAAATAATAGATGGGCCCTTGTATTGAAGATGAGTTCGCCAGCGCAGGTTGTCTCATCAATCGCAGTTCGGTCGAGTGAATCTGCCCATGCCTCCGATTGTCTGAAGGGGAGGAATGCCCATGTCTAAAGCACTGAGTATCATGCCCCAGCATGACGACCATGATCTAGCCCGTAATGTTACCTAGTTTGGCCATTTTTCTTCGCGAGCCGGCCGACTACCGGTAAACCCTGACCTGGAGAGCGAAAGCCATAGCGTGACCTGGGCACCATTTATACAGACAGCGGAACAGCAAAGCGGTGATCGAGGATGATACCGAAGATAGCCGACTGGGGAAGCTCGCGACTCTCGGTATCAACGGCCGGCAGGCAGATCGAGAGCAACGTAGTATTGCGCAAGTGGTCGCCATACAGGGAGATCATACCGTTGCTGTGAAGAGCATACGAATCGCCATCATGTTGTCTCACCTGAATCAATTGATTGCATCCGATCTGTGATTACTGCTGTTCGATATCTGGACTGGGGAAGTTAGGCAACAGGATAGTCTCAGCGACATATGCTCAATGCCATCGACATGGATGAGGTCTCTTCCAATTGTCAATCTTCAGCATATAGTGCATTCGTGTTACATATGTGTAAGATCAGCAATGTAATCATGACAGGATTTAACGAGGTGTGGCGCAGTGCAAGACCTATCCACATTCTCCGGATAGCCACGGCATGCACGGCCGGGTCTTTTCACTCATTATGACTCCGCTATGATGAGCATTTTGTCGTGATTCGTTGGCATCGGTGGCATCGTCCAAGCCGCTGCATAGAAGCTCTGACCCCAACGGCTCGAGATGTCTTGAAATTCATCACTCGCCACAGCCGACATCATCGTGGCGGTGCAGGTGGAAAGATCGACAGGTCGCCGATTTGCTGATCCGAGAGAATCCTGGCATCCTGCTGTCTTACGTATCACTCGGGGATCTGATGACCGCGTTTCCAAGATATCTCCCGCAGCAGACCAGGCGACGCGGCTACTCCACGCGCAATGCCCGACACCTCAGCCTCGAAGGCCACGACAGGATGCTGCAATGGCCAGCCAGCCACTTGCGTGTGGACGTGGTGTCATTTCGATAGAGTTCAACGCCGGGATGTCGTGGTGATGTGTTAGGGTGAGGTGAGGATGGCATGGAGTTGGAAGCCGGTAACCAAGAAAGACCAAGGTCGAAACGCGAACGAGTGACGTCGTCCCGGCAGCCAGATCACCCTCGCGCCTTGCCAGCCACAGACATTCTTTCTTCATAACATCCTCGTTAAGCGCCTCATCTTCTTCTTTCTCTTCCTCATCCTCACGCATCACGAACTACCTCAGTCACAGTACTCAACAATCCCCAAGCAAATACCAAAACAACTCCTCAGTTCTACCAGAACACATCACTCAAGATGCCTTTCACCGGATCGTAAGTCTCGACTCTTGCTGGGTCATTGAGCCCGGCTCTTCCGCAGCTCAATGCTCCGGCACCATCGTGCAGCTTGTGACCGATCAGACACTGACAGACCTCGCAGCGACATCATCAAGATCATCTTCGCCATCTTCATTCCCCCGATCGGCGTGTTCCTCGAGCGGTAAGCAGTAACACCACCCGCCAATCCTCCCTCCCGCATACTGACAGCTTTTCAATAGTGGCTGCGGCGCTGACCTGCTCATCAACATCCTGCTCACCATCCTGGGCTACATTCCCGGCATCATCCACGCTCTGTACATCATCCTGAAGTACTAGACGTGCGCGCGCGAGTGAGCAAAGAAGCACGCGACTGAAGCGTGCGAGAGCGACGGGGACGATGAGACACTGAAGCCATGGTGTCTCGAGATACACGAGTCTGATGCGATACCCAAATCCTTATGGAGTACTACCGTTTTTCCTTTCTGATCCTGACGCCGCCAGGCCAGGCTGGGCTTTCCACCATGCATGATCGAGGCAGAGGCGTGGGAGCTGAAGTCATTGGCTGGTGGTGTGAGTGGACATGGCCTGCGTGGTGGCAACTCCCCTAGTAGCAGAGTTCGACCATAGCGGTAATATGCTTTGTATCACATGGAATCATCAAAGTGCAATAAAATACTGTGAACGTGTTGTGATCTTACTTGTTATGCGTAGCAGCATCGAAGTACTTCTACCCCCACACCTGCTAATATCTGGCAGCGAATATTCAGATCCAGCTGAAGTTTCTGGCCAAAGCCAAATATCTCCCACGGCGAACACTCCAATCTGACAACCTCGTCGTGATATTGACTTCAACCTCCAAAATCACGACAACCACCCCTCCAACCCAACCTACTGCGGCGCCTGCTTCTGTATATCCGCCTCCGCGCCCCTCTGCAGCGTCTTGCCCACATCATGCTGCGCCGAGCGCCGCTCCTGCTCCGCGCTATCACCCATGACCCCAGCCAGCGCACCCCCCAGCGTCCCCTGCACGCGATTCGCCACGCCGGTCCCCAGATCATTCAACTGCCCACGGGCCTCCATCTCTTTGCCCGCGGCATTCTGCTGCTGGCCCGCCTGCTTCATGCCCTCGAGGCCCAGCGCGCCGCCGACGGCCTCCTTGCCCGCGCCGATCGTCTGGTCCCACGAGCCCGCTTGCCGGTCCGGGTCGTTGGCCGCCACGCCCGAGGCGGACACGCTGTAGCCGCCGATGTTGCCGCCGGCGTGCGAGACGTCGGAGCGCGCGTCGGCGGTGGCTTTTTTATCCTCGGCTTGGGCCTGGAGGGTGGAGTGGTTGGTTAGTGGGAAGGAGGAGGAGGAGGAGGAGGAGGAGGAAGCGAGAGGCGACGGACCTTGTCGGCCTGGCTGCCGGTCAGCGAGCCGAGGGCATCTTGCGCGAGTCCGCTGGCCTGGAGACGATGTCAGTGTCAGTTATGAAGGGGCGTGATTGTAATGGAATAGTCAATCACTACTGCGAGAACAGGCGGGACGGGCATACCTTGTCGACGTAGCTCTGCAGAGTTGAAGAGTTGGGGTCCGACATGGTTGCAAAATCTCTCTTCGCGTTGAGTGAATCTGTAAAAACACATCAGATGACATCCTAGATCCACATCCGTCACAATCTAACTTACTGGTGTGTGTGTGTGTGTGTGTGCGGGTATCTACGAACAAATGAGTTCGTACAATATGGTAGGTAAGATAGAAGTGAAGTCAGGAGTGGAATATTATGGTAAGGACGTGAGCTGATAAACGATAGTTGGAAGCAGCCACACATCTACTAGACCCCACCACTCCGATCCCAACAACCACGCTCTACATTAGCCACGAAGCCGTCAGTACAGGAAGATCGATCATCCTACGATACGATCGTAAGCTTCTCTTATCGCGACCCCTCCATCATCCAAACTGACGGACCAACCGACCAACCAACCAATCTCCAACTTCTCCCTCCAAGACAGTCGATCATCTACATGGATGCTCGACGCAACGGGAACCCACGAACGAACGAGCGACGCTAAGTCGCGCACATGGTCGATATCACCTGCCACCTGCCACCTGCCACCCTCTAGTCATAAAACTTCTCAGCTTCGGACCGAACAGCTACCTAAAGTATGGTTGTCTCGCCTACAGCTCCAATACTTGCTAACGTACAGCTCAGCTCAGCTTCGACCCAGCCAGCTTTCCCACTGCCGTCGATCACACAACGCGCGGGGTGTTGATGTGACGTCACACACGAGAGGATACCTACATGTATGTACCGTCCACGCCGTCCTACGTCCCACGCCATGTTTAGGTATTTTACTGACATGTGACAGGAGCACATGTCGATCAGATCATCGCGACGAGGGAGAATCCACCGACCTCAAGCGTACCGCTCCAATCCTTGTATCTGGTTGATGACCTACCTAAGGTAGCAAACTAGTGTCACTTACTCACCTTGGCAATCACCACAGGCAATCACCACAGATAAGGTCCTAGTTTACCTAAGGTAGTTTTACTTCCTGCGATCTGTTCGTGATGCGAAGCTACATGTAGACACATGATATCTCGCTATGATACTGCGTCGCCGCGTGTATATTCGTAGATATAGTCGTTCAAACTGACTGGTAGGTAGACCAAGAACTTTATGTCTGGCAATCTTAAGGTGGAATCGAGATAGAGCAGATACTAACTAAGGTAAGTACCCCTTTGACGCCCTGGATGTCAAACTAAGGGCTTCAAGAGGTCGATGAGCAGTCAAGTGTTCCGTTCGAAGGGACGAATTAATCTCAACTGACTACCTAATAAGATATGTAACTATCCCAGTCCCCAGATCGAGGTACGTGTATTCCTGACAGATGTACGTTCCACCCAGCGCCATACTTTCAAAACAATCGACGGACGATAAGGATATTCCCTGAACCCGCTGCGAAAGCAAAGCAACATCAAGACCATCAGCTGGTCTGCATCTGTCCAAGGGTCGGCGTGATGTTCATTACACGTTCTTTCCTTTCCATTTCCCCGATGCAATCATATCTTCATTTACAAAAGCAAAGCTAGCATCCAGCGCGCGCGCGAAAATTCCTTGGTCTGCGTTGTATGTGCGGATTATGTCTCACGAAGCAAACTCATGATCCCAGAACCCATCCAGATCGACGGTGGTCGATGAGGCGACCGCACCATGTCGGTTGGCACGGCCAGGGGTGGAGGACGAATCCAGCTTCGAGGGCTCAACGGCGGACAGCCAGTCCGCATAGGTGAGGCCGTCGCTACTCGAGCGGGGATCCTTGAGCTCGGCGGAGAAATCGTCGGACGAGAATGAGAGGACGCTATCTGCTTGGCCGGGGTGGACGGCGTGGGCAGAGTCGACGGTGGTATGGGTGTCGGTCTGGTAGAGCGCCCAGAGGTCGGCGGAATTCCATGCTGAGGTGCTGGAGTTTTCGCTGGTAGCTATGGTGGACTTTTCGAGCGGGACAGACGAGTGAGAGGTGGTGTTTTGCAGGGCTTCGATTGGTTGACCACCATAGCACGCATCGTAGATGTTAGTGGTGCCGTTGTCGAGGCTCCCAAGCAACTTCTCCCAGTCGGTCGGCTGTGGCTCGGGCTTTACTGGCTGCACAGCCTTGGATTCCCGTACCGACTCCGAATCTTCTTGTTCTCCGCCGAAGGATAGGTAGTCCAAGTTGAGCGTAGTATTCTGTGGTCCTGGACCTGCTATCGTAATCACTTTCGAAGTCGGCGGGACGGACGGTCGTGCTGCTGTAGACGATGACGGGCTGTAAAGCGTATCTGGACTCCGAGCTGGTTCAGATTGGGACATCATACCAAGCCTGACCAGGTTTGCAGGCTGCAAAGACGGCTGCCTCTGAGATGTCGAACCGTCAGGATACAAGCTGATGTTATGCACTGTCATCCTCCGACCATCGGTAGGACTAAGTTGAGGGGTCTTGTTATTGGCGGTAAAACGGGATGCGATCGCCTTCAGCTGCTTCCGGGCAGAAACTGGTCGTGAGAGTGATACCTCTGGTAGTGACTCCGTGGTATCTTGTCTTACGAGCTGAACCTTGGCTCTAGGAGGTACTTCTCGCGGGGGTGATGGAGTAGATGTATCTGGCGATGGCAAGAAAGTAGCAGCGACGCGGTCGAACTCGCTGGCGCACGGTGCATTTGACGTGCGGAGGAGGTCGACAGCTGTACGAACCATCTTGTGGTTGTCCTTGACCATCTTGGAAGCCGGGTCGAGCTTCACACTCTCAAACAGCAGACCAATTGCAGAAAGGACGAGAAGCTCGTCCTTGTTGATGCAAGACACGAAGCACATCCCACGCTCGTCAAGCAGCTGCGTGATCTGAATCATGTGCTTTGACGAGCTTGCCAGTGCTAACAGTGACGACGAGGATCTGTTTCCGATGGAGGCACAGACGGCTGGTCGATGTAGCAAAGCACGAATGTAGTGGTAGGCCATGGATAGCAGCGGTGATCGACTGCTGATGGTACCGGTGCTGGGCTTGTCTTGAGCGAACTGTAAGCGCAAGTGTGGTGCAAGAGCATTGTTCCACGCATCCAGCTCGTCAGAAAGGTCCGAAAGGGTAGAAAACGAAAGATCGTAGGAGGCCTTGGCAGGGAACACTTCTTCCAACACTTTGGACAGGATACGCGCCAAGCGGAAAAGCGCAAGGGCACTTGACAGCTTGGTGGACTCGCCAGGGAGTGATGGCTGAAAACCGCGCTCGCTGACATTTTCATCGTCAGCATCGACGGGATACTCGCATTGTATGTCGTCGTCTTTAAGATGCTTCGGAAGGCCAAGCATGACAGCAGTGAAGCTAGCGTGATTCAGTGAGCATACTAAGGAGACTGGAGTGTAATGTAAGCGACTCACCTATCGACGGTATAAAGCGTCCAAAAGACCTTTTTCCGCGTCTCACATGTCAGTGTGTCCAAAGCAAAGCGCTTCTGCGACTGATGCAGGCCTAAGCGTGCTGATAACGTGGTGGACAGCGCTTTGTAAGTCATCAGTCTGGTCAGATCGCCTTGCTGGACACAGAAGATCTGCGCGAGAAGCAGTGCTTGTAAAGTGGTCATCGCGCTCTCATTCAAAATGCAATCGACGGACGATTTCCACTGCTTCTCAAATTCTCGTAGGTCGGGCGACGACCGAGAGCCGCTGGATAAAGATGCGATTCCAAAGACGAGGTTCAATAATGCAAGCTCAGCATGGTCGGTGACGGATTCGGTATCGCTGACATATCTCGTGTACAGTGCAAGAAATGTGGGTCGATGAAGTATGGGAAACAATGGGGCCCATTCTTGGAAGAAGATATTGATAAGTCGGTCAGACACAAGGCGTGGCGGTGCTTTGAACGTGGTGCTGTTTCCAGGTGATGCTGGTTGCTGAACACCTTCCGATAGTGAGGAGTTGGCGAGCAGATTCTCGGTGTTAATCTCATCGATCGCACGTCCTTTCTCCTGCAGCATGCGCTTGAAGGCTTCGATGAAAGTTCGTCCACTCGACGTTCCTGCAAAGTACGAATCGGAGCCTTCAGCGCCATTGAGTAGGCATGGAGATTGCTGTACCTTGAACACTTCGTCCTTATCTGGAGAAGCATCCTTTCTAGTAGCCGGCGAATCGCTCGCGGTAGTGGATGTTCGCCGTGGCGAAGGTAGCTGTAAAGGTTGCGAGGATTGAGAGTGGATGCGCGATAGCATATCAATCTTCTCGTCCTTTTCGTCCAACAACTCCTTCAACTCTCTGACTTCCAGTTCGAGACTACGTACCCGGTCCTCCAACGACTCGGTGTAACCACGAGGAAAAGCTCGTCTGCTGAGCTTGTCGCTGGTCTTGCACTCGAACCCCACGCTTGCACATTGCGAGCAGCATGGTCGCACGCCATCACAACGGATCTTTTTGCTCCGACATCTGCGCGTAGCATATCAGCTCCCTGCTGCGGCATGACTTATCTGTATGGACGAAACCGACCTATCGCATGCCTGCGCAATCCTCGCTTGCGCATTGACGCCCACCTTGATGACCTTCATGGGAAGAATGCCCGGCATCGTAGGCGACGGTTACCAGGATATCGCCAGGCTCAAGTCCAGAAGATGATACGTGTAAAGACGACTGGTACGAACATGGACCGTTCTCAAAACAATGTGCTGCTTTTGCCTGAGGCACTCGTAGCAGGTTTACAAGTGGCGAAAGAGAGACCCCGCATGTAATTCCGGAGTAACAGCCGGGAGAGTCCTACGAGGAGACAATCGAGTGACGTTCTGTTGCACCCGGTCGCTGGCGTTGATGCGTCCTAGCAACGGTTGGGTGTAGTGTACAGCCGTGTCCAGCACGTAGATAACAATAAGCGACGTCTTTGTAGAGTACAGTAGGTATTTGGAAATGATCAAGCTGGATGAAAAGGAGGAGACGGAACATCATGCGGCATGGTAGCAGCTATTAACCTTACCACACTTGACGGGCGTGTGACTTGCCGGCGATGAGATTCTCTTAGGTCCGGGCAAAGTGTGGCGCGCTTGGGCTCTATATCGAGGCGAGGGTCGATTGCGTTGCAGGCGATTTGAGAAATGCGGAGAGGGCCAACAGCTCCGGCCGTTTCTATTCGATGGTGGTCCAGGTAGAGTTAGCTGCCGACGCGGGAAGGGCTTGGAGAAAATCTGGGGCCGTCTTGGCTGCGGTACCGACAAATCATGACGGCAGCTCGCCCAAGTCCACTGCCATTGCGACAACGTACTGTGAATGAAAGATGGTAAGGTATACATCACGTATGCCTGTGCTATACAACGACTCGTTGATCGGCATGCAGAGGGCAGAATGGATGCCTAGTCCGAACACGAAGATATCGACGATCTGGTCCATGAACGCTGTCATCGTGGTCGCGATCAACAGAGCTAGCTGTGTCCTCCGAAGCATCGCATCAAGATACCTGCCGACGATGTTTGTACATACATCCATATCTCTACCCGGTCTCAGCTGTATCTATCGTCGCCAATGAAAGATTATAGGAACGGGTCCGGCCGCCGCTGTAACAGATGGAGGGGCCGAGCTGGAGCAAGCATGCATCGTGGCGGTACGTAATGAAGCGGCGTGGCGCCCGGGAATTTGTCAAGAATCTTCCAACCTGCTCGCGAATTGTGAGGGACTGACTGCGTGAAGAGATGTCGTGGAAGCTGTCCCAGAGGAAGGGGTAATACGGTTTTAGCCTCACGCTTCCACAATTCACAACCAGAGTCGTGATGACGCCCGAGAAGGTTGCGAGGCTCGCGCGGGCAGACGTCTTATGAGCTGCATTAGCGCTTCGTTTGATCTAGAGTGAAGAGAGGAGACAAGGTTGGATCTATAGTCGCAAATTCCCGTTGACAACATCGCATGATCAACATCCGGAAGGCTTCCGGCGTCGTAAACGTGTACAGTATCTTCCTGGTACCTCAATGTACTTCTAGGCTCCTCCCATCGCATCTTTGACTGCAACGGCGAAAGAACTGTGCTCCATACTTTCCATGTTTTGTGTCTTTTCATAACGTTGCTATCAAGGATATGCCGCAGTGCCTGAACGGTAGTTCTGGGAATGAGACCTGCCGCGACTAGGATCAAGGTTTAGCTTGTTGGGATCTGCGATGTTCTCCTCATGCTGATCAGCTCACCGACACATGCAGCTTGGTTCTGCTATAGGACAGCTCCCATGTACTCATCTACGTCTACATCACGAGAAGTCTTCTTGGCCATCATGCTCCAGTCGCGCATCATCGCTGTTCGTGCTCGTCGGCAGATCCTCCGGGATTGCGACTTCCCCAGCATTCATCGCTGCCAAGTACTCTTGAACCACTGCGCTTTCAGCGAGCTCGACTTTCTATGCCCGCGAGTATCAGCACCACTATCATGTTTACCATAATCATTGCATGATCAAGAGTGAATCCAGATCTCAGTCACCGCGGAATTGAAAGCAATACCGCAAGCGAAAACTTACCTGGCGTTCGAAATCCTCGTAGGCGCGCTCGAGCAGCTCGAATTCCAGCCTCCGCAGCTGCATGACTTGCTCAAACACTTCGTCCTTAACTTCTGTGCCGTCGCCATGTGGGCATGAACCCTGCTCTTCCTGCGTGCTGAACAGCACCTGCATCTGCTCGAGAACTCTTTGTTGCAATATTGCAACAGCACGTAAGCGATAGACATTCCACAATTCATGCTTCCCAAGTAGACTAAACAGTTCTGCTGCACCGCGCGACAGCTCCTGCTCCTCGAAGAATGTATGCACTTCCGCATCACCGCCATCTACCGTTTGTGCTATTTTGAACCGTAACCCGTCATCTTCATTCACACACAAAAGCCAAATATAATCTCCCGTCCAATCAATCTCACCATCCCCTGCATCGATGATCTTGACACCCGGGGCGCAGTCGGCCATGGACATCTTCGCCGAACGTGCCATGTCGTCACTTGGAATGCTGAGATCGAGGAAGAGAGTTTCTGCAGATTTGCGATCTGCCTCGAGAAAGCCGTACGAGAACAGCATTTCGCAGGCGCCCTTCTCGTCGCCGTAGGTTATGGTAACCTCATCGCCCTCATTTAGCTCTTTGCCATCTCGCAGGAGCAGCATCGCATTGCCACTGGAATCTTTCTCGTAAATGGCAATGGTCCCCTCGTGGGGATCGTGGTTGGCCAAGTCGAGACATGGAATCATGCAGTGACCAATGCCAGGAAACTCCAACGCACGCGATCGATACATAGCATCAACCTGCAGCCAGTCGTCAAAGTCGAGATGATCCTGGGCAGCATCGTACCACTTGGTCGATATCACAGAGGCACACATCAAATCATACTCTCGGTGCAGACTCCTCAATTTCGACGCTACCGCGGGGGATAGTGTTGAGCCGATGAGCAATTGTCGCTCAGGTAGGGTCCAGAATGTGGGCAGAGGTACAAGAGGCAGAGACTTCACATAGCTGAATCCATTTAGCTTTATTCATGGATTTTGGTTGTGGCGAGTGAACGAGCATCGCAAAATCCGCTCTACGTACTCTGTGAATGGTCCATGAACACCGATCTTTGTGTCCAGGTCCGGGCATGATATTGAGGCTTGGAAGAGTAGAAACAGAAGGATTGCTCCTCTAGGCGTCTGCGAAAGATCAGCAGATGTGCCGAGTCCAAGATCTGATTGCGACTTCTTTACATTTGCGATCCTGTCTTCGAGTATCAGGGAAAGCTTCGGTGCTGCGAAGAACATGAAAGACAACGATGAAGAAAAGTGCCCCCTGACCTACCTTTCCGAAGTCACCAAGGCTTTCTAGCACTTCACGAAAATCTCGATCAATCTTGGCATGTTCGTTGACACGGTCAATTGAGAGTATGAGATCGCCGGGGACCTTGAGCAACTCAGTACTTGCACCACTATCATTGCTCACAGCACGGCTGGCTAGAAGAGCAGCACCTCTGCCAAGTATGGATCCAGGTCGAGTGGCTGTGAACTGAACATCATTGGAGTGAGCCCAAATCCCAAAAGCTTCGGGTGAGAGAGTAAGCCAGCCACTGGTCTTCCCGCGCCGGATCATGTTGAACCAGATCTACACCAGGATGATAATCGAAGAATGTTTACCTTGCTTTCATGTACTATTTCTTGTCGCCTCATGATTGGCTGGTCATTCGAGATCGAAGTGCGATCACGTGCTTTTGAGTTTGCGGCCTCAGACACAAACGTCCGAGCTTGTTTGTTTGGCTGAATCGAGGGCAAGTGCGCCCATGACAACGGGACGAAACACATCATGGCGTAGGAAAGCAACAACAGAGACGGACAGCCACGGCACTGATCCGAATCTCCTCTGCACCTCCAACATTCACTCCACTCCTCTACACTTCGGTTCTCCTGTTGCGATCCGGCTTATTGCTTCTCTCCTCCACTAACCAGCAGCATATCATCATTACTCCCATACATAACGACGCACGAGACCATTCTGCCGAGTCTGGACCTTGATACGGCGCACAAGGATCAATGCCTCACCATCGCTCGGCCACCGTAGCGGAGGCAGTGGAGGTGCCTGCGGCGACGAGTTATGGACAAGTAATTGAGTATATTGCCGGTATGTACTCGGTGAAAGCGTCAGCGCCAGGAATTGCGCCTGGTCGCATGCCGACCTTGTGTTCGAATTACAACGCTGACGAGATACCTCCTGCATCCCAGACCGGCTCTATCTTGCATCCTACACTCATGCTCCTGACGAAAACACACCATTCCCATACCCAGCACCTCGACAGTCAAGGTCTCCAAGCAAGCGAGCTGCTAGAGCCCAGGCGAATCCGGTGATGAACGGTCCACCACTCTACTTTTCCATCGATCGCAGCCTCCTGTACAATGCATTCCATGCCGACTTTGGCCCTCTTCATATCGGGCACTTGTACCGCTTTGCGATCCAATTGCATGAAGTGCTAGGTCACCCGGAGAACGAACGAAGACCAGTAGTGTTTTGGAGTCATGCGGACTCGAGAAGTGCGTGATTTCGATACCCGAAACTTGGCTACTGTATGCTGACTATAATGTAGGCCGTGCCAATGCCGCTTGCATCCTTGCGGTTTATATGGTTCTGATTCAGACTTGGCCTCCACATCTTGCACTTGCGCCCATCGCACAAATGGATCCTCCATGCATGCCTTTCCGAGATGCAGGATACAGCCAGGCCGATTATTCTCTAACGATCCAGGATGTCGTGTACGGCGTGTGGAAGGCGAAAGAAGAGGGCATCTGCGGGCTTAAGGAGTTCAGCTTGGAAGAATATGAGAAGTACGAGCGTGTGGATATGGGTGATTTCAACTGGATCTCTCCAAGCTTTCTTGCATTTGCCAGCCCGCAGCACCAGCCTACACACATTATCCAGCCGATGGATCCGCTCTACAGTCAGCTACCTCGGTCTTTGTCAGCTCTTGCACGGGATACCACCCTTCCAACGCCGTTCAAGAATGTGCTGTCACACTTCTCCGAGCGCGGGATTGGTCTTGTGGTGCGACTCAACTCTGAGTTGTACTCGCCAAGCTACTTCACAGCCCTTGGTATCAAGCACTTGGATATGATCTTCGACGATGGCACTTGCCCACCGCTCAGTCTCGTGCGCAAATTTGTGAATCTGGCACATTCTACCATTGACAAAGGTCGAGGTATTGCTGTTCACTGCAAAGCTGGTCTTGGACGTACTGGATGCTTGATCGGCGCTTATCTGATCTATCGCCATGGCTTCACGGCAAACGAAATCATTGCATACATGCGTTTCATGCGACCCGGTATGGTGGTCGGCCCCCAACAGCATTGGTTACATCTCAACCAGGGCACATTCCGGGAGTGGTGGTTCGAGGACACCGTCCGAAAGGAGATCGCGGCTTCGATGCAACCAATCACACCTACGAGACTGCACCAATCGAGCAGCCGGAAGATGACCAGCAACGGACAAACTTTCACTCCTCCCAATGGTGAACGCCACGCCAGCCCTCGCCGTGCCGCTTTGGGAGAAATCACCAACAACGAGCAAGGAACGACTTCGAGCTACACGTGCTCGGATGACGTGAAGGATAGCTTGGGCGTTGCAGATGAGAATCTTCCGGCGCCGACACCAGGCCAGCCGCGCAAGACCAACAAAATCTACGGTGGCAGACGGGTCATGACCGAGAACCAACCATTCGACATCAAGCCAGACACAGAAATCATCAGCATGCAACGATCAGTCCACGCCATCGATCCGAGTGAGAGCGAAAGTGACCAGCAACTTCGCGCCCTCAGCCGTAAGCCATCACAATCACCCATCAGCCGGAGTGGAAAGCGAAGAGCAGTCTCGTGCGTCACGACGACGACCACCATGACCAAGTGGGACGTGGCTACTGATGGTAGCGACATCGAGAATCTTCCCATCTCCGCTGAAGAAGATTACGATCTTCACATGGCAGACCGTGTCTCGAGTCCCACCCGACCAAAGACTCCAGGTGGGAAAAGTGGCAACGGCATAGGAAGTCTGAGCATTGGCAAACGCTCGTCGCCACTCCGCCGCAGTACTGAAGGCAAGACCAGCGTCCGCAAGACCAGCGGCCGCATTGGCAGCGTCGGCTCCCAGACCGTGCGCGCCAACAAGGTTTCTTGAAGCTCGTCACGCATCACTTGTCCAAGACATCTTTTCGTAATGGTTGCTGCACGGCCACAGGCGTCTCGGTTCCCATCAGCGGTTTTGCTTCTCGTCTCCTCGCATCTCGCTTTCATCTCTCGCATGTCGCGCGGCGCTGTTTCTCTCTTGGATGATTTCCTCCCTTCGCCGACCACGCGTTCACGCCTCGGGGACTGTTTGCTTTCTTCCCTCAGCTCCAACGACCTGATGTGGACGTGCACGACGTGACGAGCGAAGTGGAACGAACATCAGACACGAACGTCGGTGGCTTCTGCCATTTCGATCAGCGCAGCTCGCCTTTCTTTGCTTCTCCGCATCGTGTTCTTTCCACGAAGGTGTGCTCTCGCGCGCCTTCTCACATTTCACCGCAAAGGCAAGGCGTTCATCTCATCTGGCGGGTGTTTGATGGAGTGTAATTTGGAGTGATTGTTCTCTCGTACTGGGCGGGGATTTCGCATGGAGCATGGGGGAGCGTTGGGGATTGGGATTCGCGGGTGATATATGTGCTACGTTACGTTTTCCTCCGCGATGCAAAATGAATGCTGTCTGTCCGTCTGTCCGTCCGTCCGTCCGTCTGTCTGTCAGTCTGTCGTGCCATCGTGCCTATGTCACCTTATCTACCTGCCTAGAGGACTCGTGGATGGCTGTGGAGGCAAACGCGAGAAACGCGCTCAAGGGCCTGTCGGTCTGTCTGTTCCTTATCTATCGCCGCGCCCGATCATACGACAAGAAAGGTGTAGGTTGGCAATCGACTTCAATCCTTTGGATAGAGCTGACTATAGGCAGGCATGATCCACTACCGACGTATGAAGCGGGACGGATGCAGATAGACATCCACAGTGCGATGTAGGTAGGCAGGCTCAGGTCTTCAGTGTTCTCAGCACATGACTAGCATACAAGGTAAAGGTTCGTATAGGGACCAACTTGTAGTCACGTCCACGACATGAAAGCTGGTACATCCAGATACCTCATGGACGCATCATGACGAACATCATCCATTGATCATGTATGTAGTTGATACGTAAACTTTTCGGTGCTTGGTGTTTGCTGCTGTAGGTGGAGCCTTTCACCAGCTGATCGATATGTGCCTTATACAATGTATCCATCGTGATTCCATACGGTTCTACTGAATCACGGAGTGCTCACTGTAAATTCGCCAAGGCGTCGACGCCACTGCTCGGCGCGAGGGAGCCTTCGATGCGGCGCCGGGCATCCTGCATCTCGGCTTGCGTGGGGTTGTTCTTTTGCATGTCGGGGATGTGCGGGCCCTGGGTCGGGGAGTGGCCGATGGACATGCCGACGCGGACCTGTGGGAAGAACAGAATGGGTAAGCATTGTGCGGGCGGGCGAGGTTGATGGTGTGGAATTGGGAGAGAGTGGGACTTACCAACGTCTCCAAAGCGCCATTACTGTTGTCGATGAGATCGTCGTCGAACTTCATGACGCCCGGCTCGAAGAGGCAGAGGATGGTGGAGCCGCCGAACTTGAAGTATCCCAGCTCTTCGGCACGCTTGACCTGGTCGCCCGGTTGACGGGTGATGACCGTGGAGCCGACCATCATGGCTCCGACGCAGATGACCATGACCCGCTTGTGGCAGACGGAGTCGATCGGGACGCAGACACGAATGTTCTCGCCGTAGACGTCCAGGGCTGAACGGATGGCCATGGGGTTCACGGTGTAGTACTCGCCGTCGATGAGCTTGGGCTCGCCCATGACGCCGTCAACAGGGATGTGGAAACGATGATAGTCCTGGGGAGCCAGGCGGAAGATCCCCAAGGAGCCGTTCTTGTAGCGTGCAGCGTCTTCAGGGTAGGCCTCGGCAAGCAGACGTTCGACGCTGAACTCTCGACCTTTCACCCAGATGCGCTGGGCATCTTCAAGGCGGTTGAAGACAACTGAGCGGCAATCGGCAGGGCTGACGATGATGTTCGGATCATCTGGCGCGGAACACGGTCTCGCAGTCGGCTTCAGCGCGCGATAGAAGAACTCGTTGAAAGTCTTGAACTCTTTGATTGGCAAGAGTACCTCACCCATGTCCAATTGGTGAAAGTTGACGAAGCCTGGAATTTGTGCAGCAGATGCGGGATCATCGTACTTGCGACCTTGTTTGAAGGATAACGAGCGGAGGAGTTTTCGTGCTGTTTACACTCACAAGTCAGCAATGTCGTCCATGCAGTCAGAATATGAGAGTACAGGCATGACGAAGAACGTGAAAAAGGGTGGCAGCATGAAGAAAGGGCATCGCGACCTGAGAGCAGCACTCGGGGGCGAGGCTGAGAGTCGACTGCGGCCAATGCGTCAGTTGGATGTTCGGGATCACAAGCAGCATACCCTTTTTCTTCTCCATTTCCCTACTTTTGAGGCCCTTGTAGAGAAGGCGGATCCCCAGTCGTACATAGACACTCATGCGTTCCTCGTTGATCATGCCGGTGAGACGGTCTTGGACCAGGATGTTCGCGCTGTTCGCTCCGAGTCGATAGCCGCCGTAAGACACCTAGAGCGGTATTAGTGCTTGCAAAACAGTATGAATTATGACCGAATGGCATACCTTCGAGATGATTTTAGAGTACCACTTTCTCTGTGCTTGCGAGCTGGTCACAAAGCCCGCCATCACGAGGTTGTTCACAGCTCGCCAATCACTGCTTGCGCAGGTCGCGATGTGGGTGATGATGTCTGCATCAGTCGTCCTCCTTCCTCTTGCAAGTCTCGGCTGATGGCAGATTGGACACTCATGGATCTCGACCACATGCTCTTCCTTGGAGTCTGGATCTTGGTTGAGATCAGTCTCCGGATCTGCGTCCGTGGCACCCGAGGCGAGATCGTCTTCTGGCATTTTTTCTCCACGCTCTCCTGCTCCGCCGAGATCGCTGACCTGCACGGTTGGGATAGACGTGGTAGATGAGCCCAGATCGGCAGGATAACTGCCATGACCATTTACATCTGGAGTGGAGACACCCGAAGTCGTGTCCGACGCATTGTGACGCCCGATACCCAGACCAGCAGACAGTTTCGTCTTCATGTTCTGGGCAGAATGATGCTGATAAGGACGATCCTGCGTCTTGACCAGCTGCTCCTCAAGACACATGACCGCCTGATCCATGGTCATAATCTCCTCGCCACCATTGGCTTTATTCCATCGCGCGAAGAACCCATCGATCGTGCTGTTGTGGAGTGTGCTGCCCAACGTGTCAAGCATGGTCACCAACTCAACTTTATCAATCTTCCCGCTCTCATCCGCATCGTACTGACGCAGCATGACCCGCCAAAATTGCTGTCTCAGCGCTCGGTAGGGCAGATACTTTGCTTTGATGTAAAGCACAGGACTGTGCTTGTCTTCCCATCGAGACTTATTCTTGAGTTCGAGCGGGATCTCATACGAAGTCATTCCAGGTTCGTCGTCCTCTTCTTGCGAGGACTGCATCGTACCAGCTTGACTCGGAAAGCTCGAGGGGGTCGGTCGGCCATGTTCGCTAACATTGTCCGAATCGACCCGCCTGACTCCAGGAGTGGGTGCGCCGTTGTTCAGACTACCGTTAGACGTCGTCTTCGTGAGCTTGCTCAAATTCGTCGCAGAGTTGGTCCGGCTCATTCGCCCATTGACGTTGGCCTGACTTGTGCTGCGAGACATGGGCACCCTCCACTTCCGTCGACGAGTATCAGCATCAGTGACACTATCCGGGTCCGGCAGCCTATAGAGACCCGTCTCCGGGTCGGACTCAGGTGCGAGATTGCGAACCTTCTCGACCGGGAACACAGCTGTGCCTACGAAATCGTTCCCTGACAGCTTGTCTCGATCTACCACCGCAAAACTGAGGGTATAGTTTTGCTCATGTTTCTGCACTTGGAAGACGAGCTTCTCCTCATACACCGGATTGAGGTTGTGGTTTACCACACGCGTACGATACGTCTTCTTGCCTAATGAAGTCACGACGAATGGATCCATGTCAAACGTCGTCCGGGTGAGATTCTTTTCGGGTGGTAGGTCCGTGATGCGACTGATTTCGAGGAACAGCACACCCGCAACATCCGACATGCCACTGAACTCATACGTCTTCAACTTGGTCCGACGCTTGATCCGCTTGATCTTCTCTCTACGACGTCGCTTTTGCTTCTCTTCTGATGTCGTGCCTCCGGGAGTCCTCATCCCATCATCCGTCTCGTCCGAAGGCTCTCGGTCATCTTCCTCCTCCTCCTCCTCTCCTTCGGTGACATCCTCCAGATCGCGCATGTTGAGCTGCTTGAGAATCTCCTCCTCATCCTCGTCGTCCTCCGCCGTGTCCGCAACAACCCCGTAGAACTTCTGCAGCACCTGTTGCGATGTTGCGGCCGTGTTGGTCGGATCGAACAATGTGAATCGAACCAGCACCTCGCCGGAGATGTTGTCGTCCTTCTTCCTCTTCCGTCCACTCCGTCGACTCTCCAATTTCCACCAGCGTGGCTCCGGCGTGGTCGAGCCTTCGTGGAACAGCTCCTCCAGCATGACATCGAACTCGCCCATGTAATCCTTCTTGAACCGATCCTTGTCCCAACACGTCGCTTCGATCAAGGCCGAATCCGGGCTGACGACGGGGAAGTCAAACGTCTGGTTCCATTCCGGATGCAACGTCTTGCTGACCACGCTGGTAGCTTGCCGTGACTCGCCCAACGAGATGACCAGGTATGGATCCGACGTGCCTGATTTATCCTTGGGAGCCAGGTTCCGACCTTTCAGGACATGGACCCGCACCACGAGGCCCATGTTCTTGTGATCCCCCTTGAGCTCGGATGCTGGTGATTTCTGCGAGCCGGCCGCCATGTAGCCTCCTCGTGCAGGGCTGGTGTTTCGACTGCTATCGTTCCGTGCGGCGGGAGTGGGAGGGATGGAGCTAGCTTGAGGGACGGTGTTGCTGCTCCTGCTGCGGCCGAGCGAGGACAGTGTGGCAGAGAGATGTGGACGAGGCATGGCGAGGTAAGCGGCGGGTCAGACTTCCAAGCCTCAGCGTCGTCAATGGCGTGGAGGGTGCTGAGGCTTGCCAAGCAGTCAATCGCAGGTCAATGAGTGTGCGCGTACCTACGGCTCGGCATGTAGAGCAATGGCGGTGTTTGCCAAGTCAGTGGTGCACGGCAAAGTCGGGTGTTTCGGGGCCCTGACGTGGTATTGAAGCAGAGGTGGGGGTGGGATGGATGGATGAATTGCGTCAGGGCTGAGCTACACAGACAAATGCGAAATATGGGCGTGTAGGTCCAAGGTGAAGTAGTAAAATAGAAAGAGAAGGACAGTGTAAGGACGAGAGAATTGGTTACGATGGAGGCAGTGTACAACGATTTAAGACGACATGACGTTGAAGTTGTGTCCAGTTGTTGCTGGAGACATCGAAACGTGCGGTAGCTTCCCTGCGCCTCTAACCAACAAGACCCATATATGTAGAGCTACTGCGAACAACACCGTCCCGTCAAACGAACCACGTCTGCCAGCCATGATCTCCAAGCTGGAATCGCCATGAACGCCGATTCCTGTTCGTAACACTCGTCAATTCGTAGGTCCAAGATAAGTACAAATCACGAATCCCCAGAACATCACTCCATCTTCATATTCATGTACTTCTCCTTCAACATCCGCAGCACATCCCCCCAGTCCTGCGCAGACGCCATCTCCCTCGCCTTGCGCAGCCACTCCTTCAACGCCTCGACGTCCTCCTCAATCCCCTCTGGCCGCCGACACACCGTGATCCACCGCCACGCCTCTTGCACCGTCCACGCCGCCTCTCTCGCTTTGCGCGTCAACGTTAGCCCCACCGCCCCCGACGCCACGGAGCGCAGGTGCGTGGTCCCCAGCACGCGCACCCAGACCTCGACGGTCCGCAATTTGGGCAGATGCGGTTCGTTGCAGGCCAGCCAGCGCATCGTGTGCTCGGCTTTGGTCGCCTCGGTGTGCAGGATGAAGGCGTTGCGCCGATACCAGACCGGCAGGGCTTCGCGGCGGATCTGCCGATTCACGCGCGTGAGCGCCGGCTGAACCGCTTGCGTGTAGCTGTCTTCCTGGTATGGGTCGAGACGGAAGGTCACGACCGTCGTGGCCGAAGTCAGTGCATACTGGACGATCAGTAGGCGGAGTTCCGAGGGGAGGTCAAGCAGACGCGAGCGCGGGGTGGGGAGAAGCCAGTCCATGGGTTCAGTTGGGGTAGGAGTCTTGCAGACGAAATGTTGTTGATCATACGATGGGATGTTGTCGCTGCGCAGTGCCTTGAACCACCATTCGGATGGATCGTAACGGGAATCGAGTCAAGTCGAGCGTAAACACACCTTCTACACAACTGACGAGTAGAATGTATAGTTCCAAACGGAGAGCATATGTCAATGCGATCCGAACATAAGAAGAATAGAAGCACAAAACGTGACCACTTGCCAATTCCTGGAGCATCACGCGCGCATGGGACGCAACGAATGGGCACCGTATATGTCCGACGATCTATAGTCCATCCCACGCCTTCGATTCAACGATGCATGCCATATCATCCTTCTATTCTGTATGGGCCTGCTCGGCGGTCTGGGATCGGAATCGGCGGTCGTGGCAGCCGAAATCGCTCGAGTGTTGCATGTCACATGTGGCCGAAGCTGTGACATCATCTATCAGTACTGCATGTGCTTCTATGATGTCTTATCGATAAAGACGCGATATTCTGAACAACCCCACTCGTACCTGTGTAGCATACAATACAGTCTGTGGAGGGAAGACTCGCCCTGGTCAACAGGCACTCTTCCCGTCATGGAGTACGCAACAGACATCAGCGCCTTCGCTACCACGCAGCTCTCGCTCCTGACGCGTGAGCTCGACGCCGAGCTCGCAGAAACCCATCTGCTGACGTCGACGCACGCGCCGAGTGTGCTACAACGCGCCGGTCTCGCTGTGTTGAACTTGAGCGTCGCGTCTCAGCGGACCGGGTTTGGGGGTCGAACGCTGCTAGAGCTGTGCCTGGACCCAGCCGTCGGAAGTGGTGAAATCCCCGAGCATGGGCTGCGGGTAGGCGACATCTGCGCGGTGGCGGAGCAGCCCAAGGGTGCCGAGCGAAAGAAAGAGCGAGAGGGGATGGAGAAGCGTGGGGCGGAGGGCGTGGTGACGAGGGTGCAGCGGGAGGGGTTGACGGTGGCGCTGGACAAGGAGGAGGTGGAGGTTCCGAGCGGGAAGCTTTGGCTGTGCGTATACTGTGTGCACTCTGCTGCGCAGGGAGCTGTGACAACCAGGAGTGGGTTGAGACTGATATGTAGCGATTCATGTAGTGTTAAACTTGCCAACGATGTCACGTACAAACGCTTGAACCAGACCATGACCAAGCTGCAGAAGATGCAGCCGGCGGAGCATAGTTCGTTGACGCAAGTGTTGTTCGGACAATCTTCGCCCTCACCAGTTTCGGAAGATGTCCTGAAAGCAAAAATGAACTGGCATGATGCAACGCTGAACGACAGCCAACAAGACGCAATCCGCTTCGCCCTGGCATGTCGGGAAGTTTGTCTGATACACGGTCCACCTGGCACAGGCAAGACGCATACACTTATCGAACTGATACTGCAGCTGCTGGACCGTGATCAGCGAGTGCTAGTCTGTGGCCCAAGTAACATCAGTGTCGACAACATCGTAGAGCGGCTATCTACCCACAAGGTCCCGATGGTCCGTCTTGGACATCCGGCTCGTTTACTGCCGGGTGTGCTCAACCACAGTCTGGAAGTATTGACCAAGACAAGCGATGCCGCTGCGATAGTGAATGACGTCCGCGCAGAGATGGACGCAAAGCAGGCTTCGATTCGTAAGACTCGCAACGGCAGGGAACGTCGTGCCATTTACGGCGAGATGAAGGAGTTGCGGAAGGAGTATAGATCAAGAGAAGGTCGGGTTGTGGACGATCTGCTAAGGGAAAGCAAAGTCGTTCTGAGCACTCTACACGGCGCCGGTGGCTTCCATTTGAAGAACCAGAAGTTCGACGTCGTCATCATCGACGAGGCGAGCCAGGCTTTAGAAGCGCAGTGTTGGATTTCAATTCTTGCGAGTGGTCCATCCAAGCTGGTGTTAGCTGGGGATCATCTCCAGTTGCCACCGACGATCAAGTCGTTGAACATGAAAAGCACGAAAGTGGGAATGCCTCAGGATGTCCACGATACCAAAGGACTGTCCGTTACAGACGCAACACCTACGAGTGATGGCAGGAAGGATACGCATCATGCTACGCTAGAGACAACAATGTTTGATCGTCTCCTCACGGCGCATGGTGACACAATCAAGCGTATGCTGACCACACAGTATCGAATGCACGAAAGCATCATGGCATATCCATCGGAGGCGCTGTATGACGGTAAGCTCATCGCAGCCGACGCGGTTAAAGCTCGCTTGCTGAAGCAGCTACCATATGAAGTCCAGGATACAGACGAAACCCGCGAACCCCTGGTCTTCTGGGATACACAAGGTGGGGACTTCCCAGAGCAAACCGAGGACGACGACTCTGGTGCGAAGGGCCGTAGCAGTCTGCTGGCTGAGAGCAAAGTGAACGCGCACGAGGCGGCTCTCGTCAGCTCACATGTTGCGCTGCTGACCAAGGCTGGAGTCAAGGCAGAGGACATCGCAGTCGTCACGCCATACAACGGGCAGCTGGCGTTGCTGTCTCAGACCCTGAAGGAGCAGTATCCAGGGATCGAGCTTGGCAGCATCGATGGATTTCAGGGTCGCGAGAAGGAGGCCGTGATCGTCAGCCTTGTGCGCAGCAATCCGGAACATGAAGTGGGGTTTCTTGGGGAGAAGCGGCGACTGAACGGTAAGTCCATCCATGGGGTTGTGTCCATCCATGTGGTGAAGCAGCCGCACAACATGATTGCACGTGCGACTGTGGTGTTTTGGGGCCCGGGTGTAAAGTCATGTGGCACAACAATGTGCTAACAACGTGGAACCTCGTGTAGTCGCGATGACCCGACCGAAACGCCATCTTTGCGTGATAGGCGATTCAGAGACGGTCGGACGGTAAGTCGATCATCCGCAGACATCACAAGATGCTCGATCGAGCTGACCCATGGTTTCACCAGGGGATCGAAATTTCTCAAACAGTGGATGCTTCACCTGGAGGACAAGGCAGATCTGAGGTACCCTAACCCTGCCGATCTGCCGGTGCTCGATGCCGAACCACAGTAAGCCACGGCGCTTCATCGGCCAGGTCCTGATTGAAGAATGCGGGAGTCGCTGAACTCGATCAAGGCGCTGTCAAGACTGCATTAGCAGTGACGGCGATACATGCTGATCGTCGTCTGATAAGGTACGATGCCATTGACTTTCCGCGGTGGCCATTGGGAGGTCACACGGGCCGCGCCGTCTTGCTCCCCTTGTTGCCGCCAGCGAACGCGCATATCTCCAGCGCTTAGATTCTCGTCACGGGACGCAGATACTCGTAGCGATCTACATGTGCAGTCGATGGGCGCTGCAGGCTGATGTGGGGTTCGTGTTGGTGGCGGATGAGGGCAGCGGCACGAGCGGAATGCTGTATCTCGCCCAGTGCCGCCACCCCCGCGCGAGTCCATCGCTGTTAGCTGCCGGATTTGAGTTGGAGCTGACATGCTTTCCCCTGAGGGCTGCTGCATGCAGGACGGGAACCAAACCTGGACAATTGGTCGACACGGCGTCGAGCTGCATGTGTGGCATCAGTACAGTGTAGGTACATATATGTCAGGGTCGTCGGTGGCACGACCACATGAGCAGAAATCCCGTCCACCAGGCCAAGCGAAGGCGGTCGAGGTCGGCAGCAGCTCCGACGTGGGTCCAATCGAGCAGCGTCACCATCAACGGCCACGGGGATTTCCTTCAGCTTGTCTCAGACTTCCCCGGATGTGGCGCGCACCGTCAGCAGGTCACAGCGGCTGGAAATGGAGTTGTTTTTCCCTCCATGTGGGTTGGGATGCGCTCGAAATCTTGTTTGGTCTGGACCGGCGTCGCTTGCTGCTGATCGATTGCAGATCGAATCCAAGTTTTTGCTCGCCTGTATCCCGAATCCGATACCGTGGTGACTTGGGCAGATGCTAGAGACTGGATTGTGTTGGCACGAGTTCGTAGCCAGCCGCTGCATAGCAGGTTCTCAGCCGGTCGTGTCTGGCCCCATGACGACGACATGATTCGTACCAAGACAACAGTACATCATAGGTATCGTTACAGTACATACACGCACGATCCAATGGCTAAGCCAGGCGATGGAAGTCGACTTCCGCATCTCACCACACTCAACAGTCAGAGGTGGGGAAGGACCGGCGCAAACGTCCCGATCGGGAATCATGTCACGGTCAATTCCTCGTCGCCGGCTACATTTGTGTAATGTATAGACTTGTGCTGGCCTGCGTACCGTCGGTCCTCCTATCAACGCCGCTCGTCGATCGACCAAGATTTCCGTACGAAGACGACGACATTGAGACATCGGACGGCGGGAGACCCTGACAAGATGGGAGTGGTAGCGAGACAAGACTTGGACGGGAGGGCAGACCAGGCGAAGCTAGATGGGCCGATGTATGCGTAGTGTCGAGCATGTTCACTCATGCATGAACCGTACATTAGTTCAGCAGAAGGATCTGCAGCAGCAGCAGCATGAGCACGCGTGAAGCTCTTATCCTGATCGGCAAGCTGCACCTCCAGTACATGCCCTGACATATACGGTGTCATACATACATGATGTATTCGTTACATGTACACGGAGCACACCTGGATCGATCGTGGGGTCACTGCTATGCATACAGTCCGGCGTACTGTAACATGGATGCTCGCGTGGCGTGACATCGCCTGGGATGGGTTATCTGTTACATTCTCATTCCGGTGCTTCAACCTCTCCGTCTAGTGCGCAACAGCAAGGGGTTCGCCGTCGTGTTCCACCTACAAGAGTGAATCTCCGACCATACAGCCAAGGCATCATCGAGAAGACACCGGACGTGTCTCACCGTGCAGTTGACCAGCAGTCGTACTGTATCTCATCATCATTCTCATCCTACTGTGATACCCTGAGCGTGCTGTGTACCGGATTGAGTGTGGTCCCGTCCGTCAACCCCGAGTGGGCGCTAAAGAGCAATGTGCACGTTAGACTATTGCCCTCCCCATGCGCGCGACACGACTCCGCTCCCTGCAAACCTAAAAGCTCATCCTCGACCTCGAATAGCATCGACCGTGATCGTCGTCCGCCCTATGCGCATGGTGAGACGGCTGCAGTCCACCACCGCATACTACAGTACATACTGGATGACATCTACATGTCCTCTGGCCCACCGCCGCATCGTCCATTCATCGCTACTCGCTCGTCTACCGCCCACTACTACTTCAACCTCTCCACCTGCTGCCCCCAGCCAGCACTAAAGAGCGAAATCTCCCCCGATGCCCTGTTTGTCCGTCTGCTATCGTTCTGCCTTCATTTCGCCCTCTGCCCTCCTCTGCACGCCGCGCCAGCGCCGTTGAATCTACAGTCCTAACATCCTGGCCATTCCCCTCTCTCCCCTCTCGCACCGTTGCAACGCTCCTTGACAGTGAGCATTCCTCGTCGTCACCGACCACCATGCCCACCTCCCCGTGAGGATATTGCTCCCGCCCAACATCGCGGTCCCGCTCCTTTCCCTTACCGATTGCGCTCAGTCGAGCATTGACGGCGTGCCTCTCATTCCGCTGAGCCGGCATATAGCTGCCCACGGTCCACCCTCACCACCACCACCCTCCTTCGCCTGGCCGCCGTCCCTCCCGTAACACAGTCGTTTCTGGAACATCTTGGTGGAACGTGTGCAGCGTGGTCTGGTTTGGTCAAACCAGCGACCCAGCGATTCCGTCAACTGTATGGATTCACGTGCGCGGTTTCAATGGATATGTCCGACCATGGTGCCTATAGCAGGACGCAACCATCTTCCCCCATCGGGTCTGGACGCGAAGCTCGCCCGAGCATCGACGCACCGCTGTCTCGGAAGTTGACCAAGTCAAGGTCCACCCTGCCACCACCACGCCCACAACATCACTCGACGGCATCAGCAACCCCCCCTCTCCCGGCCGTGAGTTCTGCAGAAGGACCCAAGTCACGCAAGGGATCGATCCGGAATGCGGTCCTCAAGATCTTCGGCCGACGCAGATCGGTGCGGAACCATCGTGGTCGACCTCCCAGTCCCCGGAGAAGCCCGACCCGTCACAAACACTACCAGAGCAACCCGGAGACACTTCCCACGCGTCGGGAGTCCTCGAGACACGAGTCCATCGGGAGAGAGAATGACCTCGTCCGGCAGAGAGTTGCATCCGTGCCGGTGCATCTCGAAGGCCCATCCATGGCAGCACAGCGCGTCCGCTCCCCGTATGCTGTTGAGTTTCCCCACAGTGCACGACTGAAACCCTTGAACCTCGGGAATCCGGTCACTGCGCCTGGCAGTCAACTTCGCCGACGGAAAACCCTCCCGACCATTCTCGCGCCTGAAAATGAGGGAACGGCTACCTCGAACCCGATCGGCTCACCGACAGACCCGCCTCCAGTGCCTCCCTTGACGACCGCTAGTCGCGACAAACCCGCACCCAACATCACATCTACTGCTGCCAAACGTAGATCACGAAGTGCAGATGACTTGACGGCCGCATTCCCGACCCCGAGCGCGGCGAGAAAGAGAAGTGCTGAGATACGGTATTGGAGGGAGAGTTTGCAGCCTCCCGACGTCTTGCGCGCCAGTGGCTTCGTCATGAAACGACCACTTGAAGAGCCGAAACAAGCGGACGCTGGTCAACGCACATCAACAGCACAATCGCCAAAGTCCCCCAAGCTTGATTCTGGGGGCAAACCAGCGCTTCGCGGCAGTCCCACTGCCATACGACCTGCGCATGCGTCAGGCGATACCGATATCTTCACCTCTGCTTCGGGGTACATGTTTGGAAGTGAGCTTTCACGCGATCTCGAGGATCGCATCGCGAAGCTGGAATCGGGCTTGTTCAACTTCCAGCACGAGCTGCAGCGGCTCACGGCCGAGCGGAATCGCAAAACCGTGCTTGTGGACGGCAACCTGGCTGACCGACGTTTGTCGATGGATGAACGATCGCCGAGCATGCTCGCTGCAACACTTCAGAATGCACCAGACTTTTCAACATACCCTTACAACCATCGCCCGGAGGAGCGGCATACTCCGCGACCATCGACGTCTCACGGTCGGAAAGCAGAACCGCGGCCGAACAGAGAGTTTGCCATGATATCAGGGATTGATGATCCTTTCGTTAAAGAATCGGCGGCGCCAGTGGTGCCCAAGACCGGCAGGCGTTTCGAAAGAGCTCCTCAGATGAAGCCGATGGAAGAGGCCCAAGCTGGCAGTTCGAACCAACCGCAACAACCACAGCAATCACAGCAACCACAACAACACACATTTCGATCGCTGTACGAAATGCTTGCAGATGAACGCTCGGCGCGACGCAAGTTGGAGATGCAGCTCAAGGGTCTCCGAAACGAGATCCAAGATCTGCAGCATCAAGTCTCGACCTCGCAAACCCAGAGCGAGCGGAACAGCTACATTCCGATCATTGAGAACCCAGTACCGATGCGTGGGTCTATGCGGCTGATGGATCTACTACGAGAGACCGATCCTAGCCCCCCTGCATCCCCGGACAGATACCGCGATTCCGGCGCGACCGGACTCTCCTACCAGGAGAACGATCGCATGGTCAGTCGGTTCAGTGCTTCCGAAAGCGAGGCTGGACCTGGGGATCTAGATGGCGGTGACAGAGATGTCACGCAGACGCCGTATCAGGAGTTTCAGACGCCGGCTGAAGAGCGGAGTCCTCAAGCGTTTGACATCGCCACTGTAGGACTGCCTGGTGCTCGGGGCTCGGCGCATAGCGATGGCGATATGTTTTGAGCGATTGCAAATACGACGGTTACAAGCGTTACTTTGAGAAGAGAAATCATCATGCTGGGTGACAAGCACACAAGGCTGTCTTCACTCGCATGCACGGCTCCTTGCTTCTTTCTTCATTCTACGCGAGCGACGAGCCTCACGATCTACTGACTGTGGCGGACCATCTACCTGTTTTCTCTCTTATGTTCTGAGCCGTTTGAGCTGTATGATACCCCGAAGTCGGCTGCCATGTCGAGCGCTTGGCGGTCGAAGCGATGCTAGAGTAATGCTGAGAGGCGTGGAACTTTTGTGCGGAGTGCGAAGGGAGGGAGAAATGTGTTCGATCTCACGTCGCTAGATACCTAATGATCAAGACTACATTTAGCTACAATGTCACCTGAATTCACCCACTGCGTGCTAAATAGAATCCAGTGAAAACCATTGGTCATTCTGATACTCTTATACTTCTTTCGCTGGACACGTCCGACCTCCTGTCCTCAACCTCTAAAGCTCTCCCGCCGTGATAAAAAAGCAAAAGCCATTGGCGAGCTCGACGCATAACTCCGCTTACCCCCGACCCTCGCCAACGTCCGTCCAGCGCGAGCATAATAATTCCCCGACCTCGACCATCAACCCACCTCACAGCATTACGAGCACAACCTCAACTATCTCTCTCTCACGCTCTGCCTCGACGCAATCCTACTCAGTATCCAGCTCAATGAGCGCCCCCACCCCCTCCGTCGCGCCCGCCGCACCATCGTCCTCGTCCTCAACAACACCGCCACTCAAACCCATCGACCCGCTCGCCAGCCAACTCGCCTTCTCCTACCGCAACCTGCACCCCGTGCTGCTGCTGTCGCTGCTCGCCATCAGCTTCCCGCGCCTCGTCGCCGACCCTGTCCCCACGCTGCTCGGCCTGACGCCCACGCTCGTCCTGCTGCAGGCGGGGTATTGCGTGGTTTGTTTGCCGTCGTCGGGAAAAGCTCTGCCCGAGGCAAAGAAGAACTCCAAAGCAAAGGGAAAGGGGAAGGGGGAGGTGGATTTGTGGGGACGCGTGGTGGTATGTTTCTTCTTTCCATCCTTTCCCATTCAACAGCCTACCCTACCTACATCTCTCGCTCAATCTCCATCAATACCTCAGCTAACACCTCCCAGCCCGCCACCCTCTCCCTGATCCTAACCCTCACCCTCGCGGCGCCCGCCCTCTTCCTCGCGCTCCTCCTCTTCGGCGCGCCCCTCACCACCCACCAGCCACACACCGCCCTGCTGGCCCTGCACCTCGCGCTGCTCACCGCGCCCCCGCTCTTCTACGTCCACGGCCTCGATCGCGCGACCTGGCTGCGCGCCGCGAGCCTGCAGCTGCCCCTCGACGAGGTGTACGGCATGGCGCTCGGCGCGTGCGGCGGCGCCTGGCTGGGCGCCATCCCGATCCCGCTCGATTGGGATCGCGCGTGGCAGCGCTGGCCCGTCACCGTGCTGGTCGGCGTGTATGTGGGGTGTGTGGTGGGGAAGGTGCTCGGGGGGATGGTGGTGAGGGGGCGGAGGATCACACTGTCATAGGATGGGAGGGTCATTAATGGAAGGAGAGTAAGGTAGATTGGATGTCTTTCCGAAGAGTCGTGGAAGTGTTTTGATATTGCTGTAGGAAGGAACAATGTACAATCTCCAAGTGCCCAGATTTCCCATCTAGGCCTACATTTAAGGGGGGCGTTTCGAGGTGCCTTACTCGACGTCGGACATGGTCGTGGTCTTGAGAGGAAGAAGGCAGCGAGCTGGAACACGCTGCCATCGGGCTGATCTCTATCGATCAAATTTGATTTTATCACCCAGGGACAGAAGAACTCTGGAGGCCAGAAGGCGCTGCAGCCAGAGGACGGGAGGTAACTTTTTTTCCTTCATGAAATATACATACATCTATCCATCCAGTCATATATACATGGAAACCCATCTTGACCCAATCCATGAGATCTCTCACCTAGCACATCTACTGCACATTCAACAGGTCACTGACTGACAAGATCTACAACTCAGCATTCATCTGATGTTTCCTGGTCAATCCCCAGAACAGACTGCGGATCTTGGTCCCGGCCTCGCCGCACTCGTCTCCCAGCTCGTGCGCATGCTGGACCGCCTCCGCGTCGCGCTTGAAGTTGAACCCGGGCGTCAGGACGTGGCAGTTGTACTCGGCGTTGAACGCGCGCAGGCCGCAGATCTGCTGCGTCTTGCAGTCGCCGGTGCAGGTGGCATTGCGGAAGCCGCGCGACTGGCGGGCGTAGTACTGCTGGAAGGCGGCGTCGTCGGACTCGAAGAGTTGCGTGACGTTGTGCCAGAAGGCCGGGGAGAGCTCGGCGGCCGGGTCGGTGACGGGCGGGGACAGCAGGGCGCCGTACGCGGCTTTGGCGGAGTAGTACTCTGTCCAGACCGGGTGCTGCTGGAACTGCGGGCCGGTGATGTTGGCGATGTACTCGGTGAAGTCGAGGATGTTGTACGTGACCGGGTCGACGCTGTAGCTGCGGAAGGCCGGCGAGCCGCTGGTCGGCGTCATCGAGGGCGCGATGTAAGCGACCATCTTGGCGGTGTGCGCGGAGGGTGCGCTGTAGTTGGAGTACGCGATCTCGAACTGGTCGACGTGCGTGTGGCCGTGGAAGGTGGCGGCGATGGTGCCGCTGTAACGCTGCACGATCTCGTTGAAGCGTGACGAGTACTCGCGGAAGAAGTCGGCGGAGCCCGGAGGGACGTGGGCGATGAGCCAGACGCGTTCGCCTTTGGTCTCGGCACATTGCAGCTCGCTGATCAGCCAGGCGAATTGGTGGCTGGGATCGTATGGCATCGGGTCGGAGTACATCCAGAAATTGGTGGTGTAGTAGTAGATGGAGTTGTAGGCGATGATGCGGTGGTTCGTGCCGGGACGCAGATAAGAGTACGAACCGTAGTCCTTGACCTCCTCGCTTGTGCTTCCGATCCACTTCTTCCACAGCGAGGACAGCTGGTTGTACGTCCACTGCGGGTTGATGGCGTCGAAGTTGTATTCGCCCTTGAATGGGAACGCATTGACGGGCGCCGTATCGTGGTTTCCAACAGAAGGATAGACGGCTTTCTTGAGTTTGGCGAACTCGTGGTAAGTGGAGGCAAAATTGTGCTCGACTTCTGGTCGGTCAATAAGCCAGATGTCGTGCGCGGGCACATCGCCGGTGAAGATGGTGAAAGCTGGGTCGACTTGCTTGTTGATGGCTGCGATCATGTTCTTCTCCAAGCTGAGTGGCGGATCACAATTGGTGTTTCCATACGGACCACACGGTGTGGTCGTGTTCCCGGGCGCGTCTGCAGGCGTGTATGGGCGGCAGCATATAGGCTTCGTGCAGTCGTAGTTGGCGCCGGGTGTGTAGGACTCATCCACATGAGTGTCGCTGATATGCACGACTTGGATGGGCTTCTTGCCACTGGGATGTGGACGCTTGCGGTGGACTTGGGGCGGCGGGATCCTCAACTTCGACTTTCGCGGCTCTAGGTATGGACACAAGCCGAGAACATAAGAACAAACCGTGTGAGAAGTTCGTGATCCTGGAGTTATTCGTCGAAGGGATCCTGCGAGTGGTGGCGCTTCTCTGTCCAGTGTACCTTTACACACATCCGGGTCCTCAGCTCCGATGGCGATACAGACGTACGTCAAAGCCGCAGCCAAGACATCATCACCAAGTAACGCGATGCTCTTCATAGTGGTCACGACACCCTGCCAGCGCGGAGTGTTAGCCGGGGAAGTGGTGTCACGAGATCCGAAGAGCATTCATACCTGGCAGCCATCGCAACCTCCCGCTATAAAAGAATTGATGATCTCTTTCCCAAGCACCTCCGGATCGGTCGTGTTTGCTGGTGCTGTTGTGTTCGCTGATGCAGTTGGGGCTACCGAGCTTTGTGCTGTTGCCAATGGCAGATTGAATAAGGCCGCACATGCGGTCACTGCAAGGGATATTCTCATGCTGGGCTACAGGAACCAGACGCACCGACAAGGAGAATGAAGGACAGAATGAGAAAGAGAAACAAAGCACACTTACACCTTGACGCACGAGAAATGCAGTCCGAGGTTGGGTCTTGTGGGAACCAGCGGCTCAGGTCTGGCACTGTATTGATGACCTTCCACGCCACCACCGGGCGAGGTCTGGAGGCGCAGGCCCGTGCCGTGCGACGAGATGCTTACCTGGACGAGTGGAGCAGAGCAGTCGGACCCCCGAACCTGCAATTCAGCATGAGGCGAAACCAGCCGCAGGTCATCGTTTGGTGCCATTTCCCCGCCGTCGACTAAATCTCCCCGACTGCTAGCCTAGACGGGCTGCAAACCCTGTTCTGGGACACGTCCAAGCCTGAGGTTGAAGTCTCGTGCTGTCAGGAAGCGCCGCACAGAGTCGCACTGATTACAGAAATATGTACCAGGTCCAGGTGGAGTTCAGTGATATCCAGATGTCAGGCCAAAGTCAGAAAGGACGTGAAGTCCAGATCTTCTGCATATGTGACTCTGCCATCAATGTGTTCCTGGCAATCACCTGACCTGAATTCTACATTGATTGCCATGTCTTCACGGCTTGCAAGTCAGTCGCCACTATTCTGGATAGCTCAGCTGTATTCGAGTCCTCATAAGGCTGCGTGCAGATTGAATGAGATGTATGATATAAGCATAAAAATCCTCACTGGTGGTGCCGATATTAGGTGATGTAAGATACCTAAAGGACGCGTGCATCACGACACCGGAACTGCCAGTCTGAATAGGTATATTTGATAGAAGAGAAGACTGATCGGACGAGGGAATAGTACTCATCAAGTTGGATGAGACTGAGGCCGGCCGTATTCGAGGGATAGTCTTGTTAAAGTGTTCAGATGTGAGCAGACAGAGCACAGTCTTGGTGGTGACTGATCAGACAGCCAGGTTAGGTAGACCATAATTGCTCCAACGATAGCGTATTGTCTAAAGAACGTAAATCTTCAATCATCATTGAATATCGAATGTGCCATAGGTATGTTCACTTGTCCAGTGTCTGCATTCTACCACGAGTGACACAAGCGGCAAGCAGCATTTAGAGTACGGGAATCTGACGTAGCGGCAATTTTTTCTCGAGCGGCGTATAGAAACACTCTACGCTGGCCACCCCAGAACAATCGCAAGAAACACAACATCTTGCTTGGTGTCAAACATCCGCCACAATGGATCAAATAAACAGAGATCACCCCTACAGTGGGCTGAATGGCAAGCTCAATCCAGGCTTGCTGAAAGGCTTGCAGAGCATGGGCTACGAGTAAGAACCGAATGGTGCTTGACTTGTCACCGAGTCTGTGCCTTTCAGCATGCTAACTCCTCCGCTAGGTATATGACACCCGTCCAACATAAGGTGTTGAGTGAATTGCCCTCCTTCCAGGCCGATGCACTCGTCCAAGCCAAGACCGGTACCGGAAAGACGATTGCTTTCCTCCTGCCCACCCTCCACTCACTGCTCGCACGCAATGATGTGCCCAGAGGTCAGGTCGCAGTGCTCATCATGTCTCCGACCCGTGAGCTGGCCTTGCAGATTGCCAAAGAGTGTGATGCGGTCACGTCTCAATTGCGGCCGGCGCTCGAGTGCCACACCGCATACGGAGGCACCTCCAAAGACCGTGATCTCAAGAAGTTTCTGGCCGGCGACCCCAAAATCGTCGTGGCAACGCCTGGTCGATTGAATGACTACCTCTCGGACAGCTACATCGCCGAGAAGTTCTCGCACATCCGTACGTTGATCCTTGACGAAGCAGATACTATGCTTGAAGCTGGCTTCCTCAAGTCGATCAACGAGATCCTCCGTCACCTCCCGCCAAAGTCGACCGGTTGGCAAGGCCTCTGCTTCAGCGCCACGATGCCCGCTAAGATTAACGAGGTCCTGCCCAAAGTCCTCAAGACTGACCACACTCGCCTCTCCACCATCGACCCCAACGACCGAGATCTCACCATCGACAAAGTGCAGCAGCATTCCGTCATCGCGCAGTCAGTCAAGGATCTGTACACGACGCTCTACGCTCTGCTACTTCACGAATACCAGCTACAGCCAGACAACTACAAGACCATCGTCTTCGGCATCACCGCCAACGGCGTCGCCTTGATGCACGCCCTCTTCTCCAACCTGTTCAACGGCGAGATCCAGATCTCCCAGCTGCACTCCCGCCTCTCGCAAGCCGCACGCACGCGCACCACCAACGAGTTCAAAGAAGCCAAGGCCGGCATCATGTTCGCCTCCGACGTCATCGGCCGCGGCATGGACTTCCCCAACGTCAGCCTGGTCGTGCAGGTCGGCCTGCCCTCCAACGGCGAGCAGTACGTGCACCGCGTCGGCCGCACCGCCCGCGCGGGCAACGAAGGCCGCGCCATCATCCTCCTCACCCAGCGCGAGTCGTTCTTCCTCAAGGTCAACAAGCACCTCCCCATCACGCCATACCCCCACGCGATCGACGCCGCGGCGGCCTCGACGGCGCCGAACGTCGAGGACGCCTTCGCTCGGATCGACGAGGGCACCAAGCACAAGGCCTACCAGGCCTGGCTCGGCTTCCACAAGACCTTCACCCGGCAGCTGCAGCTGACCAACGAGGGTCTGGTCGAGGCCGCGAACGAGTATTCCGAGGCACTTGGATGTCCTGAACCACCCATGATTGACAAGCAGATTGTCGGCAAGATGGGATTGAAGGGTGTCCGCGGACTGAACGTCGGGCACGTGGAGCGAAGCGGAGGTGGCGGCGGCGGTGGGAGACGTGGAGGCGGCGGCGGAGCTCGCGGAGGTGGCCAAGGAGGTGGGCGCGGACCTCAACAGACGTCCGGGAGTGGCGGTGGTGGTGGTCGTGGAGGTCGTGGTGGGAGACACGGTGGCGGCGGCGGGCGAGGTGGCATCTCCAAGCGCTGAGCGTGAGGTGTGCAAGACACGATACTGTGCCATCGAGAAAAAAAAAGCAAGATGAAAGGTAGCGAGTTTCGTGGTCTGTCTGTAGATTTTCTGCGATACCCGGATAGACTAGACTGTATGAATAGAAATCTTCCCAAAACTCGTCACGTTCGCAACATCAGTGCTGGCTGCTTGCAGTGCAACCAATCTCCCATTTACTCCATGAACACCAAGCTGTCGATGCTGACGGATCGTGCACCGCGCGCCAATATGCAAAACCCAAATGCTCTCCCGTTGCCCGAAATCTAGCCAAAACACCTCTATCTCCTCAATCTTCACGCCACACTCCCCATCCCCAGCACCTCGCGCAACTCCGCAACCTCCGCATGATCCCTCGAATGGCGCATGCGCTTACACCACTTCAGCGTCCACGCGCCCTCCGCGCCCTCGCGCTCCCACAACCACTCGCCGCCGTTCTGGCTGGGATGGCCGCCCTGCATGGTGATGCCGCGGGTGCCGCTGGACAGGACGTTGTACATGCTGCTCAGGACGACGCTGGCGGTGCTCTGCTGGATGTACTCGGGCTTGGCGCCCATCTCCAGCGACGCCGTCATGCCCAGCTTGAGGTACAGCGCGCGCGTGTGGTCGCTGTAGACGTCGTAAAGCGGCGAGGTGCGCTCCTTGTAGCTTGGGATGCAGGTCGGGGCGCCGCAGCCGATAATGCTGAGTGTCGTGGAGGGAGTGGCGGCGGCGAGCGTTTTGGGGGGCAGTTGCGCGGCGAGCGTCTTGATGTAGTTCTCGCACATCTAGAGTTGGGGGTTAGACGGTCAGAGGGGTGTGGAGGGGTAGGAGTAGGGACTCACGCCGCAGTAGAAATGGCGGATGAAGACGACCAGATGCCGCTCGGTGGTGGTGTTGTCGAGCAGTGATTTGAAGGTGAGTTTGTTGCCGGAGGCGTCGAGTAGAGGTAGGTCCATGGCTTCGTCGAGGCTTTGCTGGGAGGGCAGGACATAGGCCTCTTTCTCCTTCGGTGCGTTTTCCACGATCGTCATGGTGCTGGACTGTAGCTGGCGGCGAGAAGTAGGGAGCGTGACAAGGAGATGTGAGATGTGGAAGGGATGTAGGAGAAACCTGAGTACTTGGACCTTCAGATAACTAGTAGCATAACATGTAGATTGACTGCGACCCAAGCGTGTGGTTGCTGCTCGGAGGGTTCAGCTTCCGAGCATTTGCGGTTTTGTTCGTATGCACTGAGCCGTATAATCGGCCTTCGAGGCGGGAGACGGCAATGAGTGCAGGGCGATCGACTCCGAAGTACGAAGCAAGGTTCTTCATGTTGCATCTATGGGGAGGGATGTGACCATCGTGTGGTGATTGTCGCTGCATACCACCTGCTCATCCCACTCGATCGGCGCGGTCGTGAGCTTGAACCCAATCACGTGCCGGACACCTCCGGCGGCACTCCGAGTCAAGCGCTGCCAGTCCGCTATCGCAAGCATACGGCTCTACCTGCACTCACCTCATCGAGCTCACCATACACACCGCCCCGCTGTCACCATCACCACCTGCCCCTCCTCTTCCACCTGGCGAGCGGGCGTCATGCTTTCGACCAAGCTGACGAGAGTCACCGCGCAGCGCACCGCTGCTGTCGCCGTCTTCTCCAGCCAGTCCACAACGAGTGCCTCGCCAGCTGTTGCATCGCGGAGATCACATCAACGACGGCCATCGTCAAGCAAAGCATCATGCCCGCCCGATAGCAGCAAGCCAGCGCCGGCCGCCAAAGCTGATGCGGCCGCGACCCCGGCTACGGCAGCTCAGCCAGCTGCTCCCCGGAAACGCAGCGCCAAATATAAGCGATTCCACCCATCGATGTCTGAGAGGCTATCGAAGAAGTCCGACGCCGTGAATCGCTTTGCAGGACTACCAGTGGTACCAGGCGTACAGCATTTACAGCAGTCTCGTAAGTCATCGACTGTGAAGAAGTGTCATGAAGTGCTTGTACTGATAAGCTGTCCTTGATACAGATTTCGGCCTTTCATCTTTCTTTTCTCTCCACCGACCCCTCTCACTCAATACAGCCATCCCGCCACCGTCATCCGAGGAGGCATTCAACAGCATTTTCGAATCTCGCTCGACGAGCGATTCTTGGCAGAACGGCAACTCCGCGGAGCGCAGACCGGAAGACGTGATATTTACTCTGCATAATACAATCGAATCATTAGAAGCGGGTGCAAGCGAAGGATCAGAAGATGCCGTGCGATGGGAGGTTGTTCAGGAGCAGAAAGGTGGAGAGGGTGTGAGACATCTGGACGGGCAACCCATGAAGATGAGAAGTCTCGACGAGCTCGTTTCACAATTCAAGCCATTCTGCGCGCCCCCGCCGCCGGAACCATTCCCTGCAGAAGATAAGTCTGCTTCAAGCGAGAAGAAGCAGCGGAAACCCAGACAATCCACACGCCAAAAGAGCTACACCATCACCATCGGTGTGACAGAGTCCACCTCCGCCGATGGGCAACGTACCTTCACCGCATCTCCACGCTCGATATTCGAGCTTCCGGAAGGTGCAGAGGACAGCGCCATCCGCGCGCCGGACGCCACCCACGCAACCCGACAACCCTTCCTCAAGCGCATGCGGCGCCGACAGCAGCTGTACCTGCACAAGCAGCACTCCAAGATCTTGGAGCAGATGGGCGAGCCGAGTCGCATGGTCGGCGTACGGAGAGCACCGGCCGGCAAGCGCTCGGAAAAGATGCAGCTCATCAGCGTGAAGCGGCAGCGCAAGCTGAAGATGAAGAAGCACAAGTACAAGAAGCTGATGAAGCGGACGCGAAACCTGCGGAGACGCTTGGACCGAGCATGAGCGGAGAGCGTCGATGACTTTCCGTGGTGCTTTGCATTGTTTCTTGGCGTCGCAGGCAAGCTTATTACCTACATGAGGTCTATATACACAATCAATCAATCAATAAAGCAGCGATATTGTGTCCTGCATGTTGCTCAGCATTTGTTGGTATCTCGACTGTCGAAGTAACCCCAGTAGTCGTCACGACGCCTGTCGATGCACATATCCCACTCTCATAGCATACCTACCATACATGGCAGTACAGTACTCAATCTATGATGAACTCATCATCACATACCTACACACCTACCGACTTCAGCCAAGGCCAACGTGAAAGCCTGCAGTACACACTTCCCCAAAGGTAAGTTAATGTACATGTACTCAAATATACGATTGACCTATACAGTACAAGGTAGGTACCTAGCTTTCACCCAAACTCGGCCCCGCCTCTACTTTTACGCTCCGCGTCTCCTTCGGCAGTTGCTCTTTGTCCCACGGTACGACCATTGCAATCCAGTTCCACTCCACTGACCCCTCCACTTCCATCATTATAGCTTGTGACATAACCAGGTCTGCGGCAATGATGGGTCCGGGGCACAGGCGAACACGGTATATGGACTCGGTAGGTACCCAAGGTACTTCTATTCAGGCAGGTCGTCGGAGGATGCTTCCTCTCTCTCTTCCTCTCATAGCAAACACATCTACCTCATCCTCACCCCACCACCACTCAAACCCAGCAGTGATCTCTCTATTCGCATACCTTTCCTAGAGCTGTCCAGGATAAGGTACATGACTGCTTGACCATCCTAACGCTTCGCGCGTCCTGGCGTCTCGGCAACCATGACGTCGTCTCCAAACACAAAACCGACGCCTCCGCAAGGCCACTCTTCGCAATGGGGCGAGCAACGGCCCGTCACCATCGACGCGACCGGCGTCCTGACCACACCCACCGGCGACGTGAGGCCGAACGCGGGCGCCTCGATCGCAGACATCGAAGCCATCGGGCCCGAGTCACGGCCGCTCGCGAGCTGGCAACGGGACGTCGGTATTGACAGGAGCGCGCAGGTCAAGTTGGTCAAGCTGGCGCATATGCGCTATCAGCATCCGGACCTGGACACCATCACTACCTTTCTGCATGACTTCGGAATGCACGTCGCCAAACGGACCGAGCAGGAGGTGTGGTACCGCGGCTATGGCGCCGACCAATATGTATACTATGTGCGAAAAGGCCCGAAGGAGTTCCTGGGAGGCGCGTTCGAGGTTGAGAGTCTGGAGGATTTGAAGAAGGCGGGGCAAATCGCGGGCGCAGGAGAGATCGAAGAGCTACACAATGCGCCGGGTGGAGGGAAGATGCTCACGCTGCACGATCCCGAGGGCTTCCCTGTGAACCTGATATTTGGCCAAGAAGCCGCGGCGAAAGGTGATCGGCCGACGAAAGTCATCCTGAACGACGAGACCGACAAGCCGCGCGTACGCCAGTTCAATCGCTTCACACCCGGTCCGGCCGCGGTGCACAAACTCGGTCACTTTGGCCTGTGCGTGCAACAATTTGACGTGCAGCTGGCGTGGTACACGCGGAACTTTAACCTCGCGCCAACCGACTTCCTGTATGTGCCGGATGGGCAAGGCGGACGCAAGGACGTCGCCGTCTTCGCCCATATCGACCGCGGTAACGAGCCGGTCGACCACCATTCGTTCTTCATGACCAGTAATGCCACGACGCATGTTCACCACTGCTCGTTCGAGGTTCATGATTACGATACCCAGCAGCTGGGACATCAATGGTTGGGAAAGCAGGGATACACGAGCGTGTGGGGGGTCGGGAGACATATTCTCGGCTCCCAGATTTTCGATTACTGGTATGTCTTCGTTATCCATCTTGGCGCTGACTCTGGTTGGGGCAGTCTTTGCTCCGATGTTGCTGCAATCAACGCATGAACTGACTTGGCTGTGAACAGGTGGGACACCACAGGAAACATGATCGAACATTATGCCGATGGAGACTTGGTTAATGATCAGACTCCAATTGGCTGGGGTGCGGCTGGAGACGAAAGTCTTGCCGTGTGGGGACCGGAAGTGCCCAAATGGTTCTTGACATGATGTAACGGCTCATACTCGTTTTTGAGGTCCCAGGCGTGTATGAGTAGAGAATGTTCCGCTGGTGTGGATGGCCTCGGGCCACTCGGCATGATCATGTTCTGGCACCAACCACCGTTTTCCTCTACCCGAAGTACATCTCTTCAACACGCATCGCATGCTGGACCAGGTTCTCGAACGTCCCTAGCTCCTCTCCTAGCCCATTCTCCACCCACGGCAGTGGCCCCTTCAAGAGCAGATGCGTGTACGCGAAGACGCTAGCATCGAACAGTGAGGCTGTTTCATTCCCGAAGAACCATGTGTCTTGACCCAGCAGCTCGGAGAGCGCAGAGAAAGCTTCCCGCGCCTCGCGTAGGATCTCCGTCTCGACAAGTGTAGTTGTGCAGCAAGCTTTGACGAGTTCGGTCGAGGCGGCGTTGCGGAGGCTATACGAGATTGTGAGCTGGACAAGAGGATTTGTCGAGCATGGCCTGATGTAAAGGTTGTGGAGTAAGGACCGATTGGCTGGGTTGAGGTAAAGCTGGTAGAGCTGACGTTCCCACATGTTAGCCGAAGTGCAGGACGTAGGGAGCGATGACAACAGGGCAATGTTCTTACCCAGGCCTTCCGGACGCCTCCTTCAAGCAGCGACGCATATGCCTCATAACGCGCATCATTCGGCTCCTCGATCTTGGTAGGCGTGGCGGAGCCGGAGGTCTGACACCACTTCCTCAGCTTATTGCTCGGGACTGAGCCTTGCGAGGCCGCGGGTATCAGGAACGGAAGAGCGCCGGACGGGGAGGCGTGGTTGTTTGATGCTTGTGTCTTGAATGCTACCCCGGCAATCTTCAAATATGTCTGTCCACAAGCATTAATGCTGGTCACGCTTGATGCGGGATGATTGTACCCACCTGCCACTTCAAACAACTCGGATTGAAGCTCGGTCGTCCATCCTTCGCCTCTTCAGTGGTTGTAAACACATGCAGCACATGCTGCTCTCTTGACTTTGGGGCTCGTAGCGGGAGGGTGTTGGCTGCGTATGTGACGAGCGGATATCGGTCGAACATGCGCTTCACCGCAGGCGGGATCTCGAACCATGCAGTCGATGGCTTTGAAGCTGAGGGTGCGGCATCCTCATTTGGCGCGGGCGCCTTTTGGCTCTTGTCATCTGCGTACATTGCCATCCATTGCTCTGTGACCAAGAAGTGGTGAGTGGTTTCCAGAGTAAGGTACGATAGTAATTAATGTCGGAGGCGCGGCAACAATCTCCTTTAGGAAGGAAGCCTCAAACTCTCAATGAATGTTGCAGCACGTGACATGAGCTTCCAATCACTGCGCTGCGGTAAACATACAACTCGAAGAGACGTAACCGCACGAGGATGAAGACACGCTGTGAATGTTCGCTTGTCATGGGTAAAGCCTTGACACGCCGGTCGCATCGTATCTTGCAATTGTATGTAGGTTCTTCATAGATGCAGCGCGTGGTTCAAGCATATATATCAGCCAGTGAATGACAGCAAAACCCCGGGCGCCCTTCGCTCAATGAGCTTATATGATGTAACATCGAACAAACTATCACACAACCTCATATTTCCGTACACGTTCCATACTCCGTTCAGTCTTATGTTTTTGATTCAGCTGGTCCCATGCGGCGATGGGGTTCCACGGTCTGCTCTCCGGCAGCCGCCAGACAGTGGCCTTGGCGGAACTGCCTGGCATCCATGCTTGGTTCGGGTCCTTGAGTTCACGGAACGCATACTCGGCATGCTGTGCGTGATCTCCGGCTTCATAGAGCCACTCATCCCAGGTCTCCGTTCGCGGTGCGGCGCCTCCAGGTCTGACCCACTCGCTAGATTGCGCAAACAGAATTGCTTTCCAGAGGGCTTGTGTGAAGTTCGTATTAGCAGGACCGTCCTCGAGACCTTCTTCTGTGACCTCGTAGCAGCTGAGATCCCAGTGAGACCTCTGCGGCAGCGCAGCAGCGACCCACTGGGCAGCGTTGATAAGGATGTATGCGCCCGCCCAGGCAAATTGAAGTTGAAGCCGAGCATTGGCAAGACAGATGACACCAAGCATGAGCATCAGAGTACCGATGAGTGATATCACACGGTAGGTTGCTGGACTTCTGATGTTGTAGTTGATCTCCTCAGGTGCAAAGTAAAGCTCGCGAGCCACATCTTCCTTACACTTCACCACCAAGAAAGTGCCGTTGGGATACCTTATGACGACATCCCCGTCAGGAGGAGCGCTTGCACCTACGCGCCGTTTTGGTAGCTCGAGCTTCCATTTGTTACCGATCCCGACCAAGGTGGACAACAGAGACAGTAAGATCGTCGCAATGAGTGACATGCCGTCTCCCAACGCGATAGAAATGATAAACAAGCACAAAGCTAGGAAGAAACCAAGCAGTGTGACCCAAGACAAAGGACCGGCAGCCTTCGCCTTGACGATGGACCGTGGTTCAAAGTCTCTCGACTTCTTCCTTGACAGACCTCGCAGTACTCTATCTGCCAATGAAGGCTTCGATGTGGTTCCCCCGCTCATCTCCCCAGTCTTTTTGACGTTGACACATCGGACGGTAAATGGCTTGGATTCGTGCATATAGGTAACATCACCCCTGATCAGGAACGTCAGCATTCAGCTCCAACTTCGACGTTGTTTATCCAGACGTACAAGAGTACATGGGCAACATGATGAATGTGGTCTTTGACATTCCCCGAATGCACGGCTGTGACACTCGCCCTAGTCGAGGGCAGGGTCATGGGCCGGTTAGGCCATAAGAGTGCTTGCGGAGCAGGAATGAGTCGTGGTAAATAGAACAGTCGTGACAGCGCTGAGACCTGCGCATTATGGGTTACCGAACCTTCGCCGAGGATGGCGAGGAAGCCGACAATGTCCAGTTGAAAGTCGTCGAGTGTAGCAGGCCATAGCATCTGCCAGTTTGCGCCTGGCTGCGCTATGGTAGCGTTGTTACCACCTCCGCTCATGATGGTAAGACGACTGGGTGATGCGGGGAGGTGCTAAGATTGTAAGACCAGCATTGCCTGTGAGACGAAGAAAGGTTCCACCCGTATGGCATTGCCTCTCCGTTCATTGAGGCAGGATGTTTGTTATATACACCCGGCGTCAAGGGCGGCCTCGTTGGATGGCTGTGGCATGGTTGACGGTGGAAGGGAGGTTGATGGGGTTGTCCATTCGGCTGCGCACTCACTCAGCCCGCTTCGGCCTTGGTGTTGGTGCAGTAGTGCCATGCCGAGGAAACGTAGATACATGTATTGTGGCCTGAGGTCTGGATCATGAACCAGCAATCGTATCATCAGTCGCCAGGTATCTCTCGGCTATGAGCTTGCTTGCGGCTGCATATCGTCCAGGCAGATCTGTACCGCCGTGTGATTGTTCGTAGACATCATAATATTGTGAAAGTCCCATGTACATCCAACGTGATCAGCCCGGTCGGGTCACGCTGCGAATGGCGCTAAGTAGACGACATCAACAGACCAGAACATCATCTTTTTCATTGTCTCTCACTTCTCTGTGTATGTTCCACTGGTCTACGCTCCCTGGCTGGATGCCCATCCCGTGCCCGCTGTACGTGGCTTATACCTCGAACCGAAGGACACCAGATTGAGTTTCGCCTACCTGATTTATGGGATCAAGGTACTTGCAAGCCGCTTGCTGCACCGCCCCCAAAGCTTCAGCCTTCTAACAAGCGATTAGGATTGCGATCATCTCACTACTGACCACCACTCAACAATATCAACGAAAGTTCAGATAGCGGGACTCTGTGATCCGTACCGCTGACTCCTTCTGGGTCGAATGATATATGGTCCGGGAGTGGTGAGGCATCATCTTGAACCCTGGCGCAGCACTGCCCTTGAATCCGGGGGACCGCAGAGTCACTGATCCTCACTTTGTGCGACGTTTATAGAGGGCATTGATTGCCAGGTCGACAACGTAAGTATCGCTACTTTGCATTTTCTCCGAAGCTCTCGGCACATTTACTCGCATAGCTTGGGAGGTTATCTGCTTGACTCGTTCACTGCGCTTACACGATGCATCAGCAAGAATTTCAAATAGACAATGCTGTCTTGGGGTCGATGCTTCAGTCAGTACAACAAACGTGTCGTGAGTACTTCACGACAATGGTCACAAAAAGCAAGGTATGCGGATTGTGGCTTTCATTGTTTTCCGGACTGTTGTCTTGGCTGGTTTCATTCTGGTGCCGTGAACGTATCTGGGCACAGCGTGATGATTGGAAGCACTGTGGATCATTTAAGAGCCGCAAGCTATCCCGCGTCAGCATCTTCGAGGTTCTTCAGAACACTGCCATCCGTTTCACATGACTGACCACACGGACCAGACCAAGCGACGGCGCATGCACAGAGATTCGACTTCGAACGGAGTGACTGCCTCATCGGAAAGACCGTCTGCAGAACTACAGGAGTCCGACAGACTTCGCAAAAGTGCATCGAAGACCAGCCTTGAAGTCAGGTCACTGACTTCTCAGGGTTCTGTTATGATGGCACGAGAAAGTCGGCATGTGCCAAATGTAGACAACAGTGGTCGGACCGACTTCTCTTCAGGAGGTGTAAGGATCTCGGATCCCGCAGTTCTGGACTCAGCGACTCAATTGTTAGACGATCAAATTGCGGTCATTGGCAGCAATGCACTCTACTCGAATGACCGCGAGGCACTCCTTGCACAAGAGAGGGATCAGCGCTGGGATGAGCCTGCCCGGCTAAGGGCTTCAGCCGCCGAAATCAAAGCTCAGGAGATTGTCTATACAATTCGCGAGCATGAGCGCAAATCCCTGTTCGGCAATTTGCCATCAGAAGCTATCCCGGACCCCGAGTCCCGTGATATGGGCGGCCATTTCCTTCGCAACAAGAACAAGATCGCAGAGAGCCGTGTCTTCGACATTGCGCATCATCTCCCTAAGGGCAGCCATCTCCATCTCCATTTCAATTCTGAGATACAGCCCGAGCTGCTGCTGCCACATGCGCGAGGACTGAAGAACACGTTTTTCATCCGCAGCACGACACCCTTGATTGCTGACCAGGATTTTGACGATGCTGAGATCGTATTCAACGTACTTCCAGCAACCACTGAGCTTGCCGACATATTCACGCCCACCTACAACCCGAATTGGAAACCTCCCGGCAATCTGCTCGGTCCTTCATGGATGCTCTGGGACACATTTCGCGAACGATTCCCACGTCACATTGTAGTACCATCATCCCCAGAGAACGATCCACATCACGATTTGGATCTTGCCGAAAGATGGGCAAGAGCCAAGATGGTCGTTAATCCTGACAGTGTATACAGTGCCAGCAACACCCATAATGGTGCCTGGGCATGCTTTAACATCGGTACTCGTGCTTTCAAAGGTCTCGTCGGCTATGAGGGTGTCTACCGATGGTACATTGGGAAGGCAATCGATAGCATGATAATGGACAGAGTGATGTACGCTGAGCTACGACCTATGCTTCTGGATAAGACCATTCCATCCGACGATGGTCTTCGTCAGCTCGATCATAGAGCGCAGATGGACATAATCTGCGACGAGATTGAGAAGAAACGGAAAGAGCTCAAGGAGCTGGGCAGACTTGATGAGTTCCCATTTGGACTAAAGATTATCTACTGCACCCCGAGGAGCATACCGCGAGCCATGATGCAGAAGGAACTCAAGGACTGCATCAAACTCAAGCTTCAGCATCCAGATTTGATTTGTGGATTCGACCTGGTGGGCGCCGAGGACAGACCTAACTGCATCCGTGTTTACGCAGACCTCTTGATGGCGTTTACCAACACCTGCAAAGAGTTGGGCATCAAGATTCCATTCATGTTCCATGCTGGAGAGACGCTTCTGGATACTGGTGGTTCTGCGAATCCAGAGAACAGCAATCTTTACGACGCAGTCCTGCTCGACACCGAACGAATCGGGCACGGTTATGCTTTACTGAAGCATCCCACACTGATCGAGCGGTATAAGAAGAGAAACATCTGCCTGGAACTGTGCCCAATCTCGAATGAGCTTCTCCACCTTTGCGGCAATGCGCGTGAGCATCCGTTCCCAGCATTGCTCGCAGCAGGGCTGCATTGCACTCTCAACGCAGATAACCCATCATTATTCAGGTAAGTCATTCCCCATCCTGTCCATCATCTCGCTTGTTACTTCTGCGTGCTGCTCTTCTGTTCGAACTTGCCAGTGCGGTTGCTGAAGTATTACTCTTTGGCTAATAGGGGATCTTCAAAATACAGCTCGTCACTGTCGCACGAGTTCTATCAGGTCATGGTGGGGGATACACGCATGACCGTGCACGGCTGGAAGCAGCTCGCCGAATGGAGTATTGAGCACAGTTGTATCAGCAAGGAAGAGAAGGAACGCGCCATGGACATTCACCGAGCAGCGTTTGAGAAATTCTGTAAGTGGGTGGTCGACACTTATGGGGAATTTGCGGCGGACCTCGAGTACCCACAATGAGAGTGTGGTGATATTCTGGTCAGCGTACCATGTGTCTACGGTCTCGAGCAATCGATGCCGAGCACTATTACCTTTATGCCTCAGATATGGAGAAAGAATAGTAACATGCTGCGGCATGAATCTTGCTTGGAGCTGTTAAAACTCGTTGCAGAAGCTGACTTGTTTGTTGACCCGGACCCAGACGAAGCCGGCATCGCGAAAGCTACGGCCATCGCACATGTCAATGTGTTCAGTTTCTGTGCCCACCTGTCGCGTTCGTAGCATTGACTTGACAATGCCACAGCAAATTTTGGTCATGCTCCGACAACTTCAAAATTGACCATCATTCCAAGCGTCTTGTTTGCCAGCAGCGCACATCTTCGGTCCGCCATATTTCGGAACTGACAAGGTATGTTATATTTCTTCAAGTGTCAAGGCGGTAGGCGGTAGGGCAGAAATGGAAGGAAAACTCCATGGCAATAGCGAAAGAGATGCGATATTTGCAAGATTCTCAAAGGACGGAATGTGATCATCAATCAAGCACAACAGACGAAAAGGGAGATCCAATGTCAACCACCGATGAGCGCATATACTGTACTCAACATTGTGCTTCAAGCATGGCTTTAGACTGACACACGCAGCCTCCATACCAGCGTCGGCTCGAAAGCATCTATCGCCTCTTACAGCGTCCATCATGGGTCTCGCCACCGACTCTCGCTGGACTACAAGAACGGTCTTGGCAATACTCGCATACCTCTTCCTCGGCGGGATTGTCATTGCTTGCCTGAAAAAGTGTATCGAAGCCGGCCACCGCAACGGACAGCTTGCCAGAGCCTTTGACCGCATCCGCCGGCTATTCCACCCTAGATCTCGAGCGGCGAATGCTGCTGCCCTCACCGCTGCAGTCGGCGCAGAACCTCCACGTCTACAACCACATCCTAGCATTGATCTTACCTCACCATATTTCCGCCGCATGACCCGAAGATTCGAGACGTCCGGTTCAACTATCTGGAGTCCCGTGGCCAGCGAGGTTGCAGTCGATCATACAGAACTCAGCGACCTTGTAGCCGACGACTCGACAACGAACGACCGAGTACCCACAGACTCAGTAGTCGACGAGACTTCAGCCAAGGTTGTAGCAGCCGGCACTCCAGGAAAGACTGATCCAACGGCCAACGGAAAATGCCATTGTAGTCGCGACGGACACCAAGAATCATCGGGAGGAGCTCCACGCGACAACGTAGAGAACGGGGAGAATGGCTGTGTGGAGTAGGCGTTTCTGATACACTGCGAAGAAAAATCAAGATCGACGCTTGGAAACCCTAGAAGCTGTTGGGGAGAAGTCAATTGGACATCGCCATGGAACTGAGACATTGGCAAGAGCCACTAGACGAGGTCCCTCTCTTGATGGACTCCCACCTATACATCTCCACGACACTGGCTAAGATCATAGGTCTCACAAGATCATTGCTTGGGTGGCAAAGACGATGTAGTAGTGGTGTTCGCCGATGATCATCGCGACATTGTGCTCATGAAAATGGGTTCAGAGACCGTGTTACATGACACACATGCTTGTGTTCTCGTTTGTTTTTCATATAGCATCTGTGACGAGTGAGTGCATGCTTGACGTGAGGTCTGGTAGCCCGCATGCCCGCTTATCGATAAGACACAAGCCTCGGTCTGATTATGGACGGCAATCCACGGCTGTCTGCACTTCTACCATTGTAGAATACAAGATGGAGTGTTCGGAGTTCTTCCACTCATAACGAGTTTATTGATTCATATTCGAGCTCTAGATGCAGCAAACCTTGTATCAAGACACTATAGGTCGCTCAGTAGAACGCCGAACTCACTACTAGGGCACACACCCTCCAAGCAGGATCCAACATGTCTTCCTCCACAACACATAAGAAGCCTAAGGTCGTCCTATTTGACATTGGCGGAGTCTGCGTACTGCTCCCTTCTATTCCCTCGCCAAGCATCTCCCAGCGTTTCTAACCCTTCGAACCCCATAGGTCGTCTCACCCTTCCAAGCCATCCTCGACTATGAGAACCGCCTCTCCATCCCCGCCGGCTGGGTGAATCACAGCATCTCCGCGAGCAACCCGTCCGGCGCCTGGCCCAAACTCGAGCGCGGCGACATCCCGCTCGACGCCGCCTTCTTCGCCGAGTTCAAGCGCGACCTCACCGACGCCGCCCGTTGGCAGGCCTTCTACACCAAGGCCGTCGCGAAGAAGACCGGCCGCGCGCCGCAGGACATCCAAGTCCCGTCAGTGCCTGAGATCGATGCGGAATGGCTGTACTGGGAGATGATGCGGGTGGCGCGCACGCCGGATCCGCACATGTACCCGGCACTGCAGCGCCTGCGTGCCGAAGCGGATCGCCAGCGCGCGAACGGCGGCGTCGGCCTCGTGGTCGCGGCGCTGTCGAACACGAGCATCTTCCCTGCCGGCCATGCGTTCAACGACGAGACGACGTCGGAAGGCCGCCAGAACCGCGCGCTCAAGGGTCTGTTCGATGTGTTCGTGTCGTCCGCGCATGTGGGGATGCGCAAGCCGGATGAGCGGATATACCGGTATGCGATCACGCGGGTGGGCGAGTGGGCAAAGTATCAGTGGCCGGGAGAGAAGTCGTTGGAGTCCGGGGACTTTGTATTTCTGGATGACATTGGGACGAACCTGCGGACGGCGAAGCACTTGGGGATGCGCACGATCAAGGTGCAATTAGGGAGAGCTGATCTAGCAGTAAAGGAGTTGGAGGCAATCACTGGGCTGGAACTTAGCGATACGAAGTCAAAACTATAAAGGATAATGTGAAATGATGCTGGAAAGACTTTGATGTCTACAGTTTTTGAAAGCTATTCGAGGACGCCGTGTCCCTTTTCACGGTTTTGAACGTGTTGTGTAACGCCTGACCCATAAAGCACATTACAGCTGTTGCCACCACTTCTCCAGCCTACCGAAGTGCCTTCTCGGCGAACTTGGGCAGGACGAATGCTGCCTCGTGCACCTTGGCACTGTAGTACCTGAACTGTTTGTCCTCCTCCGCTTCGCTCCATGTCCTTACAGGCTTGGTAACGTTGGCGCTGCCGTCCTTGCTGCAGACCAAGAATCCGATTTGTCCGCTGGGGTATGTTGGGATCGTGGTCCAGCCGTACTCGGCGACCGGGAAGACCTCCTTGACGCTCTTCTTGAGATCGACCAGCATCTTCATGTGGAGCCATGGGTTCTCAGCTGTACAGCACAAACTTCGTCAGCATACACGTACAATACAGCCCGCAACAGGGTGCAACACCAAACGTCCTCCAGGGGCTAAAAAGGAAGGGGCTTACAACCTTGGGTGGTAATGATGCCGCCCTCTCGCAGCGCGCCGTGCAGCAGCTCAAAGTACGGCTTCTGGAACAGGCTCTCGGCAGGGCCCTCGGGATCGCTGCTGTCCGTGATGATGACATCGAACGTGTTCTTGTAGTCCTCGAGGAACTTGAAGCCGTCGCCAACGTGGACCTTGACGTTCGGGTGGCTGTACCCGACGCTCATGCCAGGGAGGTACTGCTTGCTCAGCCGGATGACGGCCTCGTCGATGTCGCACAGCCATGCCTCCTCGACGCCCTCGTGCTTGACGACCTCGCGCAGCACGCCGCCGTCGCCGCCGCCGATGACGAGCACCTTCTTGGGGTCCGGGTGCGAGAACATGCCGAGGTGGGTGATCATCTCCTGGTATGCGAATTCGTCACGCTCCGTGCACTGGATCACGTTGTCGAGGACCAGCACCATGCCGTAGTCGGTGGACTCGAAGATCAGCACGTCCTGGTACTTGCTCTTCTCGTGGTGCACCACCTTCTTGACACGCAGCGTCATGGCTTGACCAGGCCACATGTCGCTGATCTCGCGGAACCAGCCATCCTGGATTGTGGGGTGGGTGATCTCGGACATGTCGATGGAGGGTTTGGGGTGGGAGAAGTGTCTTGAAATAGGAGTCGAAAAGGTAGTTCGTGAGACTAACACAGGCGGGGAGAATTGGAGAAGTTTGGGTTTGATAGGGATGGTCTGAATGGTCTGAAACGCTCGTGACAGCATGTGAAACTTTTTTTCTCCAGAGTGAATGAAGCTCTGCCCAAGATGTGGGGTGGTGGGGTGTCGTCAGAACTGTTGCCAAGCGGCGTCTGACGGCCATTGGAGATGGCTTATAGTCATCACGAATGGACCAAATCGAGCTCTACCGAGAGGATAAGATACAATGTGGCATATTACGAGAACACCACAGTATATCTCGAGCGTCTTATGACTTGCTGTTCGCTCCAAAAATCGAATGTGGTAGACGCCCTGAAGCTCATATACCTACCTCACATACGCGCAGGATTGTGGGCTACAGCACTCGACATTCGTATGCCAATGCTGGGGTCATGCATTAGTGTCTATAGTACATATTTCCCGTCGATGTTTGGACCCCCTGGGACTTAGTTCTTTGCTCATCATATTGGTCTCTTTTGCGAGTGATCTACGCATTCTCGTCCGTCTCCGACTTCCCGAGACCGTGCTCCTTCAACAACGCATCGATCTCCTCGGCATCCCAGAGATGGTGGTAAATCGTGCCGCTCTTTGTCTTGCCTACCGTCGCGAACTCAATCTTCTCGCTGCTCAATTTTGTCGAATCCATTGTCTTGCTCAACACCTTGACTGCCAACTCACACGCTTGCTTCAAGTTGCACTCCTCGTTGTAGTCTTGCTTCAACAAACTTTGTGCAGAGGCATTGTTGGCGCCGACTGAAGTTGCTTTCCATCCACCATAGTTGCCGGACGGGTTTGATTGGTAAAGCTGGAACTGGCGCTGAGGATCCCAGCCGGCGTAGATGAATGAAACGCCAAAAGGCCTCAGACCTCCATGCTGTGTGTACCCTTGCTTCAGATCGCACAAGCGGCGTACGAGCTGCTCGCAGGGAATATCGGTGTTGTAGGTAAGGAGGTAGCGCTGAGCCGCTTGGCGAGCATAGTTGATCAGGATGTTGGCGTCAGCGGTCATGCCAGCCACTGCAGTGATCATGTTGCTACGAGTCATAGGTCAGTACATAATCTCGTAAGGTAGGATTGCAGCATCATACGCACTCGTTGAGGATGTAGAGCTTCTCGGCACTTGTGTCTTGTTCCAAAAGCTTGCTCGTCACTTTGCGCTCTGCTGCGAGGACAATCCCGTCTGTCGCAAGGATACCCAACGCAGTACCGGCATGTGAAATAGCCTCGAGTGCATATTCGACTTGATAGAGGCGTCCTTCTGGCGAGAAGATGGTCGTGCGTGAATCGTATCGACGTGACATGTTTGCTTGATGTCCGTCTCACGTGGCCCTCGGGATTATAATCTTCTTGCAGCAGAGGAAGAGCTGTATTTGCCCGGATCGATTCTGAGAAGCGTTCGGATTGACCGGAGTACTAGGCTTTGGTTGATGTAAGAAGTTATGTTTGATGGTCTCGAGAGTAGTAGCGCATGTATGTAGCAGCTTCAGGCAGCTCGACCGCGTCGACGTCCATCTAGCTTCTCATTGGCTGGGCTTCAGCCCTATGGCGTAACTCGTAGCCTCACATCTACATTATCCAGGTAGAAGTTCCCGGATCTGCATATTGGACACTCTCAATATGATCGCGCTATCGCAAGATGGATCTTCCAAATAAACGACTTAAACCGTCTCCGCCAGAAAACAGCGCACCCCAAGACTTTGTATCTCTCGACGTAGATGCAGATGCGGAGAACAGATTTGGCTACGGCAAAGAAGAGTCTATTCCACGAGCTGGGCAGCCGCCAAGAGGACCTCGGGTAGGATACCAGCAACATGATCGACGGGTCTTGCAAGATCGTCGCCATGCTCTTGACAAGCCGAAGTCAAAGCACATCTTACCTGGCAATACAGCCTGGGTACTGATACGCACCAAATTTGGGCGACGTTTCGTGCACAACACTCAGACCAAGGAGAGTCGGTGGCGCATTCCGGCGGATGTTCTACAAGCTGTGGTTGAATTCGATGAAGCTGAGGCTGGAGGTGAAGCTGCACCGTCTGCAGTTCGACCGGTAGCCAAGCAGGTTGCACCGGCGGAGGCCAAGAGCAATGTTTCGAATGCTGCAGATGTTGCGAACGAGCAGGATAGAAGCCGACGGAGGAGAAGTGAAAGTCTACAACGGGAAGATGAAGCAGCCTTGATGGCTGAATTGGCTCGAGAGTCTGAACCAATAGAGGAAGATCCCACAAAGCCGCTCGACGATGACGAAAGTGCGGAACCAAAAGCTGGCGAATTCGGATATGATAGCGAAGGCTCATACGAGTATGTGGAGGTCACTGATGATGAGGGAGAGGAAGGAGACGAAGACAGCGAAAGCACAAACGGTGCGAACGGAATGTTGGACAGCGCTGTTCCGGAAACTGCTACTGCTGTTGATGAAGAAAGTGGCCCAGTGGAGTTCGGAGAGGACGACATAGCATATCAGCTTGCAGCTATGGGTCAAGATTATGGTTTGGACGCTGGGGAATATGGCGATGGTGAAGACTACGAAGAGTGGGAAGAGGGAGCCGAGGGCCTGCCACTATCTCACGAGGATGCCGCGAACCTCTTTCGTGACATGCTGGAGGACTATCGAGTGAGCCCGTTCACGCCATGGGACAAGCTTCTTGCCGACACTTCGCCTGCCAGCATTCTAAACGATGATCGGTTCACCGTCTTGAACTCGAGCAAAGCGCGCAAAGAAGTCTGGGATGAGTGGGTGAAAGAGAAGGCTGCTCAAATTCGAATGGAGCGCGCGAATATGGAGAAAACGGACCCTCGAATACCATTCCTTGCCTTCCTCTCGGAGAAGGCTACACCAAAGCTATACTGGCCTGAGTTCAAACGAAAGTATAAGCGCGAGGGGGAGATGAACGACCGGAACTTCAGCGACAAGGATCGAGAAAAGCTATATCGTGAGCACATCAATCGCTTGAAGCTTCCGGAAAGTACGCGTAAAGCCGATATCCAGAATTTGCTTCGATCAATATCCCTCGAGTTGCTGAACCGTTCTACCACGCTTGAGACGCTACCACAGCAGGTTCTGACCAACATACATTTCATCAGCCTACCTCAGAGGGCTCGCGATGCCATTGTTGAGGCCCACCTTCGAGGCCTGCCACCGACTCCACGAGATGGCGGTTTGGATCCAGAGGCACTGGCGGAGCAAGAAAAGAAGCGTGCGTTGCGTGAAAAACGAGAGCAGGCAATGGCTCAGAGGGAAAAAGAGGTGGAGGCACAGAGACGTAACGCCGAAAAGGAGGAGAGATTTGCCAAAAGAGATCTACGGCAGGAAGAAGCGAAACTGAGTCAGGCTATGGCGGTCAAGAATGGTAGACTACAGGATCTCATCGCGAGTACAGAATGATGATTTAGTGAGAAGACGTGCAGGCCTGGCATGTTCTATTCTCTGTATGATGCTGAGCCTTGTCAGACCATCTCTCGTCTTTGGTACCTTCCACCTGTCGATGTTTCGTGATTGTGAAGACTTAGTACCGATTCAGTCTCGACAAACCATGCTTCTCACTTGTACTATTATGTTACGAGTATATGCTACCTCTGATGTTGCCGTGTAGCCCCAAGAAACAACGCGCTAAGCATTAAGCTGTAGACGCGGCGGCATCTTTGTTGGTCTTTAACTTTTACCATGGTAGACGAAGTAGAAGTACTTACCTTATAACTGCAAATAGCTAGATATCGACTCCCTTTCTCGCTATGATTGTGTCATTGTAGTGATCTTTATGCAAGATCATGGCGGCGTGTCGTTGGATAGCAAACCTCCAGGAGAGCTCAACCATTGAATACATGGGGCCGCCAGGGATGAAGCTTTCTCCCTTCGTTTTGTCCGTCCGACCTACATGCACAGATAAGACGGCATCGCCAGAGCGTGACCTATCGCGTATCACCATGCCATCTTCGCCATCCTCTACGAGCCTGCTGTATTCTACCTCCAGATGATAAACCTTTCTATCTTCGGCGGAAAGCGCAGCCGCCTGTATCCCCTTGCAGGCCTCTCATTATTTTCCATTGTCGCATGTTATCTGCTCTTCACACAATATCACACGGCTCGTCGGAAAGGCTACTTATCTGCCGCACCTTCTCGCGTGGATCCTAGGCCGACAATCAAGCCCGAAGTTCGGCACACGGTCTGCTTCGGTCCTCGAGGAAAGCTCCTGGACGATGCGCAAGTGGAGGACTTGCCAAGGGCAGTGCGAGAGTTGCCGAATGTGACATTTGCCGAACCGACTGTTGGATCTTATGATTTGCTGGGGTTGGAGAAGTCTTGGTTGACCATTGAAGAGCGGTATGGACCTTATGGATATGGTGAAGACGAATATGGATATGGCCGGTCAAGAGTGGTTTGGGAGAAGAAAGATTGGGGCAGATTGCAGGCAGACTGCACCACGGCCAATGAAGGACGGTTTCAAATGGCTAGGGACGAGCGAAATTCGCGCAAAGAACCAGAATCATTCCGGGCACCTAGATTCAAGCTTGCCGAAGATGCAGTCCATGAGACAGACAGGACCAAAACAGGTAGACAAGCCATCGTGCTGAGAACCTGGAGCACATATGATTACGCACCAGAAGATTATTGGAACCTTCGAGCAATCATCAACGAGGCGAGCTTGGCGACTGGAGGAGATTACACGGTGTTCTTGCTAGTAGATGTCAAGGATCAAGACGGGCATCTCATACATTCCGACGACGACGTCTATGAACGCATATTGGAAGATTCCGTTCCCCCGGAGTTCCGGAACATGGCTGTCCTGTTCCACGAAAGCCTTCAGCAGAGCTGGTACAGCAAAGTGGAAGAGTTCCGGTACGTGCTGGGTCGTGTTCTGCAACGTCATCGCCAGCTAACACATCGTTCAGACCCGTCATGCAGATCATGCAGCCACTGCAGCTTTTCGCGCATTTCTACCCGGAGTTTGACCACTATTGGCAATTTGAGATGGACACCCGGTTCACGTCTCACGTCGGTTCAATGCTTCAAGCATTTCACTCCTTCACCACCGCGCAACCTTACAAGCAATCTCGTGAGCGCTCGTCCTGGATCTATATCCCACAAGTCCACGGTACGTACGAGGAGTTCAGCCAGAAGATCAGCGAAGCACTGGATGATGGTGCAACGGTCTGGGGTCCAGTCAAGATCGATGAGGTCGAACCTGTTGGCCCAATTCCCCCAACTCAGGATGCCAAGGACGATAACTTTGACTGGGGTATAGGCTGGGAGGCCGATCTTGTGCTCCTCGGTCAATTCAATCATGTCAATCGGTTTGAGAAGCTGGATGATTGGGTGTTCAAGGACGACGCCGGCAATCTTAAGGAAGACACACCCCGCTTCATGTCCGTTCCCGCTCAAGCGAGAGCATCTTATGATCTTCTCCAGGCTTGCCACCGTGCTCAGCACAATGACGGTATTCGAGTCCCAGCAGAGGCAACACTCCCATCCCACGCCATGTGGAACGGATTGAAGGTGGTCAGCGTGCCACTACCCAAATACCAGTTCCCCAGCCGCGACATTCACGAACTGGCATTCATTCTGAACGGCGGTGGTCCAGAACAGTTCCGCGATGGTATCGCCAACGGCCCTGGACAATACAGATCTAGTTCGACAGCTTTCTTCACGCGGCCCATGACATGGGACTGGACAAGCTCACTCAATGACCCTCTGTTTGAGCACTGGCTGCAGAAAGAAGACGCGCGAGGAGATCTCCCACCATTTATGGTCAAGCAGGATGGGAAAACCTACACTCCTGGCCTCCTGATGCACCCCAGGAAGACTAATAATTATGTTTCTTAAGCGACTGCGAGCGGGATCTTGCAGGGTTGCTGGTTGGAGTAGTGTAGGATACTGCCAGGAATGTATCAAGAACCAATTTTTGAGTATGGTCGTTCTTGATTTCACGACGTGGTGGTGGATTGACACAGGCCAAGGAATACCTATATGTTGCGAGCAGAGGATAGAGCCCGAAGATCCTGCAATAGCTTTGGGGCATCACAGTCGACCGTGTGCACGGGTCTGTTCTGTTGCCAAGGCATATAGCTTTGCCAGTAGGAGGTAAGACACCATTGGGCAAACATCCTCGCGGCTTTTGCTAATTTGTTTGCTCACGCCGAAGATTGGCAGAGCACATGACGAAAAATGCAATCTTGTCTTCCAATGAACTCTTGAAAAACAACACACACTTGTGAATAAGATCACTCCTCGTTCTGGACGTCGCTGGTACGCCTCAGGCAAGATCATTTGCTCATATATCCGAATCCAATTGCATGTGATAGGCATGGTCCGTGCACGATCTGAGAAACTTCACTTACCACTCCTTTTGCTCTTGCAGAAGGGCTCGATATCAAGACATAGTAAGAAGAATGAGTCAAGACATAACTGACCATGAACAGTAGTGGGACCGAGTTGCGATCTTGCTCGACGACAATGGACCAAGGTGCAACCTCTCTTGGGCAGTTGTGTGAAGTTCTCTTGCATGTGATGATTAACGCGTCAAACTTCACGCTCACCTCAAGGCTATGTGAACAATACGCATGTGAATGAGGGACGAATTCTCGTTTCCGCACCTGTCAGGTGGTGTTATAAACCTCTTCACCGTCCCACTTCCACAGTTCCTTACGTTCTCTCTCCCATCACCAGTAACTACTTCACGCTCTTTGAGACATTCCTCCAGCATTCGAGCATCCTCGTCAATACCCCAAGCACAGTACACCTTCCCGCTCGAGCTGTTCACAAGCTTGTTTTACTACACTACCATCACCAAACCTCGACATCGAACATTACCGACCGCACCACGTAAGTCGAGGCATTTGGGGGCTCCATACCTCCCCTGGCCCCCGTTGCTTCGAAGTTCTTTCCAAGACTGACACATGCCTTGACTACAGTATCAGCAACCCACTAGAACATCACCAAGATGTTCGAGGAGATCTCCGCCACCATGTGGCTTCTTTTTGTCATTGTCGTGTCCTTCGCCTTGATGAAGATCAACACCATGCTTTGGACTCGCCCCGTGGTGCACCTCATCCACCCACATGCCGACACTCCAGCGGCACCAATGCTTTATAAAGAGTCAGGTAGCCCGTACGGACTCATCGGCACAAACCTGTGCCTGAGAGACCCGCTCCCAACACTTTCCTGGGAGCGGGGCTACAGGACAGGTTATGTGGATCCAGGAAACAAGTACCTCACCAAAGAGGCAGAGGTCACTGCTGTCAAGGAAAGATTCAGGGCTTGTGTCGAGCAGTACGCGGCGGAAGAGAGGCAAGCAGCAGGACTGCGCCAACAAGTCGCACGGGACAAAAAGACAAAGGGGAAGCGTGTACGCTTCTCAGATGAGCAGCGTAGTGACGAGCCTGCTATGGCGCCTGACCGTCACAATGCGCCCTCCCTACCAGCACCAACAGCAACATGCGTCACTGTAACAGAGTGGCGCATGCTGCCACCAGAGACGGACGGTGGGATGTTCGACCGTCTGCCACAAGACATGTTGAGAAGCCTTGGCCAATTCGACTTCATAAGAAAAGTCACATATGGCCCTGAATACATCCTGGATGTCTGGCTCTGCTCCTCGGCCCTAATGATAGGCCAATACCTTCTTCACCTGCCCTCCGCCACTCTTTGGGACGTCCACCCGTTGAATTTTCATGGTCCAGGAGACAAATCCTGGATGAAGTACCTGGGACAGAAAGAGCGACCTGTTTCCCAGCCTTCCATCACTGAGGCGGCATCTTTCATGGTACCATCGCCGCCCGTCCATATCCCCGCCGCTGTATCACCACCACCATCAGTGGGGCAGCCGATTTCCCTGTCACCATTCAGGATGCCACTACCACAAGCAGTAGAACCATTCTCGGTGCTGGCAATGTTGCAGAACGACCGGCCGCACGTCCCAATCTCAGTGGAAGTACCACCATCACCTGTACGGAAGACCACCATAAGCAGTGGCAATCACGATTCTGCAGAGATGGCACCCATGCCATCGGTGCCGATGCAGTCCACCATAAGCAGTGGCAACGAGATGGCAGTCGACCAGCCCATAAGCGGCGGCGACGAGATGAAAGTCGACCAGCCCATAAGTGGTGGCGACGAGATGACAGTCGACCAGCCTATAAGTGGCGGCGACGAGATGACAGTCGACCAGCCCATAAGTGGTGGCGACGAGATGGAAATGGAGAGGACCATCAGAAGTGGTGGCAGCGAGGTGGGCGTCGATGAGCTTACCAGAAGCAGTACCCGCTTCAGTATCAGCGAATCGGCAAGAGGATGGTCACCATCGGACGAGGTGGATGTAAGAGCTGCAACAGCAGCACCTCCAAGCTCTCAGCAGCCAGTACCTCGCACCCTTGCAAGGACCTTGCCATTGGATCGTCTGCAGAACGGACCCATTCCATTCCAGATGGCTGCCCCCCCTCAGAAAGGACCGATAGCATTCCAGATGGCTGGCCCTCCGCAGAATGGACCGAGCCCATTCCAGACGCCTCTTCCGCCAAGCACGACACCGCGCACCCTTCCAAGGACCTTACCGTTGGATCGTCTGCAGAATGGACCAATTCCATTCCAGATGGCTGGGCCTCCTCAGAATGGACCTAGCACACCCCAGACGTCTCTCCCTGCAAGGGATAATCCATCTCCATTCCAGCCAGCGCCCACAAACCAGCTTAAAAGGAATGCTCCCATCTCATTCTCGATGAACCGACCAGCCAACTCCAACATGGCGAACAACGCTTCAATGGACGTACCTGGAAATCAGATCAAGCTTGAGGACATGACCATCGCCGCTGCCAAGACGTGCGTCAAGACATGGATGGACGAGCTGAATGCCGATCGGGAGTACATCGACGGACAGCTCGAGGACGCCACGCCAGCACTCACCACTCGCGCTCGCAAAAACAAGGTCACCTGGGGCCAGATGTGTACGGAGTGGGATCTCATCGACGGTGCTTATGGTCCTGGCAGACGCAGACGCTTCATCACGCGCTGCGAGCATCGTATCCAGAGCATCATCGACTGGCTGCGCAAGAATCATGCTCGTGAACTTGGCTGGAAGGCTGTCGATATGAATGGCTGGAAGGTGTTGGAATGCTCGATGTCAGGACCGAAATGGCATGCCCTGATCAAGCTGTTCGAGGACGGGCGCGAGTCTGAGGTGGTGAGCAAGACCGACGCAGACCCGGCCCGGGTGTGTGAGATCCTGCTTACAGCTAAGAAGCTGTTTGAGGACATCACCACGGCCGGGAGGAGGCTGCCCAGCCGGAAGTAAAAGTCTCCATAAGAAAGACTTGGCGGTCTGGGGAGGGCGGGAGTGGAAGTCTTCGTATTTAAGACTGGTCCCCATAAGAGGGACGGCGCCGGATTGATAAACGATGAGATTTGATGGTCGTTGTTGCTGGAGAAATGTATAAGAAGGATAGCACGACTGGGAAAGCAGGCTTTACCCTAGTGAAGTTGAAATGAGAAAAGCACTCTTGAACTGATACCTTGTTTCACATCTCGCTCATATACAGGCACTGTTCGCGCGGCTTCGGTCACCGTCATCGCTCCAATCTCGTTCCACTAGCAGTGTCGTTCTGTAGGAGATCAGTAATGGAAGCCAAACACATCTGGGCGGCGCCACAAGACCAACTTTGGTCGTGAACATCGTCTTTCATACATTGGGAGCTTGCCCAGCTTGACGACTCAACCTCAAGGGTAACATTAGAGTCTACGCTCGGGATTGGCTCGAGCGGCTCCGAGCAGCATGAATTCCCTCACACAGAACCACATGCAGGATGATGTGTGATGCTGATGGGATAAACTCTCTGTCCAGATAGCTTCTTGCCAATGAGTCAGATGCTATGCAAAGTTGCACGAGCAGTGATCACTACTTTCCGTTGCCGATATTAGACATGCATGTTTTCGAGCAGTCAGTCTCTATTGATGTCATAGCTAAGATACAGCTTGAGCTCATCGCCCACCCGTGACTTCATGCATGATTTCGGGAATCAAGCGTATGCTTGATCACGCTGCCACAAGCACTCCTTCCTCCGTATCACTTATTCACCTCTCACCTCATCGAAAGTCGTCAAGTCATGTCGTGATGAAGCCGAAACTCACTCTTTTAAGCTTCGACTAGCCACGCGGGATCCACCTTAGTGCCAAGACGTGCATCGAGCTAGACTGAACCGCCGACGTCAATTGTTTGAGTTCGAAGTCGCCTGCCACAAACATCGTGTTTAGTTTCTCCTCCACACCTTGCGCCGACAAATTCGCTTTTCGGACTCTTTGAGTCAGCGGCTCGAATGCAGCATCGAATGTCTCATCGGCAAAGCACATCGCATGCGCGACGACATGATTCTTCGGTCGTGTTGCGGGGAAGCGGCGGAGGTGGTGGATTTGGGGCAGTGAGACCGATTGCATTGGCGTTGGCGAAGCTCGTGGCCATCCCACTGGCCAGTGCGATGCCACTCAGTCTGAACGCCAGAAGTATGGTTATCATGGGAGAAGATTCTGGGAAAGATGCTGATGATCCCAACTTGTGGTTGTATCTGGGCGTGGCATTGGCATTGGTGCTCTTGGGTGGAGCGTTTGCTGGGTTGACGATCGCACTCATGGGTCAAGACGAGACATACCTGCAAGTCATTGCGAGCAGTGGAGACGGACATGAGAAGAAACACGCAAAGGCAGTACTGCGGCTGTTAAAGCGAGGCAAGCATTGGGTGCTCGTCACGCTGCTGCTGAGTAATGTCATCACGAACGAAACATTGCCGATTGTCCTGGACCGGAGTCTGGGTGGTGGCTGGCCGGCTGTGCTAGGAAGTACAGTAGCAATTGGTAAGTTCAGTCGCGTGTTCACGTATGGCATCGGACTAATAGCAGTGCAGTCATCTTTGGTGAGATTGTCCCGCAGTCGATCTGTGTACGTTTTGGACTGCCCATCGGAGCATACTGTGCGCCGTTTGTACTGCTCCTTATGTATATCATGTTTCCTGTGGCGTGGCCGACGGCCAAACTACTTGATTACCTCCTAGGTGAAGACCATGGTGTCATGTACAAGAAGGCTGGCTTGAAAACACTGGTACAGCTACATAAGACTTTGGAAGGGACCACCGGCGAGCGTCTTATGGAGGACGAGGTCACAATCATCAACAGCGTCCTAGATCTCAAAGACAAGCCTGTGGGAGCCATCATGACACCCATGGGTGATGTGTTCACCATGAGTGCGGACACTGTGCTGGATGAACGCATGATGGACACACTCTTGTCACAAGGCTACTCGCGCATTCCAGTGTATGCCCCAGAAAACAGTCGCGACTTCATCGGGATGTTATTGGTCAAGATCCTGATCACTTATGATCCGGAAGACTGCCTGCGCGTGCGGGACTTTGCCCTCGCGACCCTACCGGAGACACTCCCAAACACCTCCTGTCTAGACATCATCAACTTCTTCCAAGAAGGAAAGAGTCACATGGTCCTTGTTTCTGATCACCCAGGAACGTCTACTGGCGCTCTGGGAGTCGTCACGCTTGAAGATGTCATCGAGGAGCTTATTGGGGAGGAGATCATCGACGAGTCTGATGTTTTTGTCGATGTGCACAAGGCTATCCGGCGTTTGCAGCCAGCGCCAAGATCGAAGCTCAGAAATGAGTTCTCGGATGCTTTGACGAGCGAGTCGGAACGCGAGGGTAAGGAGTACGACGAACGTTCTCCTTTGCTAGGCAAGCAGCAAGCGGGTGCGCGTAGTCGCACAAACAGCGGCGTCAACGGCCAGGCTCTGCAGCCTGGAGCGACATTCCTCGCACGCCGTAAGAGTAGCGCTGCATCAGACTCCACGCGTGATACGTTACGGCCTATCACACTGCGGAGTGGCACGTCTGACCTTCGCCACCATCTCAAACACCTCGGACCCAGCAATGCTGCTAGTAAGCCGAGGACTACCAAGTACACCTCTGTCAAAATCAAGCCTGGAGTCGGAACAATCCCAGAAGGACAAGCAACTACGTTGGGAACCGATTCGCCAAGCCGTCCGACTACATCGCCATCTCCGGCGCGAACCGCAACAGAAATCCAGAGTTTGCTTGATGGTAATGTTGATGGCAATGCTGGGCCGGAAGCTTCAGACGGGGCTGCTGCTGTTGCCGCCAAGTATATCGCCGACAGCAACGCAAGACCGCGCCGTCTTTCTAGTGACAACGTGTCAGCCTCTGAAGCCTCCCGCATTGCACAAGAGAATGCCTCACCTGTCATTGCAGCAGAGAACCGGGCTGCGGGAAAGAGTATACATGACGACGATACATTCCAGTTGCCAGAGAAGCTGATCGTCGGAAGCGAGTCAGCCGTTCCACCACAACCTACGGAGGACCGAGGCAGTCGCGATGATAACGATGAGGATCAAGACGGTGACACCGTCGGCGACATGGACGGACCATCACGAGATCGCCAAACGCCCCGACGTGTTGCGCGTTCTGGGTCCATCACTGAGACATTGGTCGACCACAACGGCGTCAAAAAGACCGTCCTCGAGACCACGTCCTCGGAAGAACTCCACGACGATGTTATCGCCGACGGCGAAGCGCGAGGCTCCAAGCGCGCCAGCCCGAGTAATAGCCAGTCCCACCTTCTGTCAAAACCTACCAGTCCCCACGAACACGACAGCTCCAGCACGGAAGGGAAAGGCAGCGATCCTCACCAGAGTAAAGCGAAGCGCAAGAAGCGTGGCGGCAAGAAGAAGAAGAACTCTGCTGCCGCTGAGTCTTGATTTCGAACTGCCGAAGTGGCGATCTTGTATGCTCGTTTCTTACGGCAGGGATTCTGTTGTGAAGATCTGTTTTCCCTGCACCGAGGCTAGGTCCGAAAAAGTTTTTGCTGGTCTTACCTCGCCACCTCACCTTAACATATGCAAACGAGACAATAATGGAGAAGCGATAGTCAGATGTCTCATGATAATTCATCAGCGCTCATGAAAGGACGGGCAAGGCACAGGACAGCACAGCACTGCGGTTCGAGTGCTGAGGCCTGGCGTGTCGTCTTCACCTCGCTCAAGATCGTCAGCACGGCCGGCACCAAAGCTTATGTATATCAGCCTTGAAACTGTAGCTTGTACTTACTTCATGTACTTACCTTACTTATCACATGTCCTTCATTCCCGCATCACAACATCTCTACCTGTTTATAGATATGTACCGCCATAGCTCATGTTATGTATGTAACCACTTGAGCAATGTATACCAAAACTTCCGCGCCATCGCAATGCCTTACTCGTTTCTTTTCGACGTCGTGCTTGCTTGCCTGTAGTATCTCTGCGTTCGGTTGTTGAAATGAATCACTCTAGAGCGTCTGCTCGGTCGATACTCCGCGTTCCTTCCCTTGGAATGCTCACACTGCTCCATACCCTAAGGTTCGAAGGCGAGTACAGTATGCTAGCATTCCGTGTCTCGACCATATATGCAACACATCATATTATGCTGACTACCTCACCTTACTCTACACTCGGTGCTCGTGCTGTTGCGAACACGGACGTATAGCATTGGAATGGGTAATAAGATATACAGATGCAAGGGCCATGGACATTAACGCGATGCGAGCGGGGTGAGTAAGTGGGAAGGTAGGTAAGAAGGTAAGATATCTAAGAGAAGAGAGAGAAGTTGAGTAGTGTCATGTATTTCCGTCATTTCTGCATTTCCTCCCAGTGGCTACGTACGGTACAGGAAGGTGCATACCTGGCTTTTTCCCCGTCTGCGCCTTCTTTTTTGTCTACCCTTTTCGCGAAGCCTGGGGTTGGGAAGGTACCGCCGCTGTGACCGATACTGCTGTTTGTTCATACTACGGGATCGCTGATACTGGTACGTTCTCCTTTGTACTGTTTCTCTCGATGATTGCGAGGAATACACCTGTCGCAAAGCAAGAAGGCTGAGTCTTTCTCCTGTGCTTTATAACTCTCTTCGTAGAGGGATGACCATATCGCTTTGGCTTCCATCGAGAGCCCAGCCGTGTGCTCAGTGGCGGTGAGGCAGTAGAGTCATTCTGTATCATTCCATTCGTGAAAAGTTCTCGTGGGGTATTTTGTTGCTGTGCATATGTGTATCTTGGGGAAAGGTTCAGTCTGAAACAGAGGGAAAGAATGGAGTGGAGTGCCTGAGCATCAAACGCTGTTTTTGGCCTTGATGCGCGTCGGACCTGGAGAGGTAAAAGGATTCGGTTTTTTGACTGGACTCATTTGCCACCTCCAAGGAACTGGGACAACCGCGTCAGTATCAAAGCACACCACACGGCATTGTGTGATGGAAAAACTTGAACATACCTTTCTCGCCATCTGAATCGCAATCGGAGTCAGCACCGGCCCGACCGTCGACCAGTGCTTCTGGCCCTTGTCGACCAGCGGGCCGATGTCGTAGTTTCCGACCTTCATCTCGCGCGGGGGCTTTCTGCGGTCCCGGTCGCGATCGCGGTCGCTACGGCCTTTGCGATCTCGTCGGTCGTCATCGTCGTACTCGTCGTCGGTGCGGCGGCGGCGGTCCGAACGTCGTCCGTCACGGTCGTAAGAGTCCCGATCGTCGTATGGGTCAGGGCGGCGACGCTGTCGGTCTTCGCTGCGGTGGCGGCGCGGGCGGTAATCGTCGTCCTCGTCGCTGTAGTCGTCATAGTCGTCTCTGCGTCGTCGCGGACGCGCCTCGCTGTTCCTTCGGCGCACCGCTGTGATAGGCTCGGACCCGTACTCGACGCCGCCCTTTCTGCGAGGTGGAGGTTCGTCGTCGTAGTATGAGTCTTTTTCTCTCCTGCGTCGGGGCGGCGGATCGCGGTCGTCATCATCGTACTGATCTGGCCGCCGGCGTGAAGAGCGCCCTGAATCGTCATACCGCTGGTCTGACCGGCGCGGTGGTGCGGCATCATAGTCATCATTCCGTCGGCGCGGAGGCGGTGCGTTGTCATCATAGCGATCGTCATCCCGCGGTCTCCTTCTTCTGGAGCGGTCGTCCATGCTGACTTCACTTGCTGCGGGCGGGGGATCGCGTGGCCGTGGAGCGCGTTTGCGGTGCGATTCGCCCTCGTCGCTTTCGTACCCGTTCCGCCGTTGTCTGAACTCGCGGTCTGCCTTGCGGTTCTTTCTCTCGAGGTCAGGTGCTGTCGAGCCCAGATATGACGCTTCGTCAGGAAATTGTGGTTTGGTGTTAGGCGGGACTCGGTTGCGGCTGCCTTCGCGCTTCAGAGCGCTAGGTAGTGGATCGTTGACGGAGTCGCCGACAGGAGGCGGCGGGAATCTGCTGTCGTGGGCGGCAGGGTCTAGATATGTGGGCGGCGCTTGTGAGTCGGGATGTCGTGAGCGACGAGGATCACTGGAGTAGTTGTCGCCGTCGCCGTGGCCGGAGGTTGGGTAGGGTGGTGGGGCAGCGGGAGAAGGGCGGTCGTCGCGGGGTCGTCGCGAATGGCGGGGAGGTGAGTAATCGTCACCTGGGTCGTCGTCGTCGTAGGCGGGCATCGCCGAGGAGAAAGTCGTGGGTGATGAGTGAAGAACGGGAAAAGAAAGTTGGCTGCGGTGAGGGTGTTATAGTATAGCGACAGAGGCTTATCACTGCTGCCCGAAGGTGGTGAAGTGGTGGGAGGCCTCAGCCAGTTAGTCACCCGCCGCAGCTGAGCACTTCATGCAGGGAATTGTCTGACCTGTGGCGGCATGTGCAATGACGTTGCAGGTGATATTGGCTTGGTTGTATACCTGTTTCAATCCTACCGTGCAGTATCTATATATCAGGCACGGAATGTAGGTGGTTTGACTACATGCAATGGACATGATTGTAAGACCAGCGGTGCTCCTCAGGTGTCCGGATGTGAGTGAGAGGCAATATTAGCCCGGCATATGACTGACTAGCTGTGCGCCTGGTGCTTCTCTTCCTTACACAGCCCCGAGGCAATTGTTGGTACGTTAAATAGTCGGACCTTCACCTGCTTTCTGTTGGTTCGATCTTGTGCCTCGTGGCTAGAGAGACGAAGTGGTCACCAGAGGCAATGTCTTGCAATGAGTATGATCAAGTCCCAAATGGCGAAAGATCGCTCTCAGGCCTCCATATATGGAGATAGCTTGTCACGCTCTGCAACACCATAGTTCAGGCATGATCTCTTGCCTGATGGGCTGGTTTCAGTAGAGTATGTTGATCACCGTATCACGATCCTGCGTCTTGCGAGAGAACCATCTGTGCATCACAGCTGCAGACATGCAAATATCCCGGCATCCATCTGCCGGATCTGCATCATGTTAAGGATACCTATACCATCCCCACAAAGTATGGTGCGGTGACAGGGCGGGATGCTGTCGTCTTGCATCATTGTCCTTCGTATGGCTTTGGTGGTTAACAAGCTCTATTTTCTTCCATCCACTGGGTCGACCTGACTGTGTGGTCCAATATACCACAGACAGATACCTCATTTAGGTCTTCTTTCGGAATACGTAGCTGCTGCGAGTGATAGTGAGTCGACGGAGCATGACTCCATCAGCACACACCAGGGAATTTACGAACACATCTCCGCTATTGCGGCCACGTATTCTGCTTCATGGGTGACTCCAACCCAGCAAGGGATTCATGATTTCTGATCGAGGATCGTCAGTGGGCGGGTAAAGGAAGCTGGGCAGATAGTAAGGTCAGCGAAGGACCAACAAGGAACATACGGCGGATGGTGATTGGCGGAGATGACGAAAGTGGACCCTGACGGCGATGGACGTCGAAGTGAATTTGAGGACAAGGTGGCCGCTACGTCGAAAATGGGCGAAGATGCCACTTTGCACATGACATGATCGTCCAGTCTGTCCTCTTTTTTATATCTCGCCGCAACCTCCACCACGCTACCTCTTCTCCATCACTCTTTCACTCCTCCCTCTCCCATCTCCCCAATCATCGCTGCTACTACTGATCATCACAGTAGCTAGCTGGGCTGTCTCTCGCCGATAACAGCTCCATTCCACCTCGCCATTGACTGCGCACGATCCAGTTTCCTCACTCTCCCCAACCACACAGCTCCTTTCGAGCACGCGATCATCATGGGTCGTTTCTCAAGAGACAAGAGTCGGTCGATGCGGTCGACCGTCTCACCATGGATGACCGCTTTCTACATCTGTGCCATCCTGCTCGCTCCCATGCTCTTCATGGGCATGATTCCTTCGGCAACGGCACAAGACACTGAGCCCACCAAGGACAACGCAATCACTGGACCTGGTAAGACTACAATCTGTTCGCCTGTCTGATCGTCGAGCTCGAAGCTAACACCACCTCGCACAGTCATCGGTATCGATCTTGGAACCACCTACTCCTGTGTGGGTATCATGAAGGGCGGCAAAGTTGAGATCCTTGTCAACGACCAGGGTAACCGTATCACACCATCCTGGGTCGCATGGAACGATGAAGAGCGATTGGTTGGAGACGCCGCAAAAAACCAGTTTGCATCGAACCCCGAACGAACCATCTTCGACATCAAGCGATTGATCGGACGCAAGTTTGACGACCGTGATGTGCAAAAGGACATGAAGCACTTCCCATTCAAGGTCGTCAACAAGGGTGGCCAGCCACGTGTCAAGGTTGAGGTTTCTGGGTGAGTCCATCCGCTGGACAGACGATACTGCGAAGATCAATGCTAACAAGCGTACAGCTCCGAGAAGACTTTCACCCCAGAAGAGGTCTCATCGATGATCTTGGGCCGCATGAAGGAAGTCGCCGAGTCCTACCTCGGTGAGAAGGTCACCAACGCCGTTGTCACCGTCCCCGCCTACTTCAACGACGCTCAGCGTGCCGCGACTAAAGACGCTGGCACCATCGCCGGTTTGAACGTTCTCCGTGTCGTCAACGAACCTACCGCCGCCGCTCTCGCCTATGGCCTCGACAAGACCGATGAAGAGAAGCAGATCATCGTCTACGATCTTGGTGGAGGAACTTTCGATGTGTCTATCCTGACTGTCGACCAAGGTGTATTCGAGGTCCAGGCTACTGCCGGTGACACCCATCTCGGTGGTGAGGATTTCGACCAGCGTGTCGTGGACTTTTTCGTCAAGAGCTACAACAAGAAGCATGACACCGACATCACCAAGAACTCCAAGACGATGGGTAAGCTGAAGCGCGAGGTCGAGAAGGCCAAGCGTACGCTGTCCTCGCAGATGAGCACCAAGATTGAGATCGAAGCCTTCCACGAGGGCAACGACTTCTCCGAGACTCTTACCCGCGCCAAGTTCGAGGAGTTGAACAACGACCTCTTCAAGAAGACCTTGAAGCCTGTTGAGCAAGTGCTCAAGGATGCCAAGCTCAAGAAGACCGACATTGACGACATCGTTCTCGTTGGTGGTTCCACCCGTATCCCGAAGGTTCAGGCCATGCTCGAGGAGTACTTTGGCAAGAAGGCCAGCAAGGGTATCAACCCTGACGAGGCTGTTGCATACGGTGCTGCCGTTCAAGGTGGTATTTTGTCTGGCGAGAAGGAGGTAAGTCACAATTCCTACCACAAGCGAATCTTGAGTCGTGCTGACGTCTGACACAGGCCACTCAACTCGTCCTCATGGATGTCAACCCGCTCACCCTCGGTATCGAGACCACTGGCGGTGTCATGACCCACTTGATCAAGCGCGGTACTACTATCCCCACCAAGAAGTCCCAGATCTTCTCCACGGCCGCCGACAACCAGCCTGTGGTTTTGATCCAGGTATTCGAAGGAGAACGTTCAATGACAAAAGATAAGGTTGGTTAACTTGTCCATCATTACAAGAATGAATACTAACAAATTCTATAGTAAGTATTATTTCTGTGGCGGAAGTCACTTCCATCGACCGGGTTGCTTCCCTCCACCCTGCACTACACCTCCCTCACATCACCTACACCTACCCACTTCACGTCGATGGAGGACCATTGCCATTGCCACGGCCATGCTGTCAAGACGATCAAAACTCGTCTCGCCGCCTGCTTGCGAGGCTTGCTGGACTCTCCATCACCTCCATCGACGCTCATTTGCAAGGCCATCGATCTGCTATCACCATTCTTGACGCGAGCACACCATGAGATACGACGCACCCGACATACAGTCGCTCATTCTCCATTTCACCTGGCTCTGTCTCGATGTCTCGGAATGGATCAACCCTATCTATCGCCAGGTGCTTGCTACTGTCGACGATCTCAACGCTCTATTTCCTGAACTTGGCCTTATCTTCTGCCCTGGTTTGTTCGATGTCATCCAATCTGCTACTCCGCCAACTCTTGACTGGATCTTGTCTCTCTCCACTCACATACCACGGCAGTCCTGGGGCATCTACATTCTTGTACTTCGTAAAGGTCGAGACTTCAAAACCTATATTGGCTCTGGCACTGGTACTGCCCACAATGGCGTTCGTTACCGTGTGTTTATGCACAAAGGTCGACGAGTTGAACCTTCTCACGTCAGAGATGCAAAAAATGCTGGCTACAAGCAAATCCACGAGGCTCTGCTTGCTTGGTGCGACATACCTACTCCAGTGCAAGTTCCAGCCTTACGTGTCGTACTCGTTGCCGTCGAGGCTGCATTCCATCTCATCTTCTGGCCCATGTTCAAAACCACCACCAAATACAACTTTCCTGATGAGACCCCTTGGGGTCGAGACGACTTCGAATGGAAGGGCCTCTGTTCTCACAACCCACTTATGGAAGGTGTCTTCGGAGCTGATGGCATCGACCTCGACGCTGAACAACTCGAAGCTATGGCTGCCGCCGCCTTGGAGCATCGACGTGAAATCAGAAGGGCATACGACCGTAAGCTCCGCGCCGACAACAAGCCAGAATATCATGCAATGGTCCGCAAATATGCCAGAGCATATCAACCTGTGGCCACAGCAACCATGGCGAAGCATCGAGCAGCCAAGAGATGGCATTGTATTCCTTGTGACTACAGTGCCGGCAGCAGTACTCTACTGCATCGACACGAAGCTACAGATCGACACAAGGCTGTCCTCGCTGACGACTGTGGTTTGTACTGCGAACCGTGCGACTACCAGGCCAAAGATCGCAATGTTCTACGCCGTCATCGGTCCTCCGCTCGTCATCACCGCAAATGTGCTTCGGCTGTTCGTAGATTTCCTTTGTCATCCCTTTGTTGCACTCATGTCCATTACGCTCAAAAGCTAACATATCTTCTGTAGCAACCTTCTCGGCAAATTTGAACTGTCAGGGATTCCTCCGGCACCTCGTGGCCAACCACAAATTGAGGTTACTTTCGAACTCGACGCTAACGGAATCCTTCGTGTTTCCGCTGGCGACAAGGGCAGTGGCAAGACTGAGTCTATCACCATCACCAACGACAAGGGTCGCTTGAGCGCCGAGGAGATCGAGCGCATGGTCGCCGAGGCGGAGAAGTACGCCGACGAAGACAAGGCTACCCGCGAACGTATTGAGGGACGCAACGCACTCGAGAACTACGCTTTCTCCATCAAGAACCAGCTCAACGACGATGAGGGTCTTGGCGGCAAGATCGACGAGGATGACAAGGAGACCCTTATGGAAGCTGTCAAGGAGACTGTGGACTGGCTCGAGGAGAATGGCCAGACCGCCGACGCCGACGACTTTGAGGAGCAGAAGCAGAAGCTGAGCGACGTCGCCTACCCCATCACCAGCAAGCTTAACGCCGGCGGCGCTGGTGGTATGCCCGATTACGACGACGAGCCCAGCGGTCACGACGAGCTATAGATGATTGTGTCTGTGTTTGTACGTGTGTGTCTGCAAGGGTAGATGGAATAGATTGAATGAAAACTCAATATCATCATCCTCATCAAGAATCGTCCGTGTTCGATAATCGTTTATCTAGATCGCGGGAAATGCAAAGTCGAAAGTGATCGTTCCCATCGTGTATACGTGAACACTGCGCATAGCTGTGTTTTATACAATGTGGTAGTGTTGTTGTTATTTTGGTCGACCCGATTCCCTCCCCGCTACACTTCTCTGCAGGATCTTGTACGTACGTCTGCTTCTTCTGACATCGAGCTGCTGCTTGAGATGATCACGATAGTCCGAGATCGCGATGATCCGTTTTCCTCCGTAATGACTCGTACCAAATCTTGAGATCTGGACAGGGTGCAGCGGATCATTTCGACCAGTCAGGTATGGCGAGGTGGTACAGCAGTGATGTCCCGTCGAAGTGGTCCCCTCTGCGTATCTCCTCTACGAACTCTTGCTATATCCGGCAACTTACCCTACTCCTTGGATATATATGCTGCGTGAGATGTAGCCGATAGTTGAGACATTCAGGACTTCAGGGATGGTCTATGTAGAACTATAGTAGAATCCTGCCTACGTGGTCTGGTCTCTAGCATAAGTCTGAAGTGCTATTGAGGTTATTATGCAGGCAAGTGAGAGCTGTATCTAAGTGCTATATGGGATAGATTCCACCAAGATTTGTATTATATCTGAGATGACTACCTTACCTATCAATTGTGCCCAAAGCTGCAGTTTATATTCGGGAGCAAGTGGCTTACCCTACATCATAACGTTTCGCAGAAGACTGGAGATGCACAGGGAGGGCGCTACTTACCGAGGCAGGACACCACTGTATGTATGCTTCCTCCTTTGACATTGAGGTGTTGTTTGAGTTGGTCACGGCAGTCAGCCCGAGACTGAATGGTTCTTTCCTTCACTGAACTTATACTCGTACTGGATCATCGATCCATATTCCTAACACTGGGCTACGGAAGAGGTGTTCATTTCAATCAGATCGGTCCGGCGGTACTGTACTGTACTGTACTGTACTGTACAGGTGCGTGCATGCATGTGCCCGAACTTGACTTATAAGGTACTATGCTATGGCTATAGGTAGAAGTATGTCACCTAAGGAGGCTCCTTTCAGACGTTAGATGCCCGGGTCTTGGGAATCGACGTCGGCTCTGTAGTCAAGGAGTAGTTGGCACAATCTTCGTCCTTGGTATGACGGTTGCGAGAAGCAGCCTGGAGAGCGATTTACTCTTTCTTGTCTGGACCAAGTATACCCGAATCGGCGTTGACATCACCCTCAAGCAGTAGCCTCACCACATTGATGTGATCCTTTCAGCTGAAGATGGAAGTGGGTCCTCTGCCTTGTCCGTCTGTATATTGACAGCGGCCCTGTTGTGGAGGAGATGCTTCGTCACGTCAGTAAAAACACACAGAGATGCAGATTGGACTGTGAGGAGCGAGCAGGTTAAATTAACCTGGAACGGTGTATAAATCTATAGAATTCTTGCTGATCGAAGACAGAGGTGGCTACTACAGAAAGCATGAGTATCGTCTTCTAAGTACGACTCACATCTGTCAGAGGGCGGATAAGGATGTCCCCTCTATCTAGCCCAGGAATGTTCGTCTCGCACTGCCTTCCTCTCTTGCTACGAGAGTACTTCGAGAGCGTTGAGGTGAGGTGAGCAAGCACGTCTGCAGTGCAGTGAATGCCCACAATCAGGCATGGCGTACCACGGCTGGAATTCAATGCGCCTTCTTCTGCCATCATAATCCTTAGTCGCCTTCATGTGTTGTGATGATGTTGGCAGAGACGTGCATCGCTGAGGGCTTGTGGATGGGCGTGATAAGAAGAGCAGACATATTCTCATGTTTTATCCTGCTCTGATATAGCCATTCCTCAGAGCGCTTCGCCCCAATCCGAACACCTGCCATGATCATGATTGTGCCGTTACTCGCGCGCCGTTCTTCTTGGTAGTGTTGACTGCTCCTCCTCCTGACACGCCATTTCCTCCATCCTCTGCCTTTAGATGCGATGCATCCAGCACTAATGTCCCCGGCTGCAAGCCCTTGATCTCGATCGCGTCATCGGCGTTCAAGCTTGACAGCCAAGCTGCTTCGTCGGCATCCGCGTCGCCATCTTGTTCTCCATCACTCACCGACGCTGGAGCATGTGCGCCGTGGTGGTATTGCGTCAGGTCGGAGGCACTCGGATGCGAGATGTCGATCATATTACTGTTCGTAGAGATTATATGTCAGCGTTCCGACTCGCGATCGCAAAAAAGGTTCAGGACAGTGCCGACTCACTCTGCAGCTTCAGCAGTGATGCGGGCCAGGGCCTCTCGCTCACGCCGCAGATCTTCTTCATCTGGAGGTGAAATGTCGTACTCGTTGGTCGCACCATACTGCAGGTTTTGCGAATCGATGAGGAGAGGATCGGACTCGTCGACCTGCTGGGTGGGTTAGCCACTCTTTGAACTGCAGACATATCGAAGATGAAGCGGTACTAACGTCAGGTGTGGACCGGCGGCCTAGACCAAGGCATGATGCACAGATTCCCATCAAGAGTTGTGCTGAGGCGGACCACGATGGAGTCTGTCAAGCCTTCCTTTATGCCGCGCAAACTTCCATACGCAGCCCTTGACTTCGCTGGTCACTCATGCGCATGTGGTGTTGTAGTTGGTAATCGGTGAAGTGTGGGAGGGGACTGCAGCATGAGGTAGTCCTTGTACTTCGACGCTAAGGACAGTCGTGCAAATGTGCGACAATGAATGAGTGACTGCGCTGCGAAAGAGACTCTTATCGTTCAATAGTTGGTGAATGATGGCATATGGTTCTTGTTTTAGAGTCTGGCAGCTAGCGGACGCCAGCCACGTGCGACGGATCTAGCCGGGTTCGGCACTGTTCATATTATGACGACTCGTCATGATAATAGGTTATGCTAGCCGGATGCTAGCACAGGGCGTTCCTATTACACCTGCAATTAACAACTTCGGCAGTGCAGAGTATAGTTGTGTCCAAGCTATGGTACGTACTAGTACTTTTCATTTACTGAACCCGGAGGCGGTTTTGTCAATGGCTGCGGCCCTGAACCTTAAAATCACACCGAAACAGCAGTACCCCAATCAGCAGTACTTCGTCTGCCAACCTAGCCGCAACCTTTGACGCGGCTCCTTCAGACTGCACTCGCTCAGCGCAATTCTTTCCACATCACCGATTTCATCCTCCTGCACGCCGTACGCCAGAGGGTTCAGACGTCCCACCGCCCTTTCCAGCTCCTCTTCGCCGTAAGCTCCTGTGTCAGGGCCGAGGACAGCTTGCAAGGCGGTGGCCAGGTCCAATATTGCTCGCCAAGTCCCAAGCCGGCCGCGTTTCTGTACTAGCTGGCTCCGCAGTTCGACGTCCAGCCATACCACAGCTGTGATGAGCAGCCAGATGCTGTTGATAGTAGTAAGCATCCAGAGGTACTGGTATGAGAATCCCTGTTGCGGCGAACACGTTAGTTTAGGTTACGGAGCAGCGGAACCCAGACAGAGGCCGTAGGTTCAATACATGCCACTTACCCATCGGTAGTCCGCAGATGGTACACATAGGTAGTTCGATGCATCATACTCTGGTGCGTCTGCGCCCGTATTAATTTGGTACCACGGTCCTCCTGTATTCACAAACGTTTCTCCGATGCTGAAAAGGTTCGTGCAGGAAGCATCCGGATAGCTGGTGATGAACTTCCCTTCGTAGTCAATGTTCTGGTTGTTCGTGAAGTTCGTGAAGTACTCCACAGGCACGGCCCATCCTCCTTCAGCTCCGCATGTGACGTTGATGTAGTACAGACCAGTTCGAGTTGCGTCCAGGCATCGCTGATAGAGCATGTTGCCTATACAACTGTCTGACGCGCTTGGGAAAACCGCAGTCCGGACAGGCCCATTGGCTATATACGGATTCCGATAGAACATCCATGTGGGAAAAATGGTCTCGTCGTCAGGCATCGTGATATTCGAAGGTGGTACGGTGTCGTACAGGTCTTGAATAAGAGCGTACTGCCCGATTTGCATGTCGACAAACGTTCCGTTGGGAAGTTTGAACTAGAGTGAGCATTAGCCAAATGCTCCAACGGCCTGGACACGAGAACAATGTTTACCCATGTCGCTTGGCCTGTCTGATAACCCGTCATCAAGTCGACCATGGTAGCGACGGAGAGAAGATACGTCACGGAGACCAGGATCCAAATAAAACCCAGCTTGTTGACAAGACCGAGTTTGCCGCGGCACACAGACTGGAAGGTGGGTATGTAGCACCAAACGCTTGTCGAAGAGAATACAAGAGTCGCAAACGTCTCGGCAGAGACACTTCGCTGCTCTGTAGCGAGCAGCAGCGTGCCAGTGAACACGCGATAGCAAACAAGCGCCGCAAGGGCTTGCGATCCGCGACCTACGAGCATGTTCCAGGCTAGATCTATAGTTTTCGCGACCGAGAAGGAGAGGTTGTCGAAAACGATGAGATCGATGCCTGCACCAGTCATAATCCGGGTCGCTTCAAGTCCACAATGCAGCCACACTCACCCAAGTCAAATCTGGTTGTTGAAACGATGCTCCTCTTCCTAAGTCCAGGTAAGCAAGGCGTCACAATTCGATTCCTCCTATGGAGACGTACGCGCAATCATACGGTCCCGCATATGCGTTGCCTAAGGACTCCTCAATTGTGAGACGCAGCGTATCGTGAATGATCAGCGGTAGTGCGACGATGAGACACACAGCGACGACTATGGGCACGAAGAAGCGCAGGTCGACATAATACCCTACCCTTTTGTCTGTTCTAGACGCATTGGGTTTCCCTCCGCGCAACCAGACAACGAACCACTTATTCGGTGCCTCGAAACCGCGTGGACGAAGATGAGATTCCGGTCGCACATCGCTGGCTGCACGCTGATGGACGGAAAGCTCTGAGTTAGGCTCGAGATGATGCTGCTCGTGGTAGTGAGCAACAAATGACGTGCTAAGGCCTACGTTCGGGTCGTCCATCGCAGGAGAGGTACATTGCAAGGAGGAAGGGGTTCAGCTGTTGATCTCGCAGGCAGGTTCGGGTCTTTAATCACAGTCAGAGGTACGAGGTATAGATAGCGCATTGCCTGCCAAGCAAGTGGCTGAACATCTAGCACGTTCTAGACTTCCGCTTCTATACGAATACAGCCTACCTTATATAGGGTGACTAAGAACGCTACTATTCAAACATGCCTTAAATCACTATAACAGAAGCTGTCTCTAGCTAGCTTCTGTAATAGACTTAAATATTGACTTTAGTATAAATATATAGAATCTTCTAATATATTAGAGCTTCTATAAAAGCTAATAACTATTTTAAAAACTCTATATAGAATACTTACCTAAGAGTATTAGCTAATATAAGTAGTCTTATAATAATCTAAATTAAAATATACTATCTTTATTAGTAAGTTATACTTTCTATATATAGGTATAACTTTTATCAAACTAGTAAATAAGCGATTATAGGTTATATACAAATCTCGTTATCAAGGCGATTCTTAAACCTGTTTTGATCCTATCGAGTGTTAGTTGTATATACGTGTGAAGACAGTAGCACATGTTGGTCACGTGCGGAAGCGCTGACTTCACATGCACCTGAAACAACGACCTGATCCGCAGACACTTCGACTCTGCTGAGACACATTCAGTGCACACCGCACGCGTGCAAGCAACACCGCCCAGACACTTCTGTCTTTTTGCAAATCAGGCGCTTGGACATTGGATGTACGTTCATGTGTGTGCCTTACACATACTAATGCAGAGCATCTGCAAACCTTGTGTTTCAGGTGCCGAAAGACATCTTCGGAATTTATGCTTCGGGCGTTCGCGAGCACGCTGCACGCGGATTGGTCAGTCCGACGACATCAAACCAAAGCAGGCGCTGAACACAAAACAATGCACGAGGAGGAACTTTGTCTCCGCACCCGCGGGGTTGCAAAAGCGTCAATTCGTTTCGTCGTTACCGAGGAAAAGTGCAAAAGCTATCAATCTCTAACATACATGTTGTGTGTTGGGGGCCAAGGTGGGTTGCCGAGATGCTGCCAGTGAGGAAAAGCACTGGACAGGACCCGTTGTTTACCCTTCATGATACACGGTTGCCCCGCCACCATCGCACGCCCATGCTCGTCCTTCCGGGAAGTCACCAAGCCAAGAAAGTAAACAACGACCGAAAGAGTCTGGCTCCTCGCCATTCTGGACCGTCTCACCACTCAGTCGCGACCGAAAGGGACTGTCGGTAGCTTGCTCGAATGCCGGATGCAGGGTCGAGTTCCGTGCACTGCATCCTGCATCATGGGTCATCTCATTGCCTTGCCTTTTCCGTCGCTGTCGTCTCAACAATTGCATGCCGTCAACTCCCAGCCCGTCAATCGATCATAAGGTTCATTTTTCGACCCTACCGATGGCCTGGCGGCGTCGCACAATCTCACTCTCGATGATCTGCACTTCCTCGAGCAGGTACTTGAGCTCTTCATACGCCTTGCGGTACGTGGCAGCACGGGAAGCATCGCCGTACCAGCGAGAAAGATCTCCCTGGACCTTCTCGATCCGACGCCTTTTCCGGTCTCGCTTGTCGCAATTGGCGCAGTGCTCACCGGTGTGGAAGGCTTGGCCGGTCGACAGCTTCATCCCGCACGTTTCACCAATGCGATATTCCTTCTGGCAATGTGCACGGAAGTTGCCCCACTTCCAGCAACCACAGGCATGTTCGTATCGTTCGTAGTAGCACATCGTGGCTGATGTTGGTGAAGGTCTGGCATTGGTTAGTATGGTCGTTGAGTTTCATGAGGTCCTCGGCACCGTGAACTTACCAAGCGGAAGGTATGCGGATCTGATCTGATCGTGCTTCTTGATGGTCCGTGCCAATATGTAAACAATAAGACTTTCTGCTCAGTGCCGTTAGTGACGACACATTGGTCATAGCAGACGCATGGTTGGCAAGTATTCGCGTTGAGTAGCGTTGAGCAGTGAGAGATCGCCTTGAAGGAGGCTCGATTGGGATGTGATGGAAGGAGAAGGAGACCGTGTAACGTACGCAGTGACGAAAAAGCTTGCCTTTGGAATGGTCTTGTTTCGTTTGAGAGGTTGGGAGTAGCTGATGTCGGAATTGAGGACATCCTGACAGAGTGATTGCCTCTACTTATGCTTTTACCATCGCCTTGCATGGCCCAGTCTCGTCCTTTTTGCTCGTATCTTTTATCATCACTGACGTGGCACATCATTCCATCGCGAGCCGTATCACCATGACCGATGCTTCTCCACTCCACCAACAAGACGCATCGGGGGCGTCGGGTCAGAGCCCAATTCGAACATGGTCGCCCACCTCCACCGCTAAACGAGTAACAAGATGTCGACGATCCGTGACACTGTGCATGGTAGGTTTACCTTTACTCGGGTCTTGAACGTCGTGGCTCGCTCTCAACCTATTGTTCCTTGCCCAGGGTCGATCAAAGCATCAGTGTGCGCGTTGTTGGCAACTCGTTCTCGTACTCCGGTAAGCATGGATGCTTCGTTGACCGATGGAAGTCTTTTCGGCTTCACTGATCGTCATATGCATGGCGTTCGGTCCTCGGTCACGTGCTTCGCAGTAGGACAATGATACCTGGCCTCGGTGGTGGCTCGGTCTGTTTCAATGCCACCGCCTGGCGTGGGGCCGTCGTGGTCAGGACAGCAGTATCGAACTGCGCTCCTGTGCATACTGCAGCACATGTTGGCAACAGACATTTGAGCAGTCGGCCTCAGGCAGAATTGATCTTGACAGCCTTGGACCATTGTTCAGTCTGATCAAGAGCCGGCGGCCCCGCGGGCGATCACAGTCTAGAATGAATCACAACAAGTGGCCTGAGCACTGAAGTATCATCGCTCGATCATCGTGACATTCTTGTGTGCATCGTGGTCTGCCCGGGTACAATTGCCTTGCTACTTCCTTGGCTGCAGACGACCACAGACTCTCTTGAGCGGGCCTACGGGCATCTGCAACCAGTCACCTTATCAAGAAAACCTGCAGGTTGCTAACAATGTGGCTGGCCCGGTGGAGACATTGGTCACTGGTACATGCAACTTGTCTTGCATGCATGGAACAAGCATGAGCGAGCATTAGCTTCCCGGCGCGGTATAACTCAGCTGATCAATCCTTGATGCTTCCTACCGCGATGACCAGATGTAAGCCAACATGTGAACCGTGACACCATGCATGTGAGCCGTCAGGCAAGATATTGTGAGGTCATCTTCAGGTCTAAGACTTAGATAGTAACGCTGAGCCATGTACATTCAGGGACCGTCGGGATCACGGCATGAGTACGCTAGATCTCAAAGGCTGTCTTCAGTCTGTGACGTGGCAGTTTTGTCTTGGTGGATCCCACAAAGGCTGCAGAGAATTGGAGCCGTATAGTAAGAGCGTTGGGAAAAAGTACTTGAACTCTTCTGTGAGCCATGGCCAGGCCTGTGTGGAATCTCAGCCACGACATATGCGACGGCGATAATCAACAGCTGTCCGATCGCAAAGCCGCAAGTGCTACCAGTCCATTGTCGATCAGACATCACTCTTCAATAGAGCAGTAGCAATGAGAATGTCGACAGCAAGAAGGGTAGGCATATCTGCAGCGCAATGACAACAGCCTGACGTTACGCCCGTGCGACAATACATCGCACAGACACCGATGGATACACTTTGAGTATGACCCATGTACCTGCAAGAGGACTGCTCAATCGATCTCCACACTTGAACGAGGCTGTTGCACGCTTCCGCTTCTGTGTATTGGGGAGGCTGGGAGACTTGCTGACGTCGGTGTGCACAGACAGGGACGGCGGAGATTCGAAGAAAACATCTGCCGGCAACATGGACTCCCGCTTGTGCAGGACCGAGGAGTGAACAACGGAGGATGTTCCGGGGCAGGACGTGGGTGGCAATCGATCCTTCTTCTGGGCGACTGGTCTCCAATCCCTTTTACGCCGATCAAATTCCAAGCGAAGGGGACCAATAGAGGTTTCTCGAAAGCAGTAGTCGATCGCATTAGTGTTACATTGACCGCAGCCGGGTGTAAGTCATGTGATCGAGGTTTCCAGTGTGGTTGCCGTTGCAGGATCAGCAGTGGAGCCTTAGTGCAGTCCTCGAACGAGCTGGAAGCAGCTATGCATCAAAGGAAGCATAGGCACTTCGCCGAAACTCCAAGTACAGGGTTCTTCCATGCCGTCCTGATGCAAGTGGATCTCTGCATTGCAAACATCCTCGCAAGTCTTGAGAAAGGGTAACCGAATGGAATCGCCGTTTCGAGTATAGGTTGGGTTGCCATCACTAGGCATTTTCACAGCTCGTTCATGCTCAACCGGCCTGGATCAGCAAGGTCTCTCCCATGCTAGACGGTAGGCGAGGTATTTTTCTGATCCTGTAAGTCCGAAGCTGTGCACACGCCACTGGGAGAGTAGGGTAGACTCGTGCCAGGTACTGAGGGCGTAACCAACGCCTTATTTCCAAGAAATGATTGGAGCCGATCGTTTCATTGATCAGTGAGCATAATGATTGGATTCAACTTCGTCAGCAACGAAGATGTAACATGTACGACACGCGGCACAGGATGGAAGTTTGATGGTGCGAATGTATCAACGTCCAATGCTGAAACAGGGACGGGACGCGTCTTCCTTGGGGGCGGCTCGCTCGCGTGGGTGGTCCAAGCGCTGCTTCGACGTCGGTTGACCTGGACTACTGCGGTACGCAGACACACATACCTCCAGCTTCCACTCCATCATGACATCCTCGGACATGCAACTCCTCTGCACTTCTGCGCAGCTCGCCCCAGCACTTCATCGACTCCCGGATGAACTGCTATTGCGCGTGCTATATTTTCTAGACATCCCGGAGCTGTTGAGCTGCTCTCGCGTAGGCAACCACAGAAGATGGCAAGTTGGAGAGCTCGGGAATGGCTGATATGTACTTGACGATCTAGACATCGCACAGCCTTAGAGCACTCTCGCTAGACCCGTTGCTCCATCGTCTACGTCTGCGATATTCTCATGATCGCATAAGCTTGCTCCTCCCGCGGAGACCACCACTTTCCACGCTCCAACCACCCGTCTCCACCATCTATCTTTCGCGCACGCATATTGCAGCGCGTCGATTGCACTGGTCGCTGGTATGCATTCGGGTTAATCGATCATTGATGCGGAGGCCCAAGCTTTCGATCCTGATCTCCGCCAACATCCTGCCGAAGGAGTGCTGTAGGTATGATCGACGGTCTGGGGAAGTAGTCTGGGGGAACGGTGTAGCTGGCGCTCTGATCGAACGCAAGCGCAAAGTCGAGCGAGAGCAGCTGAAAGAAAAGATGCGCGTCTGGCTGGAGCGAAAAGCTTGCGAGATTGGGGCCAAGCGTAAGATCGACGGTGGTGTTGGGGTGATGGTGTGGCGGTTCACGAAGAAGATGAAGCTCAGCGATGGCAAGAGAGATCGAGAAATGCAAGCACGGTGTGAAAGACCCAAGAGTGAGAAGGTGTCCGGGCTCAAGCGCTTCTGGGAGGGTATCAGTAACCCGGGCCAATCACGCGTTTCATCGTTCTGATGACTGCAAGGCTATTGCGATCATGATGTTATGCTTACCATATTAATGTTCTCATAGCGTGCGAGAAGTCACTCGACGTCCTTTGCTAATCACACACTTTTGCCACTCTTTCCCAAGCCTTCCCAAACCTCGCGTTGCAATAGAAGTTGTATGCGCTTACGTATGTGAAGGCAAGATATGCATTTACAGAAGTGGCATACACTGCACAATATTGCTGAGTAAACCGCAGCAGACGCTAAAGACCGCCTGGACCTGCTCGGAAGTCGACTATTCAATACGACCAACAAATCCGCATCTGCGCTTCCTTGCTCCCGTGAGTTCAGCTGCCCGAACTGCGGACAGTACTGAACTGTATCGTCGCCCACAACCCACGGATGGGATTGTACGGTAGGGACGTCGAGAGGTCCAGAAGCCTTCCACACTGACCTAGGTACCTCCATGTATCCTGTTACTGATCTGCCACGGAGAGGACAATAGAATGCGGAAGTACGTCTATCAACGGTACAAACATCGATACCCTCGTCTTCTGGTCAGTACTGTGCTGGTGTTTTTCGAGTACGCGGACATACGTATTCCTAAGGTAGGAGGTGTGGAATGCATGTGCCAACAATGTGCCAGTAAGAGTCCAACATCACGATCTGTATGCTTCCTACGCAGCCTTCACTTTCTCAATCATCGTCTCGGTACAGACAACCTCGTCCCATCTCTCCCGTGCCCGCGTGCCTAACCAGAGCGATGGTCCGAGAACTGGTACTGCCGGGCAACTCCCTACGGCGCAGTTCAAGCCCGTTCATTACCTGACAGCTGATTGTGACTACCACACCCAGCACATCTACAGTCCCTCACAGACCTCAAAACTCCCTCGTGACCGTAGCGAGCACTTCTTTTCCTTTCCTCTGCCTCCACTGATCACCTTGTAGAACGACGGATAAAGTAAAGTGAGATGCTGACGTGCATCGACCTGTAGATTAACGAGCACATCGTCCAGGTATAACCTAGCTGTAGAGCTTGTATACTTTACCCTCTCAACACTCCACGCCGCCAAGGCCGCAAGAGTCACGTTTGCTCGCAACACGCGCATACACCAGGACCGTCGAAGCATGAATGCCTGTTGAAATATGTCCAAGGCACAGAAGTACATGCCATTCATTCGATCGATCCACGCTCAGAGAAGCGATATGCATACACACCTGAGGTGAGGTAGGTACCTTATGTAGAGCTACACCCACATCCATGTACGGCCAAGTACATCTACATGTAAAAGGTACCTTCTGTACGGCGTGTACAGAGATAGGGCCTGGTGCAGTACAGACAGTACAAGGGTGAGCTTCATGTCGATATGTACAGGTACAAGTAAGGGATATACATGTGTGTACACGTGCCGTACAGGTACATGTACTTGCCGGGAAGTGGGAGAGAGGGGAAGCATGAACAGATCTGATGTAGGTAACTACCTGTAGGCATGTACAAGGTACGGTAAGGTATACAGTCATTTGCGTATTTACCTGCGGACAAGCGGATGTAGGTATGTATGAATGCCTGGTGTCACGGACGGCTACCTTACCTACCTTAGGGAGCAGTGATGCGATACTGACGGAGGAATGACCTAGCTGGTAATCACATCCTGCAGCTCCGAAAGTAGGTACAGAAGAAGCTATAAGATAGGTAGGTAGGCTGATGCGAGATGGATTAAGAAGATGGTTTTTCGCGGGTATATCTATACTCTATCTCGGAGGTGAATGTGGCTGTCGATGTCTAGAATTCTACGACAAAGCCTGTGGTGTGACCCGTTCACCTCTTCACGCGCTCTCTACTCTCTTCCTCTTTTGCGCTCTTTTCTAGGAAAGCTGTATGAAGCCATGAAGCACGCGGATGCAGTGCGGTAAAGAAGTAATAGAGAGATGGGTGGCCCAAGTTCGCTCCGGTCGCCCCAGAAAACACAATTAAAGAGACAAGGCGTAAGGTAGATGGGAGCCGGAGCTCGTCCACTCGTTCGCGAACAGAGTGCATCGCTAGAGGGATGCCTAGTCCGCCATGCTTGCGATATCAGCTGTAGCCGATGAAGCAGTTTGTATGCCGCAAAATCATCGAAGGACTCCCAACAGTGCTGTTGCATCTGACATGGTAGGCCAGGCGGCAGCCAAAAGTTGATGCTGCAAGTTGCGTCTTGCGACACATCTACCACAGCGTGTATCCACCATCGATGATGCAGTTGTTGCCAGTCATGAAAGCTGACGCATCACTGGCAAGGTAGACAGCGAGGTTGTTCAGGTCATCCACAGCTCCCAATCTCTTTTGAGGGGTCTGGTCGATCCAAATTCTCTTCTGTGCCTCGAGGGCTGGCACGCGGTTCAGGGCAGTGTCCATATAACCAGGGCTGATGGAGTTCACTCGGATGCGGTAGCGTGCCCACTCAGCAGCGAGCGACTTGGTGAGCTGGATGACGGCGGCCTTGGAGGCGTTGTAGCACGATTGCTCTTGTGGGTAGTTGACAACGGAACCGGACATGGAAGCAATGTTGATGATGCTACCACCCTTGCCAGATTTGATCATCTGGTTACCGACGGCCTGAGCGACGAGGAAGGTACCGGTGATGTTGATGTCGAGCAGTCGGCGGAACTTCTCGTGGTCGTAGGTCTCGGCCTTGATGTTCGAGCTGTTACCGAATCTGGTCAGTTTTGCCCCCAAGCTTTGTATGTCGCCAGAAAACTCACTCTGCGATACCGGCAGCGTTGATGAGAATGTCAAGAGCGCCAAAGTGATCGACCACGTCCTGAACGGTTTGGCCCATAGCACCACCGTCACGCACGTCGACGCGGTAGAAGCGGACATCCACACCAGTCTGCTCGCTCAGCTCGCGAGCGGCCTGGTCACCGAGCTCCTGCTGCACATCCATGATCGCAATACCGCGAACACCGACCTCGGCGAGTGCTTGCGCCATGTTCAACCCGAGACCACGACCGGCACTTTTAGACATGTTAGAATCACTTTCTGAAACACCACTTTCAGCTCATCAGGACGGCTTACCCAGTGACAATGGCAACCTTTCCAGGAAGCGTAAACTTCGCAAGAGTCGGTGTGAGGTGCTTGTAGATGCTAGGGTCAAGCGGCTGTGCGCCATGCTTCTCGTCGGCAACCTCGGACTGGACGGGACCCGAGGGTCCACCAGACACATGCAGCTGCTCCTCAGAACGCTGGCCTCCCGAGTAGCTGACCACGGGGACTTCGGGGTCGTTCTTCTTGGGGGTTGACTTGAAGCCCGCGCGTGCTGCTGGGGCAATCTGAGTGATGGACGAGGGACGGACAATGGCACGCCTTGAGGCGACCCGGATGGCGGAGCGTGCAAACATGGTGATTAGGGAATGTGATGGGTTGGTGTGAGGAATGTCAAGTCTCGAAGCTTCAGGTCGCAGGAGTTGTCGAGAAGATAAACGAAATCCCTCGAGGGTTCTGGGATAGCGTGGGCGTTTGGTGGCGCGTGATGCGAAGGATGGAGATGGAGCGAGGGAAGGGCGTGTCGACTCGCGGGTGAGGAGCGTGGGAGATGGGGGTCAGATTTGTCGAATTATTGTATAGGCGATAAGCTGATGACGCGAGCCCGGAGATTGAATGATCCAACCACCGTGGAGTCGGATTTGTATCGAGGTGAATGTAATGTAGAAGTGGGGGAGGAGGAAGAAGACGAAGAAGAGGAAGATGAGAGAAGGGAGAGGCGAGGGATTGTAATAGTAATTGTAGGAGCTGGTCGTGGTGGTGATGGTGTGGTCCAGTGCTGTATAATAATAAAATGGAATGACGAAATTTCACAGTTGAGAGGCAACGAGCTCAACGATAACCACCCTCGACGATCACCAGTACTCTTCTGGTTCCCGACAGTCCACGGGAGCCATTAAAGTCTATGTCTCTGTATTCCGAGTTACGTTCTGGGCATCCCGAACGCGAGTTTGATCCCATCTGAACACGAGTCCTCCCAATAATACAACAATCCCAGACAAGAAAAGACAATACTTCGGACACACCATTGATGCTACTGCTGCCAGACGATCGGCGTCAGCAAGGAAAGGTGGCGGCTCCACTCTCGCCTCCCTGTCTGGCCTCAGATCTTATTCTTGCTTCTGCCGGCGCGCCGTCTTAACTCTCGACTCCCGCTGGACCCATGACCCGGGTCTGACTACTCAACGGTCCTGGCGGTGTGGTCGAATTCCTCCCCCAGTTATCCCTGCAGATGCCACCTGGTCGTAGCATATCGCTGCATATCAGCACCCGTGGCCTCGCTATTCGACGGCGACGTTGGATCTAATGCATCCCCCACGCTGTCCGTCCGTCTGCGCGCCCAGCATCGCGGCGCCCGGTATGCGGCTCCCCTTCCGGCGGTCCCTGGCGATCTCCAGCCATGTCAGTCGTACCGCAGCACGTTGTTGCTCCACTCGCACATGATTGCTCTGGTTCGACATATAATTACAGCGTCTGTCCATGCTCTCTCCATCCGTTGATGAAACCGTTGTCCGGTCAGTCCTCCTGACCATCGCACGTCCGCTCTAGAATCTGCACTCGCCCGCTCGGCTTGTTCGCTGCTTGAGCGGAAGCCGAGCCAAGGAGGTTCAGCTTGGGCGGACCCTGGCTTCTTCCGCTAGAAGCGTCGGTGCAGAGAACGCTCTTGCATCGGCCGTCAGCCGGCATCCTAGCGGTACCCCCGAGCAAGAGACTGCTGACTGCCATGCTTGTCCCGGTAACAGTGCAGTACGAGCGCTGAGGCTTGCGGTCTGGTGACATTGGCTTCCCCGAGACCAGCGTGACCAGGCATTGACTTGGCAATAATTACTTCTCCAGCTCGGACGACGCGGCTCGCCGTGTGTTGTGGACTGTATTAGTGCGAACACCAGCAGTGGCACCCTCAGCCCGAGATGAGCTGTTGCACGACATGACCAGCGTGGGACGTAGAAATAGGAGACTACCACACTGCATCCCCGTGATCAGGCTTTGGGAATGATTTTCTTTACCATTGTGGCGTGCGGCGTGATATTATGGCGACCCCAGCTTTCAGATACACGGTATACGACTGTCATTCACAGAGACACATCGGCTTACGTGTCCGCTCGGGCTGAGACGAGGTCTCGCACACATATCACGCGGTCATGATTCTCAGCCATCAACCATTACTTTTTCCTCGCTGTTCACGATTCCCATTGCACTACCGAGTCTACCTTCCACAGATTGTAAGATTCGTAAGGGATGTATGGCAGCGTGACCCTCATGCATCGAGTATATCAAGCGCATGAACGGCACACGAGCATTCCTGCTGTCATCCTCAGCTTCCTAAGGTACACATTTTATGATCCAGGAGAGAGTTCCAAAAACGCCCACCGGTCGTCGGAGGTCCGATGCGGTACATGCGGTCACATCCACTTTAGAACAACCCTCAGCCCTACCCATGCACGCCATGCACGCCATGCAACAATACCTCAGGTACACAAGAGTCGTACAATAAGGTGCCTGATCGTAGCAAGATTCATATGTACTACATACCGTCTTCGTACTGCCGGAAACAACGCCGACGATTGTGCGCCCATGTTGTAGCTCGATGCATCACGATTTGGCTTGAGCCGATATCGAACATTGCTTGAGCCCCCATAGTCCCGTGAGAGATGTGACACAGTGACAATTTCACTGCTGATGATACCACAAATCGTCTTTCGTTGTGGTACCACGAGGCACATCTACGTGTAGATGGCTATCCTGGTTTCTTAATGCCTGATGGTTTGCACACCAGATCTTGCGGTTTTGCTGAATGACCCCGACAACAGGATCCCCTCGAATAGGTTTGCTGGGTCATGGTCCATCAGACTGACACCGCATGGGCGAGCACGGCTATCTTCATCGAGCTGAGCATTTCTATTTTTCGCATGCCCATGCAAGATTTCCATCGCGACTGGACATGTGAGTGTAGAGATCGCTCAAACCGGCATCATGGGACGTTGCATCGCTCAAGCTTGCACTGCATGTCTTGCATGACATCTACAGCACAAGGTAAGAAAGTCATTTCATTCGTTCCAAGCTCGACAATTCGCTTGCTGCATTTCAGACATACTCCTACTGCCCCTTCAGCGACTCCAGCCCGCCCTCAAACGAATTAACATCGTATTCCTCCGGATACTTCTCAATCACGTCCCGCAGCGCTGTGATCTGCTCTCGTTGCTCCTCGGTCAATTCCTCATACACATCATCCATCATGTGGATTAACGGCGGCCGTTTCTGCTTGTCTGCGCGCCGGTATGCGTCGAGAAGGGTCTTGCGCGTCTCGCTCCGCAGCGTCTTCTCCTGCTCCTCGTCCCAAACGCCCCGGCCTTCCATGTACTTGCGCAGGCGCGTGATGGGGTTGTCGCGCCGCTTCCAGTCCTCCACCTCGACGCGCGCGCGGTAAGCAAAGCTGTCATCGCTCGTCGAGTGATGGGACACTCGGTATGACATGGCTTCGATCAGCACCGGTTTGCATGATCCGGAAAGCGCGAGCGCGCGAGCCTGCGCTGTCACTTCGCGTACAGCCAAGATGTCATTCCCATCCACGCGGATGGTGTCGATGCCGTAGCCAACGCCGCGAGAGGCGATGCCGTCACCACGGTATTGATCGAGGGTCGGGGTCGAGATGGCGTAGCCGTTGTTCCGGCAGATGAAGACGATCGGACAGGCGCGTGTGGCGGCGATGTTCAATGCAGCGTGGAAGTCGCCTTCAGATGCTGCTCCTTCGCCGAAGTAGCAGGCCACGATTCGTTTCGTTTCAGTTGGGTTTTGCAGTGCGTGCATCTTCGCCGCATACGCTGCACCACTCGCCTGTGGAATCTGCGTGGCAAGAGTCGAGGAGATGGTATGGATCCGGTGCTCGTGGCTGCCGTAATGACCAGTGATGTTCCGTCCTCGTCCGGGATCGTCCTTGGTGCTGAATAGCTGGGCCATGAAGTCGTCCGGCGTGAAGCCTCGGTACTGGAAGACGCCAGTCTCCCGATACTGACAGAAGATGGTGTCTTTCGGGTTGAGGGATGCAGCACTTCCGACCGCAATGCCTTCTTCGCCGGAGGAGACGATGTAGAACGGGATGCGTCCTTGCCGCTGGGCATCGAACATAAGGACGTCCAGGATTGATACCGTCACCATGTCTTTGTATAGTCGCAGTAACTCATCGTCAGAGATGGCTGGCGGATCTCTAGTTTTGTCGACAATCACACCCTCGTGGTCTAGGATCCTGTAGGTGGGCATGGCATCTTGCTCAGCTGGATTGTGGAAGGTCAAACTCGTGGTGAACTTGGATTTGACTGCTCCCGGGAAATGGACACTTGAACTTCATTGTTAGCCTACTTGCAAGACAAGTATCAAACAGATATTTCATACAATTCCGAGCCTGGTTTCTGCGAGACCGAACTCCATCTCTGCTGATATCTCTGTCTCGTACATATTCTTGTTGGTTGTACTCTCGCTTTGAGCAAAGCTGTCGTCGCTTTCAGGGCGTAAGATGACCTAGCTGCTGCCATGACAGCACATCAGTATCGATTACATGCTGCATCAAGCTCAGGACAGCAGAAGAGAAGAACGGAGTGTCAAAGATATACATCGCGGTTAACAGCGGCTGAACGATCTCGTCAATGCATGTGTGTGACGGAATTGTCCCCGCATTATCATGCGGCTCTGCGGGTGTGGCGTACAGATTCGCGGGACCTAATCTCGCAACTAAAGTTGGGATTGTCAATGATGTATCGATGAACAGACTAGACTTGCCATATCTTCTGCGACATCACATATTCATCGTTGTTGGCCACACGACTTTCTGCAGTCATGTCTTTCGTCCCGCGAGCTGCCAAGCGGTTACGTGTCACCAGACCTACAGGATGGATGTGCACCGATTGCCGCAGGACGTTCGTCGCTTCATCACGCCTCACCCAGCAACAACAGAACAATGACAAGACGACGCACTTCGGATTCGAGACGGTGGCGGAGAGCATCAAAGCCTCCAAAGGTATGTATAGGCCTTGGAGTAGTTCGATTCGACACCCACTAACCCGTACGTCAAACAGTCGGTGCAGTTTTCTCCTCGGTAGCTTCGTCCTACGACACCATGAACGATCTCATGTCACTCGGCATCCACCGCCTCTGGAAAGACCACTTCGTCTCCTCGCTCAACCCGGGCATCCGCCACCCCTCGCAATCCCCGCCCGAGTCGCAACGCATCCTGGACATCGCCGGTGGCACCGGCGATATCGCGCTGCGCATGCTCGACCACGCCACGAACATCAACCACGACCACAAAACCTCGGTCATCATCTCCGACATCAACCCGGACATGCTCGACGAGGGCCAGAAGCGCTTCCAGACCAGCCAGTACATGGCCGACGGCCGCGTGAGCTTCATGGAGGCCAACGCCGAGCGCCTCGACCAGATCGCCGACAGCAGCATCGACTTGTACACCGTCGCGTTCGGCATCCGCAACTTCACCCATAAGCAGCAGGCCCTCAACGAGGCGTTCCGTGTCCTTAAGCCCGGCGGTGTCTTCGCGTGTCTGGAGTTCACGCCCCAGCTCGGCAACCCGATCGCAAACGCGGTGTACAAGAGGTGGAGTTTCAGTGCGATTCCATTGATCGGACAGGTCGTGGCGGGCGACCGCGACTCGTATCAGTATCTGGTGGAGAGCATTGAGCGCTTCCCCAGCCAAAAAGACTTTCGAGAGATGATCCGGCAGGCGGGATTCTTGATCCCCGGCACGAGACAGAGACTCAATGGCAATGAGGAGGAAGGTGGATGGGAGGACTTGAGTCTGGGGATTGCGGCGATCCACAAGGGTGTTAAGCCTGTGGGATGAGTTTGGTACGGGCGTCAAGAGATCTATGTGTAGAATTATGAACTTTGGTAGAGGCACTGTTGTGCACTACATGTATTGTATATATCAAATTTTCTAATGGCCATTATTTGACCATGAACCTACATTCAAGGACACCGAGCTTGCGTCGTTCCTATCAGATCTATCGACCTCGTCCTGATCTCGAGGCTTGCCAGTAACCCCTGTCTTGCTCAGAAGGAAGAAGGAGTCTTTGCCCAACTCATCCCTGACGAAGGCCTCGCACTACTGCTTCATCTAGAAGCGTGGCATTGAGGGGTAGCATCCCCTCGTGGCAATGTTACACAAATACGTGCTTGACGTGGTGGTGCTGACATGACCAACCATGTTGGTCCAGGCTTAGATAGCAGCCTTCGAAGGGTTGAAGAGATCTTCGTGACCGGCATGCAACGCTCTTTACGCGTCTCCGCCAATGTTGCGTGTCTGTTTTGTGAAGTTGTCGAAAAACGACTGACCACGTTGTGTATTGACGCTTGATGTCTTGTTTCCCCCGGGTTGTTGTCTGAGTCGCGATGTCTGTATTCTGTCGATGCTCATCCAGCCACGTCTCCGAGTTGATCGAACTGACTTAGCGCAGCCCACGCAGCCTGCTGCTTCATCCGAAGCGATCGAGCATCTGCATCTTTCTCCACCGCGGTGGCTTCCTTCCCTTCTTCCTGCGGCTCAATCTGCCGATCGCCGTCAATGTCCATACTGTCGGTGACTCGAACTTCTTCCCCACCGACTCGACTCATACCCTCCAACGCCTCCTCGACTTTCTTCTTCGCCGCGTGGATCTTCTCCGTCTCCTCGCGTAATCTCGCGATCCTCTCCTCGAACACCAGAATCATCGTCTCCCTCGCCTGATGTGGCCGGTACTGATTGATCAAGAAATGCATGTTGTTCATCATCGTGCGAAGATCCTGCGTGCGTTCTAGCCCTTTGGTCGGATCGAGGCTCAACACGCCCGCGAGCTCGAGGAACTTCGTGATCAAAGAGCGAGATAGTGCCAGGAGGTAGGGTTGAGGGTTCTTCGAGACCGAGTCCGAGTCGGGAAATAGCTGCTCGACGCCTGCGGAGGCGAGGGACATGGGTGGGGCGTCAAGGTCGATGCTGGAGCCGAAGCTTTTGTACTTGTTCTCGGCTGGTGGGGGAGGAGGGAGCAGGTAGCGCAATTCTGCAGGCAAAGCTGTGATGTCCAGACTCGAGGGGCCTGGGGCTGATGAACTGGTTGTTTCATCGTTGCTGTCGGAGGTAAAGGTCGATATGGAACTCGTGTGCTGTGAGGATGGTATGCCGGCTTCTTTGCGAGCTCGGTGCAATCGAGCAGTGTTTGATTTGGTGAAGTGCTTGTAGAACGGCGGAGGTGCTGGCCATATAGCTGCCATCGGCTGGTCTGCCATGGCATGCAAGTGTTGCTCACTCGAGAGTTTCGCAGATGGGCGCCGAATGTTCAATGTTTGAACATCCACGAAGAAGTAGAGGTAGCACAGTCAGCATGCGCGCTGACGATCACATGCAGATCCCTAGGTTTCCCCGTCGTGTGGACTTTGGTCGAATGCTTCCCATTTGCGCTGTCACATGTACTCCAACCTTTCAAACCGTTAAGCAGAGACGAGAAAGTCATTCCCCAGGACTTTATAGGTAGTCTCCAGTCATCGTCTCAATTATACCATAAGTTTCCGCAAAAGAACGTAACAAGAATACTTGTCTCAAGCTATGTCGAAGACAACGGGCCAGGACCCTTAACTCCACCTCGACAGCTTCACCGTCTCATGCACTCCGCTCACGCGACACCAGTGATCATTGCCATTCATTCTATCGAACATTCCTTACGCTTTCTTCTTATCTTGTGTTTCTCGATCACTCCCGATTGCCTCACCCACCAATTTCAACAACATCCTGTGCCGCCGCTCTGAGACGTCGACGTTGATCCCTGGAGCTCGATGATGGCGGATCCAGCACGCTCCGCACGCAAGAAGTCTCCACCGCGCCTCAATGGTGACCCTGGCCTTTGGGAGACAGCTCAGCGCTTCTGGCGGAAGTCATACGCAGGAGACTATCTTGGCGTCATCCTGCTCGTCGTTGCATATATCCTGATCAAGCTCATAAGCGAGCCCTGGCATCGCATGTTCAGACTGGACGATCCACGGCTCCTACATCCCCATGCTGAGGTCGAGCGAGTCAGCGTCAGTATGTGAATATCATACCCTGATGCATTACTATATGAAAGAGCCTCAGCTAACGAATCCGTTCTCCAACTGTAGTGTGGCTGTTCATCTATGCCGGCCTCTTCCCTCTCCTTATCCTCGTTGCTTGGACTCTAGCCTTTCGCCCCGATATACACAAGGCCCACGTCACGATCCTAGGCTTCTTCTCATCTATCCTCTTCACAACATTCCTCACCGATATATTCAAAGATGGTATCGGTCGCCCGCGGCCCGACCTGATCGCCCGCTGTAAACCTGACCTGAGCGCACCTGTGCAGGGGATTCTTGTAACAATAGATATATGCATGGAGACTAGGCATCATCTGCTGCATGATGGATGGCGTAGTTTCCCATCGGGACACTCCAGCTTCGCTTTTGCAGGATTTGGATGGTTGAGCTTCTTCCTTGCTTCACAGACGCATCTGCTGAGACCGCGCTCGAGCCTGATCACCGTGCTGATCTGTGCAGTGCCCCTCATATGTGCGGCTATGGTAGCGATCTCGCGCTTGGAGGACTACCGACATGATGTGTTCGACGTCATTGCAGGGAGTCTGCTTGGGTTTTCGGTGGCATTGATGAACTGGAGACGATTCTACCCAAGCTTGCTGAGCAAGAATTGCGCTGAGCCATATGTGGCTCCTGTGAGTGGCCGGTCGAGCCCGAACGGCGGGTTCGCAAGAGTGAGAGATGACGAGGACGGTGTGGGTGCCTATGGAATGGATGAAGAGGACTGAAATATATCGGCAGAAGAGCCGCGACATCGATTCATCGACAAGCCTCGTGAGGATATGCTGTAACAGCCGATGTCGACTTCAAGAACTTCTATAACGGTACATTCCCCCTCATCCATGACCCGGGCCAAGCCCCTCAGGTGGTATTGCCGCCTCAAAACTGCTCCCCGAAGGAGGCAAGAGTCATTCGACTGTACTTCACCAATGGGCGGCAAAGACAACATACATGTAGCTCACCAGCACAAGGCACGTCATTTCGGGCCTCGTCACACTATGTTGCTATGGCTCCGAAGGCATTGAACGTGCGGGCCTAATGAGCTCGAACTCCGGGGCCACGAAAAGGTGCGATGGCCGATAAGCTATGCGTGCTTGGGAGGCTGCCTAGCCAAACGGACCACAGGAACGAATTTCGAATTCAGGTCCGGAGGAGCACAGCGTCAAGTCTTCAGAATTCGGGAGTGACTAGATCTCAGCTGTTTTTGGGAGCAGCGATCTGCAAGCATGCAAGAAAGATCTACAGGTGGGATGGTATCAAAATCTACTCAAGGTATTTCCAAAGATCGGCAACATCTTCAGCGGTGGAGGAGCAACATACAATCATCATCATATAAGTCCGAGAACGAACCTCGTGCATCTATAGTCATCGTCATCATTATCATCTAGTCGTCAAGTTCTTCAAACCTTCCCTCTTCCATCGCCTGTCGGACTGGATTCTGCACATCGACAACACCTGTCGCTCTGAGTCGTTCGAACAGCACGTACAAGCGCTCGGCTTCCCTTTCCTTCTCTTCTTCCGTCATCTCGGGCACAGCGCTGCCTCCCGAAGCTCCGAGCTGGTCTTTTGCACCGGTCTCCTCTGCGGCGACTCTTTGCCCAGTGACTGGGTTGATATCTTCCCTCTGCGCGGATGATCCACTATCACCGTCGTCTGCGCCCACTCCTGTTGTCTGCGCGGGCACGGGGATGTTATGACTCATGAGGAATCCAGACGCGTATCCGTAGCCGATATTATGGACGAATTTGTTCGCGTCCTTGTCGCTGAGCTCAAACAGCAAGTTGGAGATATTCTCCCGCAGCGTCGGGAGTTTCGGCGAGCTCGAGAGTGGCAGCAGACGGGATGCCAACGTGTCGCCTTTGCCAAGCGGTTGATCTCGGTCCGTGGGGAGCGGAAGGAGCCTCGAGCGCATGTATGACTGCGTCTCGGGTGACACGAATTCATACAGACGTCGTAGTAACGTGATGAGCGATGCGGCTGCTTGGTCGAGATCGGCTTCGGGCAGCTGCCGGACGCTGTTGTCTAGGATGAGCACGAGGCGGTCCAGTAGAGACTTGAGCTTCGAAGAGGAGATTGTAGGCTCTGAAAGGGCTTTATCGTCGCTGGGATTCTTCTCTACTGCACTAGGGAGGTCCAAGTTGAGCAGAGCGTTCAGGAGATAAGTTATAGGAGGCTGTAGAGATGGGCTTGGTAGTGAAATGTGCAGGAGAATGTCAATGATAGGCTCAATCGACGGAGTGAATGCTTTGATCAAATCTGGATGGTAGTATGTGATGTTGAAGATCAGCTTCATCGTCTCTACCAGGGCCATGCTGGTTATTGGACCCGCTGTTCTGGGCCCATAGCTAGACCCGGAGAAGCTTGTGGAGTGTCGTAAGACGTGCTGGTTGACGCTTGTGGCGAGATCTTGCTGCTTGACGAGTCCGTCGAAATCGAGGTTGGTATTATATGTGAGCAGAAACAACAACCGCGAGATCAAGAATTCATCGTCGCGATCGTCAACCTGCAATCGCTCGGCGGCTTTGGGAGCGTAGCCGAAATCGACGAACATCTGTCGTGATGGCTCGTTGAGGAGAAGAGCATTCGCCAAACATCTTAGTGCTTCGCGTGATGTCGAAGTGTGCCCTTGATCAAGTCCGTACTTGCCGAGAATGGGTATGCCCTGCTTGGATGTTGGTACCAGGGGTAGAGATACTTGTGGATGTTGATGAGAGTACCTTCTTGGTGAATATAGGCTTCGCTGAGCCGGGATCTCTACCTAATACTTTCAAACGACTTAGGCAATCCTGTTGTTCTATGTTGGTCTTTTAGTTGATGAGCGTTATATTGCTGGCCCGAATCTGCTTACGATCTGGGGAGAGAGTCTTTGAATTAAGGTTGTTCTCCAATTCGGCCAGCAGTCTCTCAATTTCGGCCATGGCTACGAAGCACGTATCAGTATGAGCATCGGGTTTACTCGCCGGCGAGTATGCTGACCTTGGTTCGTTTGTGCATGCTTAGCCGCCTGGGGCTGCATGTTTCTTACCCTGCAGATCAAAGTAGATGTCGAATGGCTACAACCATAGGCATCTGCTGGCGAGATTGTTCATCCAGGACGGGGCGTCCCTTACTTTGAGTGAGAGTGAAGACAGTTTGATCACACAAGCATATATGAGTTTACTTCCTGACCGACCACACGCTCCAGTCAGGCATATAGAATACATGTTCGTGATGCTTCACAGTCCCGTGACTTCGCTCCTGGTGCAGGCTGGGAAAGCGGAAGCGCCGCTTTTAGCGCGTGGTGTCCAGTCGCGCCCACCTCGCGTCTCCCACTTTAGCTCGTTGCTGCATGCACTCTATCTCTAAACTCCTCCTCTTGCCATCATCGCCTATGCGTTCTGTTTTCTGATTTTTCAGCATTTGAGCGTCTTTATGGGTGCACAGGGTGTGAAATATGCTGTCTTCTTCGTCTTCACGGTTCGACACTCTTCCGCAACGCCCTCCTACGCCACCCCGCGACCTGGCGGCAGCTGATGAGGAAGCCCATGCCGTTAACGACGCTCTGCATTTCCTTGAAAACGGCCACCAGATTGAGACCGGAGCAGCACCAGACCGGACATTGGACCAGAGCGGTGTTTTGGCTGTACCGGCTGAGCAGTCACCTGCATCTTCACAGGCAGCTTCCTGTACTGGCAGGAAGGTCGAATTCTCCCCATTTCCGAAATTCCACGAGATAGCACGTTTTGGCCAGCTCAGCTCGCCGTCTCATCAGCTGTCTAAACGGAGTCCACTCAACCGCTATGCCAAACCAAGGCGGTCCATCTTGAAGCCATCAACATTTGTGTTGGACCCACCAACCCCCGATGAAATCGAGAACACTCTCGGCTACTTTTCACCCCAGGACCCAAGTACTTTCGGAAAGATGCTGCAATCTGTGATACAGCATCTCGGCGGTCGAAGACTGGATGCCAGGCTAGATGCGTACCTCGCGCTCAACAATGCCATCAAAGCATACGAAGGAGCCATTCCTGACATCCAAGCAATGGCGTCCAAAATGGACATCATGATGCAGTTCCTTGCCCGAGACATTGTTTGCAAAGGTCCAAACGGAACGCTGGACACCAACATGGTCACACAATCCCTGAAAGTGGTTGCTGCCATCATGTTCGTTCCCACTTTGATGGAGGCCTGGGACGATGACTTCCGGGCATTCTTGATTGACCGGTCTACTGCAGTCATGGAAAGCACCGATACCTCGAAATCTATTGTGAAGATGCACATGTACATCCTTGCACATCAACGATTCGACTCTCCTTCGGTCATGACCTCTGCCCGTGCTGATAGAATCATCACTACTCTGCAAACGATCGAGGACAGGTGTAGTGGCAACACGGCAGTCGTAACACGCTTGGTTGTTTACTTGAGGCTTCTCGATCAAGCGCCAGCTGTTATGATGGCACGAAGTCGAGATTGGTTAGAGCACACCTTCCACGGCATGCTCAGCAGTCTAAATGAGATTCGAGTACGCGCTATCGAGCTTTGTCACTCTGCAGGTCTTATCCTAGGACAACATCCACATGGTGTCAAGCCAATTCGGGACGTGCTCGAAACTGAAATGGAAGAAGGAAAAACTTATGGCGATTACCTCAACGACCGCCTGCTGCAAATGATTTCCGATCCGGAAACTGGGTTGTTTGTGCCCCAAATATGGGCGTCGGTCCTGCTTTTCTTCAGATATAAGCGTTCCAATGTCGATCGATGGCCGAGGTTCCGGACATGGCTGATGGTCATCCAGAAGTGCTTGAATTCCAGCGATATCAACATCAAATACGCGGCAAACAAGGCCTGGAACAAGCTCGTTTTCGTTGTCATGCCTGATGAAAGCATGAGTCCAACCATGAAGACGATGCTTCGTGCTCCTGTTGTGGCTGGTTTCCGGCGACGGAATAATGACAAACATGCGCAACAGGAGAGGTTGATAGCAACGGAAACGTACTACAACCTGCTTCACTATAGCCTGCGACCAGGTTTGAGCCATCAGGAGATTGATAGTGCTTGGGAGACATATATCGACACTGTTCTCCCTGAGCGATGTACCGCGAGCATAAAGGGCCGCACTATGGCTTTACAAGTGCTGAGAGGTCTTCTTACTACCACGCCCGGTGCTTGGAATCTGAACGCTGCCAATGAGTCCGAGCCGATCAAACCGCAAGACCTCCCAAAGTTGGATCCGCGTTGGGTTCGCAGTCGGCTGAACAAAGTGCTCAAAGTCATCTACCCGGCCCTCTCGGATTCGATGTTCAAAGTTCCCGAGCTGAACGGCGAGCTGGACATGACACTCCAAGCATTGTACACTTCCATTGCGGAGGCTGGGAGCCAAGAAGTCAAAACATCCACCGAGTTGAAAGAGGCTATTGCTGTGCTAGTCAATGTGTTCCGTCAACTTTGGCAAGATGGTAAGAATGTTCCGGCTGATAAAGCATCTGCATTCGTCGAAAGATACAAGAATGCGGTCTCTAATGCTGTGCGATCCATCGGGTTGAACTCGTTCACCGAAGACATACTCACGAGAGCCAAAGAAGGCGAAGGTGATGTCGTCTATACACCTTCGCACCGGTCTTCAAAACACCATACATCTCCTCATTCGCCACTGCTTACACTGTTCAATCTCCTGCACAACGCACCACCCCCATTTATCGACGCAGAACAAGAACTAGCAGATCTTGGTCGGACACTCCTTGATCTGCTCACGTCCTCCAAATCACCTGTTGCACAGATCGAAGTATTGACTCGTCTGGTCCATGCATCCGGTACGTCTGCTCATTCCGACAACACCAAAAGTATATCCGCTCTGTTATGGAGGTGTGTAAGCGACTGCACTAGCACCATTGTGGGAAACTCCGCTGCTCAAGATGGAAGCAATGCTCCGAAAACACTTGGTCACCAGATTCACAACGTTGGTGTTATACTCGCATCAGGTCTACCCCTTGTCGCCGAACATGAGTCATGTCTTGCTGCTGCTTTAAGGCTATATGATGCAGCCGTGCTACTCGCGAAATCCCAGGCAGGTACTGGTGGCGCGGCTATTGCCGTCATTGAGCCATTCGCATCGGATCTGCTTGAGCGGCCGTCACTGTTATCAACGACTGCGGGACTATCGGTGGCAGGCCACGTCCTGAATTGCTTGCTTTGGCCCAGGAATCCCCAGGATCTCGATCACGCCCGAAGAGTCCTTTGGGGAGTCGGGTTGACATCATCAAAGGCGTCCACATTTGAGCCGCTTCCTAAGATCAGCCAGTTGGTTGTGCGGTCCTTGGCTTCTGCGTACGAAATCTTGGACCCGGCCGTACCCAACAGTGATAGCGACAGTGCTCTAGCATTCCTTGATACATCCCTTGATTTCATCACAACATGTCCACACGATACCTTCGCCAAGACGCTCATTGTTGTCCAGCATGGTTACGTTCTCTGGATCCAAGATCATGCGCGCAAGACATTGAATGAAGTGCTATCTCTGAAGGTATGCCATACGCCGCAATGTGATTTACTTCATGCTAACTTTCCGCGTAGATCAATTTCCTTTGCACGAAGCTTTTGCAATTGATCGAAGGCTTGCCACAGCATGATTCGGACATGGTCACAGCTTTAGAGCCCTTGCTTGTTGGAGCCTTCTCGAGTCCCCATCGTAACGTAGTTAATGGCATGATCCTGTCCTGGAACCGGACATTTGGGCTGGCACAGCAACTTTCATATCCCCCGACTCTTGAGAGAGTTCTACGGGCCAGAAGCCTCGAAGCTGACATTCTACTACCCGCATTTCCGCAACAACACAATGGCCAGAATCCGCCTGCCGAACTTCCAGCGTTCTACGAGGTCCAAGAGAGCTATCAAACTATCGACGACGCATCCAAAAGCTCTGGGCATCGTCTCGACGATCACGTTTGTGATGTGGGGAGCAGAAATGTTGTGTCGCCGGCTGCTTTTGTAGCCATGATGAACATGCGAAATATGGATAGCCCACGAAACGCACGTCTGCGACCCTCTGCGCCTTCCGCCGTCAAGTCGCGGCTGAGACACGAGGACTCACAGATGGAGTTTGCACTCGTCGAATCTTCACCTCGGCGAGAAGATGACGAGTCTCAGCATCTGACAGAGCATCAAAAGGAGGTTTTGGATGAACAGAGGATGAGTGCGCAAATGTTCCCCGATCTCTCCTCAAGCCCGCTGGTGGATCCAATGGTTTGCCCGAAGGGCATTCCTAAGCGTCTCGACTTCACCTCGGATCTGCTTCCGACAAGCGACGATGCGGGCAACGACACACCGCGTAGTATTCCTGACGGACATGGTATCATGAGCGATGACATGCCATCCTCGCCGACGCCATCAAGCAGCAAAGTTGGACCAGATAACTTTCGCTTACAGATCAATGGGGATGATGACTTTGCAGACAACTACGGTGTTGATCCACCTTCTTCACCCCCTAGACCTCATGATCAATCATCGAACAAACTAGCGGCGCAGGATGAGGACTTGAACGACATCGATGAAGACGTCGCTGAGACTAATGATGTTGCACTTCCCGACGAAACTGTCGTGCATGGTGCAGACGTCGACGAGCCTACTGTGGAGGACAATAACGTAGCACTGCGTGGAGCTCTAGGAAACGAAGATGGGCATTTTCCATCTGATTCAATTCTGCCATCTGCACAACTACAAGCAGAGGAAGAAGCTGCGGTGGCTGCAACAGCCGCAAATGATGGTCATGTGAACGGGATGGAGCAAAGCATGGAGGACGAGCAACGGGAGCACAATGATGATCAAGAGCCCACTTCTTATCTGGAAGACGTGGCAGATGAACTAACAGATAGCACACGGGTCGAAGACTCCTTCGTAGCTGCTTCTGCAGCCGAGGCATTGGAAGATGTCATGGATGGCCAGTCCGTCGATACCGACGAGAACTCTCAAGACCCCGATCGAACACCGCCTAAGTCGAGAAAGCGCAAACGTGCCGCTGGGACGGTGTACACCACAAAGGCCGCAAAGAAACGCAAGTCACAATCTCCCTTCAAATTCGCGAGCAGCTTGATCTCCAGCCTTCTGAGAGGAAGGAGCCAAGAGCAGGATATCGATGAAGAATATATCGAGGAGGAGATTGTGGTCGCTACTCGTCAGCCGTCGGTCACGCCTACGAAACCAGAAGGTGGCAGAAGTGTGTTCACCAAGGAGACTCATCGCGAGACTATTCCTAGCACCGAGGCCGCACCCGTCACGACGATTGAGGATGCCCAAGCAACGCCCACATCGACTTACAAGCGTCGGTCTGGCAGATCACGAACATCGCTGACGCCTGCATCTGTCTCAAGCCAGCCATTCGGGTCTACTCAGTCTAACAGTCTCAAGCGCAAGGCATCTGTGCTTAATTTGGTTGACAAAGAAGTCAGTGACGCAGGCGTTGAGGAAGGCATGGCCACGCGGCCCAGAACTCGACGGCAATGTCAAGCCGCCTCGCAACAATCTCCGACCGACGAAGATGCTGAGAATGCTAAGTCGACACTACGCCGGCTGGCTTCTGTTGACATTCCTGTCAGCAAGGTCACAAATCGCCATGGCCATCAGTCGCAAAATGTCGAAAGCTCTGAAGCTCATGAGGTCAACGTCGAGCTCGATATCGTTCCTACTGCTGCCGAGGAACCATCTTCCCTGGTTGAGGATAGAAAGATTGTTACTCCAAGGAGCATCATGGGCATGCTTCGAAACGCCCTTGGGGCGCTGAGGAACTCGACGTTGGGAGGCGAAGAGGAACGAGAAATGGACAATGTGTTGTTCGAACTGAAAAAGGAGATGCACGAGGCTGCAAATCGTGGCAGCAATGCGTGATCTATTTCTGGTTGTGAGGTTACATGTGAGGGTTGAGATGTCAGGCTTATGTTAGATGTTAGGTAAGGTAGCTATGACCTTACTTCCGCCAACATAGTGGCTGCACCATGTTCGTGCTCCTTTGCACTGATCTAATGCCTGACGAAGTATATGACATTTTTCCGCGCCTTTTCCCTGACCTCGTCCTTTTAACAGTACAGTAGGGTCCTGCCGAAATGGCTTACTCCCCAGCACAAGCGTAAGGCCTGACAGGCACTTTCAGTCCTAGGAGTTGTGAAGTATTCAGTAACTAAGCAGCACTTGTCAACATCTAGAATTGATTGGCCGTGGAGAACAACATTCTGAAGGGGAGTTTCGCATGGAGGTCATCTCGATCGGACATACTATAACTCTAGATATCAGTTAGACTGCAAAGTCATGTCCAGCCACCATAACCCCATCTACATAGACCTTACGAATGGTCCGATCATCGCCCAAGAACACCCACTTCTTCATCATCGCCTCACCGTCCCCGTCACCGTCCTCCCACAGCCCGGCGTGCGCACTCACTACTCCCTCGACCTCGACCACCAGACCATCGAACTTCTTTCCTACGACAAAGTTCCCTACTACCGCATCTAGTCCGACCACTCGTGCGCCCCCAAGCGTCGCCATGTGCACGAGCTCACTGAACGCGAGCACATACCGCGCCTCACCGGTTCGCATGGCCAGATGCCGCGACACGTTCGCTGCGCTGCGCATTCCGTCCATGATGCTGGGCATGTAACCAGCTGAGCAGTCTGTCCCCAGCCCAACAGGGACGCCGGCATCGAGCAAGTCCCGCACGCGACATTCGCCGTCGCGCAGGCAGGTATTGCTGTTCGGATTGTGCGCGACGCCAGCGCCTGAGACGACAAGGTTGGCTATGTCGGCGGGCGAAAGGTGGATGCAATGTGCGAGAATGCTGCCTGGGTGGAGCAAGCCGTGCGCCGCATACATTGCCGTGTAGCTGTCGTATGGCTTGTGTAATGCTAAAGTACGGTCTTGTGGATGCTGTTAGCAGGATATACTTGGCGAGCTCGTGGCGTGGATAGGCAACTCACTTATGTCGTCTGGGGTCTCGCACATATGTGCCTGCACGGAGGTGTGATGTCTCGCACAAAGGTCTCCCAGTCCTTGCATGAGATCTGGCGGGCAGAAGGGACCGCCTCGTGGCTGGACGGAAGGATGGATCAGCCGGCTGCTGGGGTCGATCTGGCGGATATGCTTGATGCTCGCCTCCGCGCCAGCGAGAGAGCCGCTGATGGACTCGTCCTGGTTTCCATGTGTCGACGCAAGGGTGTGAGACATGCGGCCGACGTGTGCTCGCTGGCCTGCTCGCAGACACGCATCGGCTAGAATGTTGGTCGCTTCAGTGTGGATGGAGCTGTTGTACGCCACGGTGGTCGAGCCGAGCTTCAGCGTTGTGCTCACGACATCTGCGTACACACGTCTGGCTTTCTCGCTGTCTTCATAGGAGGCCTGGTGGATGTACTTAGTGGTCATACTATTCAGCCTGTTTGCATCACTACTTGCACACCTCCTGCGTTGTCCTGTCAGCTAGTACATTATGACTGGCTACAATGATTCTAGATGTGTACTATTGCATCCGTGTAGTCCTCAAGCCACTCTTCGAGAGTGCCTTCCATACCAAGCGCTAGATTGGGCCATTGGGGCGCGTGTAGGTGCGTATCAACAAGTCCCGGGAACAGGAATTGGCTCTTCTTGAGCTCAATGACTTCTGGTATTGGTGAGCCTGCCAGCAGATGTTCTTCCACTAGGCTGGCGGGAGAAGGTGCATTGTGTTGGACAGAGATGATCGTGCCATTTGAATGCACTGTGACGGCGCCATGAGGGACGATCTCGAGATCCTTGAGGCTCTTGCTGTGAATGATACGGCCTATGAAGATCTTGGATGGCGCTGATCCTGGAGCTGGAGACCTAGCATGATCATATCTGATCACCATGTTGACTAACACGACGTGGTTTGCCCAAAAACGCGGTCGGACTATGATGCTTCAATCTACTAAGAGAAAGCCTTTTTGGATCATTGCTTCGATAGCCTCGAACAATACTTGATAGCTCTATCTAATCTCCTCGAATGCATGTGTGTGTGGGTGAGGTCATCAATGGAAGCGGATGTACCCGCATCTCGAAATCTTATCAGCCAGAATTTTTGGAGCTCGGAGGTGATCTACGGACTCGAGCTGCATCACGATGGCGAAACGAAAAAGTCGCGGCGCTCATAACCACGAGGACTCCGGACCAAATCTGGATGTTGGGGAGTCCCGCAAACGGATCAAGACGTATGAGGATGTCGCAGATTCGGACGATGACTTTCACAAAGATAGACTGGACCTGGAGGAGGAGCCTAACGTTAAGCGACGACGACAGGTAGCGGAGGATGAGGAGTTTCTCGAAGTGTCCGACGACGAGGTTCTCGGATATTCTGACTCAGACGAAGAAGAAGAGGAGGCGGTAAACAAGGTCGCTAAGAAAAGAGTCTCGACTCGTGTTGGCGCATCCGATTCTGGAGGCAGCGGTGTCGATGAAGAGGATGAAGAAGATGACTTGCAATGGGGAACCACAAGAGATGATCTCTATGGTGCCGATGCGATCGAAACCGAGGAGCAAGCTTTGGAGGAAGAGGCTGAAGCATTACGACTGCAGAAGAAGCAGTTGCAATCCATGACTGCTGCGGATTATGGATTTGACGAGTCGGAGTGGCAAGATGCGGACAAGGCAGACGGAAGTGCCAATAATGCTGCGGTGGTTACAGAAGTCCTTCCTCAGTTACAGATCGCAGACGAAATGGGCCCTGCCGAACGATTGAAGCTGCTCAAATCACGGTATCCGGAGTTTGAACCGTTGAGCAAAGAACTGCTGGACTTGCAAGATGTGCTGGAGGAGCTTGGCGCTGAGGTTACGGATGTAGCAAGCCTATCAACCTCTGGATATACGCCCAATGCCATCACCAAATACCGAGCGGCTGGTGCATATGCCGGCACACTGACGATGTACTTTTCGTTGCTTGCGTCGACGGCTTCGAGTGGAGATGCGAGTGTGACTGCAATGTCGGCCACCAAACTACGCGATCATCCAGTCATGGCAGCACTTGTGCAGTGCCGGGACTTATGGCAGAGAGCAAGGGATCTACCATTGGATGCAGAATTTGAGTCACTGGATGAAGTAGACAGCGACGTCGACCAAAAGCCAGACGTCGGAGTCAGCATGAAGGCTTTGGCATCTGCAGACGTAGCAACCAGGATCGAGGCATACGCAAGCCGTCCACAAACGCAAGCAGAGAAGGCTCGAGCGGCGAACGAAGCTCGTAAAGCAGCACGCATAAGGAGAGCTGAAGCTGATTTCGCCGACCTGGACGATCTGCTTGCCACTTCTGGTACTACGCGATCGGTCAAACCATCTGCCAAATCTGTCAACGTCATAACGAACGAGGATTCGGATGTTGGCGAGGAAGCTCCGTTGACCGCTCAAGAAGCTGCCGAAAAGGCCAAACGCAAGAAGAGTTTGCGCTTCTACACTTCCCAGATTGTGCAGAAGTCAAATAAGCGTGGTGCAACGGGTCGCAACGCTGGAGGTGACGACGATATTCCACATCGCGAGCGGTTACGGGACCGACAAGCACGCCTCAACGCCGAAGCCGAGAAGCGTGGCAAACGACAGATCTCGCCGGGCGCAGAGCTGGGAGGCGAAAGCGATGAAGAAGACACACGACAAGCCAAGCAAGTCAGGGCTGCAGTTGATGAAGACGACTACTACGATCTGATTGCATCACGCACAAACAAGAAGAAGTCCGAGAAAGCCGCACTCGCCGAGGCGCAGAAACAAGCAGCTCTACAGGGCGGCCAGGTGATCCCCCAGGAAGTTGTGGGAGCAGACGGCAAGCGCAAGATCACCTACCTGATTGAGAAGAACAAGGGATTGACGCCGCATCGCAAGAAGGATGTAAGAAACCCTCGTGTCAAGAAGCGCAAGAAGTACGACGAGAAGAAGAAGAAGCTTGCGTCGATGAAACCGACATATAAGGGTGGGGAAGGTCGTGGAGGATATGGAGGAGAACTGACGGGTATCAAGAAGGGGTTGGTGAAGAGTACGAAGTTATCGTAGAGGTAGCTATTGTCGTGACATCGGGACCACTTCTGTCTTTGCCAATTACTTTGCGGTGATGTCGCGGTGTCGGTCATCGACCGAGATATGGGCCATTGTTGAACTTGCCATTGCTCCTTGACCACGACAGCGAAGTTCTGCAACCTTGTAGGAGAGGGTGATTCTCTGGTCGCAGAAGACGTCTCTGTTCATTGCCCGTGCTACCACGCATCCCCCCACAAGCGGGCACTTCATGTTTCCGCACGCTGAATCCGGCCATTGCACGCCCAACGTCTCTACCTGATCAATATGCATGACCAGAAGTAGAGAAGATCATTCACTTGCGTGCCTATCCAAGCCATTATGTATGCTTTGTCGATCAACGCTTCTGCAGCTGCCCACCCGCCCCCCAAAGCCTGCTTCCCCGATTGGCTGCCATACGACAACGTACCTGCACCTCGAGGGCGATTCTGTACAACTATTGCCCAAAACTGCCGGCCCAACAGCTCAGGCTTCAATGCCCCGTCACACCGAACTTCTGGCGTCGTGGTGACGGGCGATTGGTTCGTGGCCTGGCTGTCCCTAAGCTGAGGATGCGGTGTGCATGAGCCTGACCGATCTCTTTTCACTTTCCGTTCCCTATCGTCGACTTCACCACCACCGCCGCCACTTCGACCTCGACCTGCAGTATTTAGCCCTCTTCTTCCTCCTGGGCTGGCTCATGCATTGGGTGCTGCAAGTGACCTTCTCCCTCCTCTCGCAGATCGACGACAACACCTTTGCGCTCAACATCTCCTACGACAGCGTCTCCGAAACCGTCCCGACGCTCGCCATGTCCAAGACCGTGGAGTCGGTCCTCTCTCCGCCGTCCTCGGCGTCGTTGAACGAGCTCACCCGCGCGCAGACCCTGCAGCTGACCGCCATGTTCGCCACCCTGGCCGTCCTGCTGCCGTTGATGCTCCAGACGTACCATGAGTACCTGGCATTCGTCGCTCTTGGCCCGGGTGGCACGCCTGCAACGGTGTGCGGGTTCTTGCGGATCAAGATGCTCGGGCTGTTCGCGCTGCGCGATCCCTACCGTGCCGTACACCCGCCGAAGCACATGCGAGGCGTCTCGGGGTTCCTCACCGATCTGCCCGGCCGGAAAGGAGCGCGGCCAGAGACCAGAGGGATCGCGCCCCATCGCCAGGTCACGCAGCGAGGGGGCCGTGAGATGTTCGAACAGCTGGCGGCTGCAATAACCCGCCTGGGATCCTCGAGCGACACCTTGGTTCTAGGGACATCTTGCTTTGTGAGCTCTGCATCCTTTCCGCTTCTCCAGCTACTGGCATTGCGATATGATCATGCTAATGTGAATGGCCGTGGGATAGGAAAAACATGGCACCGGGCTCTTCTCCCGATCGCCGGCTAAGAGGACCTGTCGAGGCGAGATCTGCCACGTGCATCCGTCGGACGGCTCGATGCATATGACGCTTCATCCGGTCGATGCCAATAGAGTGTTAGATGCTGGGTGGGGTGAAAGACATCCGCTCGCTAGAGGAGGCTGGTTCGAGCGGTTCGTGCCCGATGGCTTCATGATGGTCTATGCCCCCCGGAACAATGCCGAGATTGAGACGGTGTTGCAGATTGTGGAAGCTGCGGCGTGGTATGTGAGTGGCGGTGGTGATGGTAGCAAGACGCTGGGAGTCGCTGGTGAGCTTGAGAGTGAAGTGTGCGGTCGGGCGTTCCAAATGGATGGGATGTTTTGAGCGGATGGTGGTCTGGTTGTCTATTTTATCTTCTGCTGCTCTCGGATCCGAACGGGTTTCTTTTGCTCGCCTTGTTAGGGGTGCTATCTTGATTCAAGCCTGGAGTTGTGTGAAAAGCTTGGTGAACGTTTATGTATGATGAGTGGGCCATACCAACAGAAACGATACCTACCTATCTTCTTCGACTGTCTTTCTTGCTTCCCTCTCAAAGTGCAGGCAATGGAAGGGTCTGACTACATCTCTCTTATCGATTTCGTCTCACTTCATCGCCGGCACAGCAGAGGTCGCGAGCACTGGGTGACTGATGACATCAAAGGCATGATCAAGAAGATGAAGATGAAGATGAACCTCACGCGATACATTTCCATACTAGGTCGTCTCCCCTTAGTCCCCTACGGATACACCAATCACTACAGCATATGTTTAGTATGACCTTACAGTACTACGAATGTACCTACAGTAGCATACCACGCAGCACCACGACCACTCAGCCCCTATGCAGCTAGCGGACAAGCACGCCATCGCTCCACCCACGCGAAGAGTCTGTTCCGAATAGCCACTAGGATGGAATGTTAAGGTACCTACAGTAGGTCTCTATGATAGGATAAAATACTGTAGTGCTGATAGAAGGTTGGTGAAGCGCGGATGCTGACTTGACTGGCCCTTAAGGTAGGATTGCGGGGATGATGTTGTGGCTGATTTGGCTGGGCGCTGTAGAGCTTGTGTACATGGGTGATGGGGTCGTATATATGTACGTACTGTCTGTATGTCTCGTGGGGAACATGTGGTTTTCTCCTACATGCTTGTGTATGGTGTAGGTCATTATTGTCCTAGGAATAGTCGACAGAGATTCAAGGCTCCCTACGTCCAGATTGACGATCTTACCTACCGCAGCCTTCAAGTGTCATCAGGACTCGAGTTGTTCACTTGGAATTTCCACCACCGCCAAGCATTCCCTCTGACCGGTTGTCGGATGAGGGTGACCGTGTCATGGCGCACAGGACGAGGCGTGATACGCTCCAGCCGCCCGCTAGCACCCAGCCTTCTCCCGCATGCATCGCGGCTCACCACCACGATGACGCTGATGGCGATGACGCCGCGGCCGGTCTGTGTTCTGCGGTGCGGTGCTGTGATGTGCGGTGCGGCGATGACCACCGCTACCACCGCTCCTCCCAACTGCTGGCCAGCCGCGCGGGTCGTGAAGGATCCTCACCACATCCGATGATTGTACAGTACTGCAGTCCAGTCCAGTGGGTAAGGTAGGTAGGTAGCCTTGTTGTCAGTCAGCCGAATTTCACCTTCCCTGCTTTCGCCTCTCTTTCTTGTCTTCTTCCTCCTCTTCTTTCTCTTCGCACTCACCAACCTGCACCTCGTCCTTTGCATCACGCTGGGACAGCTCACCTGAGGACCGAAGAAGCAGCACCCGCGACTAGATGCTGCAGCAGGCCATCGCCGTCGATCCTCTCCTCCACTACACCGGCGTCTTCATACGCGCCATCCGCTCCGACAAATGGCGATAGGTTTCGGTAGAAAGAAGGCCGACGCGCCCACCACCACCACCACCATGCCACCAACCGGGCAGGATGCCGCGCTCGGCGAGCAGAAATACTACGACGGCTTCACGCCCGCGGGGGACGAGGAGAAGGCTGGCCAGCCCGGCGGCGCACGCAAGATGAGCCGCATCGACCGCCCCATCACCAAGTCCATCGGCGGGTATGCGAACGGCGGGCTGACCGACGACGATGCTAGCGACCCCAGCGTGAGCGTCGGCAAGCAGATGGAGCTGGAGGCCGGCAATGCCATCCAGTACCGCACCTGCTCGTGGTACAAGACCGCCGCCCTGCTGTTCTCCGAGTACATCTGTCTGGCCATCATGTCCTTTCCCTACTCGTATGCCATCTTGGGGTTGGTGCCGGGTCTCATCTTGACGGTCGTCGTGGCTGGCTTGGTGCTCTACACCTCGCTCATTGTCTGGTCAGTATTCTATATCCTCTTTGTTTATGTCGAGAAGATGATATTGACACCAACACAGGGAATTCTGTCTCCGCCACCCCGAGGTCAAGGATGTGTGTGATATCGGTCAAATGCTGTTCTGGAACCAGAGATGGGCCTGGTGGCTGACCGCATTCATGTTCATCCTGAACAACACCTTCATCATGGTATGCAGCACGATTGCAGACGAGACCTGATTTCACTCACACTGACATCACATCCAGGGTTTGCATTGCTTGACCGGATCCAAATACTTGAACACCATGACCAACGGCGCCGTCTGCACCATCGGCTTCAGCGCCATTGTCGCCGTCATCACCTGGTTCTTCTCACTGCCTCGTACGTTCAGCACTCTATCCAAGGGCGCCACCATCTCTGCCATCTTCACCTTCGTTTCGGTGCTCCTCGCCACCATCTTTGCCGCCATCGAAGGCAAGCCCCGAGGATACGATCCTGTCAACGTCGGTCCGGTCAATGTCCTCGCCGTGCCATTGCAAGGAACCACCTTCGTCATGGGGATGAATGCATTCATGAACATCAGCTACACTTTCATCGGCCAGATCACGATTCCATCCTTCATCGCAGAGATGAAGGAGCCCAAGGACTTCCCCAAGGCTCTCTGGGCCGTCACCATCGCCGAGGTGATTGTGTTTTCGCTCGTGGGTGCCATCATCTACGCCTACACCGGCACCAACTACTACACCGCGCCCGCCTTTGGGTCGTTGTCCAACGATGTCTACCTCAAGGTCAGCTTCAGCTTCATGATCCCCACCATCATCTTCCTCGGTGTGCTGTACGCCTCCGTCTCGGCCCGATTCATCTTCTTTCGCCTCTTCGCCGGCACTCGCCACATGGGTAGCAACACCGCTGTGGGTTGGGCCGCATGGGGTGCCATTCTGGCCGTGCTCTGGGTGTTGGCCTTCATCATCGCCGAGGTCATTCCCTTCTTCAGCGATTTGCTGTCGCTTATGAGCTCGCTTTTCGATAGCTTCTTCGGCTTCATCTTCTGGGGTGTAGCGTACCTGCGTATGCGACGTGCGGATCACGGTCCTCGATTCTGGCGAACCCGTGGCGTCCGAGGCATGCTCGGCGCCGTTCTGAATGTCATACTCATCTGCATTGGTCTGTTGTTCTTGACGGCCGGCACGTATGCTTCGGTCGAGAGCATCATTCAAGGCTACGATGCGGGCAGCTTTGGCGGTGCATTCACGTGCCAGAGCAACGCACTGTGAGAGAGTGATGAAAAGTGGATGAACCTTTTTAAGGAGGCTATGCTTGGAGAGATAATGGCGTTTGTATTATGCGTGTCAGCTCGAAGGGCAATACATAAGTACACGACTGAGAATAAGACACGATCTCTTGGACTTTGAGCTCCATCTGTGTTCCTCCACCGCTTCTTGATCGAAGCTTGCCTTTCTCGTTAAGCATGCGGTGGGGCTTGTGTATTGGATGTTCAACGCTCGAGACTTGCATGCTTCCACACCCCACACTGCATGCACGATTACCGTTTCCTGCTCTGACGTAGCTTCGACTTCACAGCTACAACTTTATTGCTACCTCTGTCGTCTGCACTCCATTTACCACGTCCCCTTGACTTTCACACACCTACCTCCCACATAAGTATTGCAACATGGCGTCCCTCATAGATTTCAGCCAGCCCAGTCTCTGGAGTATGTATCCATTCAAAAGAACTCTCTCAGAGCAGCTAACCAACTTCCCCCTTCCACAGTCTCCGCCGCCAGCATCATCTTCAACCCGACCTTCTGGAATCTCGTCGCCCGAAACGAATACCGCCAGCACTCGCTGACGCGCCTCTTCGGCGGCCGCTCACGTCCCGCCTGCTACGCCCTGGCCGCCACCATCTTCTCCCTCGGCCTGTTCCGCGACGCACTCTACGAGCGCGCGCTGCGCGCCCAGCCCACGCACCCGGCGCTCCTCGGCCTCCTCCCGCAGGGCCTCGCCGTCGCCCTCGTCGCGTCCGGCAACGTCCTCGTCCTCAGCAGCATGTGGGCCCTCGGCGTCACCGGCACCTTCCTCGGCGACTACTTCGGCATCCTGATGGACGACATCGTCACGGGCTTCCCGTTCAGCGTCACCGCGTCGCCCATGTATGCGGGCTCTGCGATGAGCTTCCTCGGCACCGCGCTGTGGTATGGCCGTCCCGCCGGCGTGGCGCTCACTGCGCTCGTGTGGGTGGTGTACAGCGTCGCGCTGCGGTTCGAGGATCCCTTCACTGCGGGGATTTATGCGGAGCGCGAGCGCGAGAGGGCGGGTGCGGCGCCCAAGGGCGGTGTCGTCGGGCCGAAAGGTGGGAGGATCGAGCCGAAGGGGGGCAGGACGGAGCCGGTGGGTGGGAAGATGGGGCCGAAGAAGGAGTGAGCGATGGATGATTGGGAGAGGCGTTGCGTTTGGGGATGTGAAGGAGAGGAAAGAGGAGGAGGAATGAATACATAGAGATACCCACCCGTGGATTTCGCGGCTTAAATTCAACATGCACGCTGGAGTTTGGGATGATAGGATAGAGTGTGATACAAAAAGTCTTTATTTTTTTTCAATCAAACCAGGTGAGACTATCATTCGAATGATGATCGCGCACGATGGATGTATGCTGGTATCTTCGGCTTGGGCTCTTGATCTGCCTTGTAGTGTTCTGCTGGTTGCGGAATGCATACTCTCCTTCACTCTCGACTCTGTCCGAGCACTCTCCGCCTGATCCTTATGGTCCTCCCCAGGCTAAATGTCCTACTGAGGCTGGAAAGGGGTCGCTGTGTTCCCCAATCGATCGGGCGCCCTGACTCTCGTGGCTAGAGTCCTCTCACCGGCACCTTCATAGCCATAGTGTGTCTTTCTTACTTCCCGCGGCACGTTTGTCGCTTCCTCAGCGGCCGAGAGCTCGGCGCTGTTCATGCCAGTATCCAGTGATAGCATCCAGGAACTTCCCCTTCCTTCACTTCAGACACAACCCCATACTCTCGTTCAACCGCCGCAGCGTCTCCTCATACTGCCGATACGCATGCCGCTTCAACTCCTCCGTGTCTCGCTTGCTGTACCACCATAACGAGTCAACTTCACATCCCTTCACAATCACAATGCACAGTACCACCGTAGGAACGACACTTGAGAAAGAAAGAAAGAAAGAAAGAAAGAAAGAAAGAAAGGAATAAGAAAAGCACTCACCTCCTCGCCCTCCCCGAAACCCCCGCCTCCATCCCCCACCGCACATGCACCAAGTTACGCAGGATGCGGTGCTCGAGCCCGCGCACCGCCGCCGCGCCGCGCAGGAACTCGAGCGTGCGCGCCACCCGCGCGGCGTCGAAGTCGCTGGCCGCCGAGGTCCGGAAGACGTGCGAGAGGCGCCGCCGGATGATGTGCCGCGCCGGCTGCGCGTAGCGCACCGCGTGCAGGAGGTGGCGGTAGAGGGCGCGGTAGGCGTGCAGGGGAGTGGAGTGGGTTGGGAGGGGGATCATTGATGGGGAGTATTTGGATGGGGGAGGAGGGGGAAGATGAGAGGGAGAGGAGTTGGATGGTGTGTATAGAGTGTCTTATTAAGTGGTGGCTGTAGGGCTGTCACGAGCAATAATGATGGATAGAGCTAAGTGGAACTTCGGATCGTCGGGTGTGGCGGCCACGCGACGCGTTTGGTCCTCTTAGCTCTAGTTACTTTATTCTGGCACTACTTCACTCCGCTCACTGATTTTATGTCGACTCTGTCTTGACGTTATCCATAGGGTCTGCGAACGCTCAATGAGATTGGTGAAACGGAATCAGATCACACTCTTCGTATGGCTGTCTCCCCAAGTAAGAGCAGCGGGATGGGTATCCTTTTTGCAAAGTGCCGAGCAAAGTGCTGAGCAAGCTGAAACGGCATCGACTTCTTGTATCAATCAAGATCTGTGAATCATTTTCGCTTGTAGCGATGCTTCGTCCAGAGCACCAGGGACTTAGTATACAAACTGCAGGCAGCAGTAAAGTCGAATCAACGTATGGATGCTCGCTTAGGAAGAAATAGACACAGACCGGCGGAATCACTGGCCGCCCCCAGAAGCAATTTGATCTCGCAAAAGTCCGGACATTCGAAGGGGAGATCATCGCAGTCAGTTTCCGGATGATCGCGAGTAACTTGTGGTCAGGATGATGCCGTCCTTAGATATACTCTTGTATCCACGCAGCAGGAGTTCAAGCCGCGTGGACAGTGATCTTGACGTCCTTCGCGGCGCTGCCGATTGTTATGCCGATTGTTATTCCTCATCTTTCTACATTCTGCTGACGGTGATGCACTCAGTACTGCGCGGACGGAGACGTTGACTAAAACGCTCTGAAGACACCGCTTGTCGGTCGCTTTGTTATGGTCGTCCTTCTTGTTCTGTCTACGCCTGATGTACATGCGATGGCATGGAAAATTTCGATCGAATGGAAGTCAGCTGACGATTGGTAGGGTATCATCATGATCTTGCTATCTCTCGAGGGGTTGTATCTGCTGTCTCTGGGCGCGATGGGGAAAATTTCCGCAGGTTCTCCCCCCGAGTCTCATCCGTTCTCACGCTTCGGACGCCAGATTTGTAGCATGTCTAAGATGTGAGATGACTATGACGAGGACATGGCTTCCTCTTTTTCGTTAACATTCATCCCGTCTGTTGATCGAAACCATGTAGGAGCCAGCTGTACGTGCTGCTCGTCGCTGGAAAAGACTCTGAAATCCGCTTAGAGACCAAGAGATCTGCTCATGAGCCATAAGTATGGCATGGCTGGCACGTCCAAGAAGATATTGTCTCTGCTATTTGCAAGGCGCGCTAAAAAGATGTGTCGCATATGCGGTCTCCCGTTCGCGTTTGTTGCCGCGTTTGCCCTCGAGAAACCTTCCGACCTGCTAGGTACAAACAGCAAGGGATATCTCAACAGCAATCTCGTCCGTCAAGCGTACTCCTATCCCATCAACCCCACTCCGTCAACGCAGTCACGAGATAACAATCGCAAAAATGTACAGAACCAAACCCTCGAAGAATGCAAAAGCTGTCTTGGCCGCGTTCGCCTCTACCTACGGGCAGGACGAGAGCAAGCTTCAGGGGTGTGAGTTCTTTTTCGTGTCTTTGTTATCGACTGAAGTTTCACTGATTCTGGCTCTCTAGGGCAGAGACTCTGCGAGGATGTTGGTGTTGACGTTGGAGAGTCTATCACAAAGTGCAAAAAGGTATGTACCACCCCTTGAAGATACCTGCCCTCATCCCCTGCGAGTCAATAACACGATACTTCCCCATCAGAACTTGAAGCGCGTGCACGTCAACCTCGTCGACTTCGCCGCCGCTCGGCGTCAAGGCCAGACGCCCACCCATTTCGGATCCAAGGAGAGCCTGCGCTTCTACATCCAGAACACTCCGGGGAAACGATTTCCCCTGTCGATGGCCAAGGAAAACGGGTTCTTGAGAGCGTTGCTTTTCAAAGTGTATTGAAACGTGATCGAGGCGATCGATGGCGGGAAGGATACGCTTGTGCTCAACGTTGCGTGCTGGTTCAAGGCAGTCGTAAATAGGTCCAGAAAAGGGAATGCAGCCCATCGAGAACTCCAATGGCGAACTTTCTCCACAGCCAGAAGCCCGGCATATTTATGCCGTCATGGCTACTCAAACTGTGGAACCTATTGGAGATAGATCGATGCAAATCACTCTCGAAACATTACGCGGATGTGCCAAGCAAAAAAGTGCACGAGAACGAGACCAAAGTCTTGATCCAGTAATCCCAATTTGACTTGCCTCCCAGTCATCTTCGTTGAAATGATCTGAATGGTTCTTTCAGAACGACAGGCTGATTCTTCGAGCATATCGAACCAATTTCACAGGGAGAGATCCATACTTAAGCATCGCTCCGACCGTCTAAAGATCCAATTCCCTTATTAGGATGCGCCACACGTTCCGTCCTTGACCTCTTGCCAAACGACATTTGGCCTCTATGCACTGAGACTGCCGCGAAAACCAATGAAATCCAATAACTAACCGGATCAGCGACGTATGCAGGCAGTCATCTCAACGATTGAACTTACAACACCGCCATGAAGATCAGGAACATCCCTCCTACCCAGGCGCCCTCGTCCGACCACGCGTACATTGCAATCCCCACGGCGCCTAGACTGGTATATAAGCCCGCCAGCGTGGCGGATACCGTAAGCCAGTAGACGTTGTGGTATCGCCACATGTTGAACATGATCAGGTCGATGATAGACCAGATGAAGGACAAAATCGGTGCAGGCATGAGTATCGCCCATCCCGTACTGGCGAAGCAGACGATTGTTAGTGGGGCTACCACAGCGATGTCCTTCAGATCGATGGCACCTCCTCACCCTGAACCTAGATCATTGTCTGGCTTGTTTGCGACCGTCGCGTTGACTGCGATGGTAGCTATAAGAGTGATCGTAGACCCGATCAGGGCCGCAACGAGGAATATGGAAGGAGATTTCATGTCGTGAAATCAAAGAGAGTCTGCAAAGATATGATGTCGCGACGAGATAGCAAATGCTGCATCTTCCAACCTACCTAGGGCAGCGTCGTCTTATATATTTGGCTACCCTATTGTGAGATACATGTATATTAGGATTGCTGGGTATGATAGATGCCCAGCGTGGCGCAGCATGCTTGGCTGTCAGCTCTCCGCGTCAGGTATCGAATAGCAACTCGCTACTGAGGCTGAGCGACACGGGAAGGACGGTGGAGTGGTATAGGGACGTCGTATCGGGACTATGGCCTCGCTGCATCAACTTCGTATTCACCTTCTTGGTCACGCGAACTTGGAGTAAGGTTCATTTGGTGGTTGATCCGGCTTGCGTCAGCGCACATGCGACATTTCTTTGGATGGGAATGCACCTGAGGAATATACAAAGCAGAAACAAGTCTATGATTCGATGCGGAGGTCACTGTTCTCCGGCCGGAGAAATCTCAAACTGATGAGATCAAGCACCTAACATTCCAGCTTCGCGCCGGGTATTCGGATCGGCGATAAGCGATGGCATCCAACATTCTCACAGCGCCATCCTGCCAAACTCTTCTTCGATGTCCCTCGCTGCTGACACACCGCTGACAGCCTGGTGATTTTGCCCACCGACCTGTGCGCTACACTCCGGACACCTCGCCAACTGCATCGGCATACCACATTCGCCCACACTGAAAGGATGGCCATTTATGCACCTGTACCAATGGCCCGTACCAGAGAACTCCTTCGCCATGGCAGTGACGACCATTCTCATCTCGGTGGTCGAGAGCTTTTCCCTGAACATTCGACGAATGTCAGCCAATTCATCTGCCAGGCCTTGCATGGGGTCTCCGCCGATGTTGTCCAGACGATCTGGGTGGTCGCGAGCTATTGTTTCCCGGTAAGCCCTTGTTGAGCGCGCCTGCTCCTTACATATAGCCTGGGCCGCATCGAGATGCTCGAGACCTGACTGCATGAGTGAATCCATACGATGTTGCATTCCTGGATCGTCCACTTGGTAGTTCGAGGTGGCCACGCCGTACTCCATAGCAGCAAACTTGGCCCAGATTACACGGGATTCCGCCTCTTGGCGAACGTTCTTACTATCTGCAGCCTCTTCAATCAGATCGTCCGCAGACTGCCGCATCACCGCGAAGTTCACGGACAGACCGCCACGTCTTAGAGCGGGAGTCCGGGAGTGGCAGCTGATTACATCGCCAACAACGGTCAGGTAACATCTCAACAGCAGATTGCCGGCCTGAAGATGCTCGCGTAGCTGCAGTTCCTCGCTGCTGAAGGTGAACGGGATCACCGCGTGCGGCATATTCGTTTGGCGGCGAACTGTCTCCACTAGGTCGTGTACTCTCTGATAGGGCTGCTCATCCGCACTCAGTTTCTGCTTGAAATGGAAGACCTCATTCGTGAGTCTGAATAAGTCGCGGTATCGCCTCCCTGATTCTAGCTTTTTGATCGTCTTAACCAGAGCTTCGGGTGCACCTTCTAGCTTCGCATCTTGCCCAGGCTTGCCAATCATAGTAAGAGTGTCCATGAGTTTACTCTCGTAGCCCAACAACTGACTGGTAAGCTCGTGATGCTTGGTATTTGACCAGGCTGTAAGCTTTTTCGCGCTCGAATCCAACAAAGCCCGCCTGACAAGACGACCGTAGCGCGCAAGATTGCGTAGCGAACCCCGACATTCTGGACATGATTTGGAGTCGGTGAAAGAGAATGGCTCGACAGAAGTCTTCAGACCGATATACTTGTTTGTGACAGGGTCAACCTCATAGTATTGCTGCATACCCATGGTGCCATCCAAGGACTCGATCGTGAAGACGTGACCGCAGGTTGTGAAGATACATGGGTCAGTGTCTAGATTTACATCTCGGTAAGCAGTAAGCATAACCAGGTCAGCTTGCATGGCCTTGACATCGTCAGTGGCGTGGTTCTGGCAGAAGGCGGCATCCGGACAGTCCTCTCCGCACACAGATGGGCATCTGCAGCCGCACGACAGTATCAGCTCACACCGCTCTGAGCACGGTATCCAGGTGCAGGGGGCCGCACACGGCATTGGACATGGCGTGTTGTGGGGACAATGAATGCCTGACGTGCAATGTACTTCCAGGCATGGTGCGCACGGTTCTCTACAAAGCTTCCCACACCGAGCATGAGCACAGCTTGTGTCACATACTTCCGTACAGAGTGGGCACGGGAGGCCATTGTGGCACTCGGACTGGCATGAGTGCTTGCAGGTGCCATGTGCACGCTTACATTTCCGCACACATTTGCCGTGATCCGTGGCCTTGATGCTACCACCTTCCTGCTCGTTGCATTGGCAGCAGCGTTTCTCGCATGTATGTCCGCAGTCCAAAAGCTTTCCGCAGGGCGCGAAGCATTGTGCCTTGCTTGCATCAACGTGGCACGGCAGGTCAACCTCGTGATTGCAGCCGGGCATCTTTTGTCGCACCATTTCCTTGCACTTTACCAAAGAAGGGTTCTGATGTTGATAGCATGGTAGACTGGTCTTCCGGTGACCGCACTCTAGCACGACGTCTAGATTCTGGATGGGCACCTCGCAATACAGTCCACACTTTTCTCCGCACGGCTTCGGGCATAGATGCTCGCAACCGGCTCTCAACCTCGTGCATGGTTTCAAGCAATAGACGGCACTATGGAGCATGTCGGAGTGACAAGCCGCGACACATGCGTGGCCGCATGCTAGCTGCTTTTCGCAAGGTTGAGAGCATCCTGCTTCCGGCGACAGACGTGCGAAGTCGGATACTGTAGAGACGAGCATGGGCGTATTTGGATGTCTTGGACAGCACAACTCAAGCGAATTGCTTACATTGCCCTCGGAGCGAAGCATATCGATCACATCTCGCCACATGGGTACGGTCTCAGCAGTGTGGGTGTTCCCGATGATGTACATGCCGTGCTGTGCGCGAGAGAGCAGAACATTGATCCGGTTTGGAGTCTTGAGAAATCCTGCGTTTTTCTCCATGTTGCTGCGCACGAGAGAAACAATCACTACCTTTGCCTCCTCTCCCTGAAAATTGTCAACCGTAGCAAGGCGAATCGCTTTGTTCAAGGAGCCTGAGGACGCATTGTTGACATTAATTTCTTCACCAGGACGACCAGACTCGTCCTCATCGACATCGTCGTTCGCAAGCTCTTCAGCATCCCTTTCGTTCAAAATTATCGCATGAGAATTGCTGAACTTATGACGGAGCTTCCTGAGTTGCCCAACGTATGGTGTGATGACGGCAATGTCGGTGGAATCGTACACTCCTTGCTGTGCCAAGTGTTTGACAAGAGAGGCAACCAGATTGACCTCAAACGTGTTTGTACGTGAGGTCGAATGGCTCGTAACATTGTCGTCTTCGACATTTTCATGATGCAGCCAGGACAGACGGCGCCGCATACCAACAACCTCGGGGTACAGGGACACAAACGAGCTGTCCTGCAGATGTTGGTACTGCGTCTCCCGGACTAGTCTTGAGATGGATGGGTGCATACGACGTTGAACTTCCAGGGTGCTAAGCGGAAGAGGCTGGGTCAAGTCGTCAGGCGGCTTGACAAGTCGTTCAAAGAGAGACATGTCTAGAGCATACTGTTGACCACCACGGCTCTCAGTAGACAGGTCGTAGTTCTGGACGTGCGGTCGTAGTTGCTGATGGTCGCCGATCAGGATACAGTGCTCGACGGACGGAAGCAAAGCCGTAAGCAAATGGGCTTCTAAAATTTCGCCGGCCTCTTCGCATATCAAGACCTTGGGGTTGACACCTCGGAGCAACTCAAGATTACGGGCCAGGCCACTGGTGGTGACTCCGATGATGTTGGCTTGGGAAAGGACACGAAGCTGCAGCTCTGTGCGGATATTGTCAAGTGCTTGCTTCGACTCATTGTATGAACACATGGCGTGACGGAGCTTCTCATGTAAATCGTTCTCTATCTCTGATGTCCAAGATGTGAGTAGCAGTCTCCTCTCTGCGAGGGTCAGAGCTTGCGGCGAAACATATGGTAAATCGGCGACAGGCCTAGGACGCCAGAGACCGGGAAGTCCTGCCCGAAGCCAGTTGTCGATTGGGGTAGCTTGTCTACGGGTTACCAGGGTGTATCCATCTTCGCTGGTCGGCTCGAAAATGTGCTTGTGAAACTCTGGATGGTTGCTGAGAAGATGTTTCTCGATCGAAGTCTGGCTACCAATGGAGCGGAATGCGTCTAACAAGACATTGATTTCTTCCGTCTCTTGCTTGGTCTTCTTAGTGAGGTCATATCGCGAGGTTTTCTCCGTCTTCGTTGGCTCCATCTTTTGAGCAAGTACTTTCAAATTGACATCCTCAAGACGTTCGGATTTGGAGCGACTTCCGATGCGCACGATGTTCTTCACTTGGTCGTCAACCGAACGCTCAAGGATTGCATCCAGGGCGTGATTAGTCTGCGTGCAGATGAGAACGGGGCCAATATTTGTAGTGGACTTGTTGGCTAGAAGGACACGAATGAGCTGTATGCCAGTGTAGCTTTTACCAGTACCTGGAGGTCCTTGAATTAATGCAACTTCCCGTACCAAGGCTGATACTACAGCTTCAGCCTGGCCATGATCGAGTGTAGACATCCGGGCTAGCTGCGCCGCAGATTCCTCGATGTCTTTCCCAGGCGTGCAGTACAATGATTCACCGTTCGTTGTGATACTTGCAAGGTTGTACTGGAATCCTGGCTTCGAGCTGTACGCGGGTGGCTTGACGTGGATCTCACCCTCTAATTCATCGGGTGCGGTAGCAGGAGCCAATATATGATGGAAGGGTATGTCCAAACCCTCACTGACTCGCTGGATCGCTTCCAGTGTTGGCTGGAAGGAAGGCAACAGGACACCCGGAAACTCAACGATAGACAGCTGTGCATACGTGGCCGCCTGGGCGGCTCGTGGTAAAAGGTCATGAAGTTCGGAAGGATTGACAAGTCTAGCCACCACGAAGGCATGCTCAGGGTCACTTCCAAGGTCGTATGCAGACTGCAGCCGGGTAGGCCTTTGACCTTGCGAAGCTACGACGAGGAACGTTGCGGAACCCTCGGAGCTTAGGAGACAGATCAGTGCATCTGGACCAAGTCGTCGGGAGTGATCCCACCATTCCATCCGAGCTTTCTTCGAGAGATTGTTGGTCGCATGGGGAGGATCTAGGCGCAGCGCGATCTGTGCTCCACTGTACTCATTGAAATCCGCTGCCACAACGTGCACATCCTTGTATACGTATGTGCGTGCACCCTGTCGTTTGGATTTCTCTCGAACGTCGGCAGCGTCGGAGTTCTGGAGGCGCTCTAACTCCCATTTCGCCGCATCTCTGAGTTGCCCAACGGTGTCTTCTCTGAGCAGGCGGAAATGACGATCTAAGAGGCCCCTGATACCGCTGAAATGCCATGAAAGTGGATCTGCGGTAGGGAGGTATTCGTTACGAGAGCTTTGAATCTCGTCCAAACTGGGCAAGATCGTGATATCCTTGATGTCCGCGTAGTCGTTGTCGTGTCGACGCCCTTCATCCGAGAGATGACCTGGCAATTCTCGAGGCAAGTGGAACACTGCACGTGCACCGACCGCACTTTTACCATCGCGGGCATCGGGGAGTGCTTCACCGATGCTGATGCGTTGATGGACTCTTTCCAGCTCCTTCCGTGCCCTTGTCATAGCAAAGGTGGTTAGCTCTGGTGAGCTCTCTATGAGTGCCGTGAAAGCTTTTGCCACCAGCACCACCGTAGGGTTCGTGTGAGCAGGGGTGTTCACTTCAACGAGTCTGGAGAACAGTAGGATTGATGCTTCCACGGCCTCCAGCCTGCCAATGTCGTCCTCTGAACTATCGGGAAGCGAGCTAGCTGGATCTGATAGATGGGTGGTAAGTATCGTGAATAGCGACAGGATACGCTCTCCTGTGCCATCACCAGCGTATATGATGTTGTATACGGACAAGAGCTTTCCACGAAGGAGAATGGAAGAGATAACGTTGGGGTGAGTAAAGATCTTGAGAAAGGGCAAGAGCTGTCCATCCAAGACGCGACTCAACTGTCTCCGATTGAAAGTCTCAAAAGGTTGCCCAAGCAGCTCATCGATACGTAAGAGTCCACCAGGACTGGCAAGGAGCATGACGACTTCTTGCATGGTGCCCAGCTCACCATCGATCAAGTCGAGTGCTTGCTTGAAAAAGACGCCCAGTGCATACCCCAGAGGACGCGCGCCAACTGGCTGTTGAGGGATCTTCCACCGAAACTCTTTAATCCGTCCGGAAGAGCTCTCGGTGGTAGCATCGGATTTGCTTGTGCTCCCGGTGAAGTTCCCATTGGCGGCTGGGTTCGTGTCGTGAGAGAACTTGCAATTTTCTCCCCAATTACATGACCCCTTCATGAAATGCTGACACTTCGGAGGTGTGAAGTTCGGGTCGATGAGATGTGCGAAGTCGCAATCGGCTCCCCGTCTGCAGCCACCCAGCTGGAAAAAGCGGCATGGTCTGTAAAATGCTACGTGTCAGCACGGAAGCAAACGTTCATGTGATAAGACTGGCCTCTGAGTGGGTGCCATGTTGGGCAAGCTTGGTTGATGGATGCTGCTTCTAGTGTCGAAAGTAAGAAGTGCTCTGAAAGTAGGAAAGATGAAAGTGCTGAAAGAACAAAATGTGAGCGGTATGTATAGAGGGGAAGTTGAGAGATATGAGGGGGCAAGCAGGAGGGCAGATACCAAACGGGCTCCCGATCAACACTGTCACATGAAAGACGAGCTTGGCTTAACACAAGCAGCGTGAATGGCCCCGTGACCACCAGGCAATGAGCAGAGCAGCACAACAGACGATTGGAAGGCAATGCAATCTCCGATGAGCAAGACAGAAGACTACGCCTCCGAATGCCATATTTACCTCGTCACAAGGTACTTTGTATGGTCCATCAGGAACTCATGACTCCGGGATTGTGGCCAAAGCGGGCTCTCAGGCAATGAGTGCTCGTGCAGAGCTCGATGCAGGACGCGCAGAGGCGAACATGGTAGGCCGTGATGGTTCCTTTTCATTCCACCTTCCCTTCACAGTGCATCGCCTGCGCCTCCATCTTTCTTGCGCCTCCTTCTGTTGACTGTTCCGGTCCATGTTGAACTGGCATTGGACCTGTCCAATGCAGCTACACAGCTTTGCGCAGCTCATGGCCAGCCTTGTTCACGCAGACTCGGCTCTTATCTTGTTGTGTCCACCGGTCAGGCATTCAGTGCCTGAACTTTCACCAATCACCGTAGACACCTCGTCCACCCGCTGCAGGCCGTTCTGGCCAGCGGCTAAATGCTGGCGGAGCATAGAGACTTTATGCCACGCTTAGAAGACCAACATGTCAGTGTCTATTGACAAGGCCATCGATCACGCAAATCATGTAGGGGCTGAATCGTTTCAAGGCTGTGTGCAGAAGTTAAGGTATACGATAGACAGGATGATTGAGTGGAGTGGAGGCGAGACGCCTCTTGTCGCGCACACTCACGGGTAAATTGCTCGCAAAGCTCCGGTCCGGTCCCGGCCGTGGCTACCGCGTACTTCCATCAACGACATGTCCTCAAACACATGCTATCTGCTGGTCCGATTCTTGTCGACTCTTGTCAGCATACTGCACAGAAGTCAAAGGTAAAAAGGCTATCCAGATCCACGTCAGCAAGGAGACTGGCAGAAAGTCCAAGCTCCACAGATGTGATTCTCAAGTTTCCGCGCAGTCTTTGTCGATTCTTGCCGCTGTTGTGTTTCTCTTCCTAAGGTGCTGGACTGCCTTCATGCGATCAAGGTCTGATACCCTTACCATAATAGACTGCTTCACTGGATAGCACTTTATGACATGCCTGGAAAGAGTCTGAGATCGGGGACTTGTTGGCTAGTGTTTGTGATCAGACTATGACCGTGTGAGTCTGACGACTGTGTTTCTGGTATCTTTGGGCTGTATGAAACTAGTGATCCATGACACGTGCAGTATATCAATTCGGCAGGTCTACAACTATTTCTCAAGGGACAGCCTTCCTCATTGGCATGTTCCCGCAATATTGTGAAGTCTGGATTCAGCTACGCATTACATTACATATCGTCCTCTCTGAGGCCGATCCGAACGTGTTCCTATGGACTGATCACCACAGGTAGTCAGCATTGCTGAAACTCGGAGCGAATGACTAGTGGTATGAGTAAGCCACCCATCTGCAAGTGCTGCTCGACCGGATGGGATACATCGAATGATGCCTTGGTACATTGGCGGCTCTTCGCAAGTACATCTGGTAGGCTTACTCGGGTTTCTTTCCTGCCCACTTAGCAGTCGCATCGACAAGCTGCGCGATCAGCTACTTGGTACTCTACGGGATTAGCCGTGGAGAGGGGTGGCTCTACCACGATGAGCTCTGTAAATGCTAACTCTGCTTTATTCTATCTTGTGACGAGACCAGAGACAATCGCAGCTTCAATATCAGCCCAAACACGGCTTCCCCACCACTCCTTTCTACATATATAGCCTTTCAGTTGTTGATGATCTGGATCTCAGAATGAAGGTCGACGCTCGCGATCAGTTGATTGGGGACTTCATAGACGGAAGAATGATCATTTCAGGAGAGGTGTTTAGCAGGAGAAGATCGCATGTGAGTATTCAATCCACGTGACGAGTCCAAACAATTCTCCTTTGCCATCAAACAATAGCCGACTTCGACTCGAATTTGTTCCCTTCCTGAAATTTGTCAGCATCCGACACAAACCAGGGACTTGGATCTATCGGTTCTCACCTCGCGACCTCCATCATCGTTCAAGATGGTCAGCGAGCCTCCTGCGCTCGTTTGCGCAGGCTGTCAAGGTGAAGGCAAATGTGCTTGCAGCAACTGCCTGCTCGTCGTTGTGAGTGGTGTGACATGGTCCTGTCCACACAAAGGTTCACGAGCTGACCATCTGTCCAACTTAGTACTGCGGTACCGATTGCCAGAAGAGCCACTGGACCGCTCACAAACGAGACTGCAAGTCGCACCTTGGTAAGAGTAATTGGAAACCACAATGGGAGCAAGAGAATCGACTGCCGCATTTCATGGATGCTTCCGCACCAGATGTGAATTTTGGTGTGAAGAAGCATATTTGGGGCAACGTTCCCGCAATCGATGTGCTGAATCTTGCTGCCAACGAAGGTCTTGACCCAGGCAACTTGGATTTGCTTTTCGCAGGTGCGTCATGAAAATCAGGCAGCTTCGACTGCTTTGAGCTGACCACTGCCATAGCTTCCGGAGACCTTCGAAATGTGGTGAAAACTGTCTCTGCAGTTCCAGAAGCCTATTCCAACCAGTTGTCTATCAGTATCAACGACTGGGAGATCGACGTGGTGGCACGTAACGTCATCCTCCTTCTGGTAGGGCTCACCACGAAGGACAGGCAGCGAGCAGTCGACTGCATGATCCATGTCTGGTATTCCGCGATGGTATCTGATAATCACGCCAAGCTCTTGAACGATCAAGTCCGACCATTGCTGCAAGATGTATGGTCAAAGATCTCGGCAAAGGCTCCAGGTACCATTCTTGGAAAGACGTGGCAGTTCGATTCTTGTACTCTACGCTTGGAAATGTTGAAGGAAAATTGGGCAGCTCTGCTCACATATCTGGACGTCCCAAAAGGCCTCACCGTCGAGCGCGGGCTAGTACTTCGTAGAGAGGTCACTCTGGCTTCGGAACACAAAGACTTAAGAGATCGTATCCTGCTCACCCAACCACCAGGTCACCGCATCTGCTACTCCAGGTTTCGCGAAGACGGAATCCTCCTACCTTTCGGACATTCCAGATCACATCTCAAAGCGCTCAATCCGACCTTGTTCACGTCTGCGAACTGGCCGATGGGAGATGCTGCGGATCCTATTCACGGATAGAATATTGCCGATATCATGAAGACTCGGAATGGCCTGGCTTCTAATGATATCTACGGCAAATTGTACAACCATCTGCTGAGTGTGCTATCCGACTTCCATCATCGACTGCACCACATGAAGATCAGCTTTCATTGCTTCAATGTAGATGCGCAGAAGCTAGACCTTCAAGGCAAAGAAGGCACCTTTGCCAGGATTGATGTAAGTCCTATTCTGGAGTCAGCACAAAAATACCTTGACTAATGGCCATACGTAGGTTTCGGATATATGTGACGTAGCTTACCTTGGTACCCCTAGGATCGTAGGTCGATTTGGCCACTACTTGCAAGAACCTTGCACCAACCCACATGCGACACTCCTCACGCAATTCATGAACGCAGTCGCTGAGAACCAGACGAGCGCCGACGAGATTCAGGATTATGCACGCGATAATGCCAAGGTGTCGAGATACGCCACAATCGCAAACATTCATCTTCCTATACAAGACCCATACCAACTGAGACGTACTGTCGCTAGAGCACTGGTTCACGAATACGACAAGTATTTCGACCGGTCAGTCACATCTCCTCCGCACCTTTGATCGTGAGACTTACTTCGGACAGATACATGGCCAATCATAACTTCAAGGATATCGAGCGCCAGTATGGGGTAGCCATGAAGCACTCTCACACCATCATTGAAAAGTGGCCGACGAGGCCACAGAAACGACTGTCCGACGAAGGGGCCAAGGAAGAATTTGAGATGCTTATGAGGTTGCATCTGTCGATTGTGTGGTGCAACGTCGAATGGAAGAGGCTGGTCTGAAACAACACGCGGCCTCGGTTTCAAGCAGGATATGTGGCTACTCGACGACCCACCTCATTCCAGATGCTTGCCGACAGAGTTGCACGTATCGTTCCAGCGGGTTTCAGTGGACTATGGCGCGGGCACTTCGGAAGACTTTGGTTTACCTGATAGCCACGACAGGCCAGCTACAGCGAGTGCCAGATTCAAGGGATTGAGCTTGGTCTAAACAGATCTGTGTGATCCGATAGACCAGGCATAATTCATTTCATACTTCGTAAGAGCTTTACCTGATATCGGACATGGCTGATAGCACAATCGTTCATCTCCTGAATACTCCATACTCCCCAACTCAGTACGACGTATAAGCAGGTGGCTGATAGGTGAACGTCGTCGGAGCTGCTTTCACTGGATCAACAGGCTTCCCGTCAGGTCCAAGTACTGGTGGTCCCGCATTGCCCTCCTCCTGTTGCGCTGCTGCCTCGCGTATCCGGCGGTCCTCATCAATGCGGTCCATGTCTGCAATCGATGTTAGCACGATAGAAAAGCAGAGCACTGGGATGACCGACCAGCTTGCACTCCGGCTCTCCATTTTCGTGGAAACCATATCCAGATGAAGATGAACATAGCGCCGCAGAGTCCACCAAGAATGCCTACGGGCAGCGCCCAGCTTGCTGTACCCATGGTGAGGACTGTGATCGGATTATGTTGCAGGTGCTATCGGCAGATACGACGTATTGCTGATTGTTGTCAAACAGCCTTGCCGTCCTGTTGTAGAGGAGCTTGATTGCCTACGTGTAGTTGTCAGAGAGGTTGATCGTCCTACGTGGCGTACGCCAAGCTTTGATAAAGCTGCCAAGCTCAATACGTACCCTGCGGGCTTAAGCTAAGGAAGCTTGAGCCTTTTGGCTTGAAGTCGGAGGCGCGACAGCAAACCGATGAACTCCTGTTCGTGACGGTAGAATGAAGATGGGCGCGCGCGATGAAGTATGTGTAGGAAGCTGCGGACGAGGCGGCGAAGTGATCGTCGCTTATCTGCCTCATGGCGAGCGCGTGCGACCTCGTGCGGGGAAAGGGTTGCACGTTGTGCCGACTTCCGGTTTGGATGGCACGTCCTCACGTCATGTCGTATTTTGTGTTTTGCACTAAAAAGGAATGGGTAGGAGAAGACACGAGTATAGCATTGCCAGCGCCTCTGGCGCTGAATGATGGGAACGAACAGTCATCTCCAATACCATGGCCCTTCGGGCGAGGTCAATTGACACAAATAGCTTATACAGATGTATTTCATCTATTGTAAAAGATGCCGGAGCGCATCTTTCTCACCACTATCCTCGAGCATCTTCCAGAACGCCCCGCGTTGTTTGGCGAGCACCTCCGGCCGATCGTATTCCACAACTTTACCTCCACTCAACACAAGGATCTTGTCGAAATCTGAGACCGTGCTCAATCGATGCGCGACCACGAGCAAGGTGCTCTCGCGAAATTCTTCTCGTATACTGCGCTGGATCAGAGCGTCGGTCTGCATGTCAACAGCGCTAGTGGCTTCGTCCAGCACAATAACCTTGGGGCGAGCGAGGATAGCACGAGCCAGACACAGCAGTTGCTTTTCACCTTGACTGAGATTCGAACCCCCACGGCTTATGGGGGAAGAGAGGTCCGTGAAGATGTTCCCATCGTGAGTCCGAATACCCGTTCCCGATCTCACGAGATTCACGCGCATGAGGGCTGCCATCAGGCGCGCATCAGGAAATTCACCAAACTGGTCGAGATTGGACCGCAAGGTGCCTGAGAAGAGAACAGGGTCCTGGGGTATGATGGCCAGACGACTGCGCAAGTCGTGCAGTTTCAGCTTGGCGATGTTGATCCCGTCTATCTGAATTGATCCTTTCCGTGCTTCGAGGAATCGGAACAACGCCAATGTGAGAGATGACTTGCCACTTCCGGTCCTGCCAACGATGCCGATACGCTGGCGAGGCTCGATGCTAACATCTACGCCCTTGAGTACGGACTCGAGACCTTCAGCATATCCTACTTCGAGCCCACTTATCTTGATCTTGCCATGCGTTGGCCATGCTGGGTCAACATCCTCACCAGTCTTAGGTTCGGTCGGGAGGTCATGATATTCTAACACTCTCTCGGTCGAATTCATATCAAGCTCCATATTGGTGTAGCGGTTGATTGTCTGTTCCGAGACGGTCGAAAAGTCGAGCGCAAAATTGAGAGCGAAGCCAGCGAGCGACGCTCCGATGCTGGGCGAGCTAGCCACAGCAAATGCAATCAGAAAGGTGAAGACCACGCCTAGGACGCCTTGCCTGAAGCTCATCCACTGAGAGCACAGCAGGACGTACCAGGACGACTGGGCGTACCGATCGATGTGCGCGTACATGCGAGACATGTATTCATCAGCGTTATTGAAAGCTCGGATTGTTGCTAGCCCTGTGAGAGTCGATCCGACCAGCTCGAACATGGGTGATTTTGCGGTCGACTCGAGGCGCTTGATGTCTCTGGCCCCTGCTATGTATAGGTAGGCGACGTACAGGCTGGCAGACGCCAGTATGGATATCGGCAGGATCATCCAGAGTGAGATGAACAGGGCGGCGACGACGATGGTGAGTAGAGAAAGCAGGCCGTTGAAACACCACATAACGTCACCACCAAGTCGGCTATCAATAAGTGCGAAATCGCCAACGAAGCGATTCAGAACTCGTCCTACGGGCTCCGTGTCAAGCCATCTCAGCCGCGCTCGAAGCACGGACGCAGTAAGTCTTTCGAAGAAATGACGTGCCGCACGTAATGATGCAAGGACGACGAAAATCACCTTGAAGCAGACCAGAACCAGGGAAACGACGGATATGCCGATGTAAATGCCCAGATAGAAACCCAGATGCTTGGTGGATGCGGCCGAAATCTCCGGTCCTAGATTTGAAGTGCGATCATCCCTGGTGTACGTTCCTGTCCACAAGGACAGCCAGTATGATCGTGCTAGTACAGCGGCCGCCGCGAAGCCAAACAGTAGTACCATAAGCATCCAGTTCAACGATCCTCCGGATGCAGTGACATATGTCATATAGACTGACCATTTCACATGACCTTGCTGGCGTACTTCGTCTTGGACAAACTTTCGCGGTAATGCTGCCGTCTCGCTCAATCCTTCCTCTGCAGGTTGCGAAGATGTGCCCGACCCATTAGCTGATTTGAGGTCATCTCCCACAGGATCTGCTGGGTATGACGCATCGGGTACCTGGGCGATGGCGTTTGCCTCGTCTCCTGCTTGTCCCAAACGGACCACGTAACCTGCAAAGCGCTCGACCAGATCAATGTGGTGTGTTGCGAGAATGATGGTCCTACCCTTACCAAGTGCGCCGAGAATGCCGTGCTGGAGGAGGTGACGCCCAACATGTGTATCAACCGCACTGAAGATGTCGTCAAGTACAAGAATGCCTGCACGTGAGTACAACGCTCGTGCAAATGTGAGACGCCATCGCTGGCCGCCACTTAGATTGATGCCCGTTGCACCAATCTCTGTGTCTTCTCCATCAGGCAGCATTTTGATATCGTCGACTAAGGCACAAGCATAGAGGACCTGTCGGTAGCGATCTTTGTCGTATTGCAAGCCATACAAGATTGTCGACCGAACTGAAGCATTTTCAATCCATGGGACCTGACTTACGTAGGCAAATGCAGAAGGGATGACCCAGTCTTGGGCTGTTGCGCGTTCGCTTTGGCGCAAGGCCATCGGGGCTGAAGACGGAGACCTCACTTCGCCGTCTAGTATATCGGCTTCTCCAATGATAGCATTCAACAATAGGCTCTTGCCACTACCGGTCTTCCCTTGAATGACGCTGCAGGACAAGCGTCAGTATCTCTGCGAAGTATAAGATGTATGAGCTAGATGTGACCGACCTTAATGTTCCGGGAGGAAAGCTGAAGTTCAAGTTGCGTAGAGTGAACGCACTCGTAGATGTGATGGGCGAGTCTGATGGCCATGCCACCGTGGCTCCATCGAACTCAATCCGCTCTCCTCTTTTGAGGGCTTGCACTTTCTCATCAGAATTGAGATGTTGCTCGATTCTGTTGATGCTCACTCTAGCATCAAGCATCTCGGTAATCGTCGTTGGGATGACACCGATCGTCCATTCGAGACTGGAAAACACGCTCAATGCGGTAAAGGCAACCGAGGCCTTCATATCCTGGCTTAGCCATGCGTAAACGCTGATTGCTGTTGCGCCGATCATGGTTGGCATGCTGATCCAGCACACCGTCAAGAAAATCCCAAACACGTAGACATCCCATTGGGCGCGGAGCTCGCGCTCACGTGCGGCCAGGATGAGCTCTTCCCATTTGGCCTCAATCGCAGAGAACTTGATTTGACGGATACCGTGGAGAGCTTCCGTAACCACGTGGGCTTTGTTGTCTCTGGCACTCATCACGGTGAGCTGCCGGTCTGTGTACTTCTGCGTTGCCACTCTGATGATCGGTTGGAGAAGTAGTGGGACAAGGAGCCCAGCGAGAGTGCTAAGCTGGTCAACAATCAAGTAGCGGCGGCGGCATCGAGTGTAACGTACCTCCACCATCCTATCAATGTGACAAGGAAAGCTGCGGCTAGGAGTACTTTCACCGCGCCACGTAAAAGATCGACATTATAACCACAGAATTCAGATACCCTTTGGACGTCGACGCCCAGCAAATTAAGAATCCCTTTGTTTGCGGCACTTTCTTCAGTATCTTCTTCACTGGCAGGTTCCGTTGGCAATGCTTCTGACTCGCTTGGAGGTAACAGCACATCCGTCTCGTTGCTGTCGTTGGCACTAGTGATCATGTCCACGACTGGCACTCCCATTTTGCTCGAGGATTGCTTCCCTGTCACAATTTTCATTTGCAAGGACTTGGCAAAGATCAGTGCAGATAGCTGGGATCTTATAGGCGTTGCTAGCAGCGCAAAATCGACCCAATTCAACCTAGGATCGGTGTCAGGTCACAATTGAGCGATCGTGGGAATAGTTAAGTAGCATACCAATTCTCCAGTCCAACATGAAGCAGCTTGGAGATTACAAGGCAGGCGACCCAGAGATAGATTTGCTTGTTATCCGTGGACACAGATGATCGTTCTTCCATTATCGACAACACTTTGTAAAGACATACAAGTGGCGCCATCATAACGACGCTCTCGATGACGGCAAGCGACCATTGGTTTAGGAAGACGTAGAAGTGGTCCCGGACGATATGCTTCCAGAGGGGATTCTCTGCAGAGTAGGTGTGGCTACCTGAGAACCTCGTCTTCAGGTTCTGTGATCGTGTGTGATGATCAAGTATCGGCAGGTCGGAAGACTCAACGCATCGCGATTGGCGAGCCTGCCTCAAAATTGGTTGAACCCATGAGTATGAGATCCTGTAAATCATCAGCATGTTTCGCTCCTCCTAGACAAGACTTAGCTACCTCTCTATTGCTGAGCAAGTAAGCTGGCGGTCGACAAGGCCGCCATTGAAAAACACAGCCGGTCTCCGTGGCAGTGAAGTAGACGTGACGATTAAGAGCACCCCGAAGACAAGCTGGAGCGTTTGAAGCACGCTGTCAATTGAATCCGACTGATCATAAGGCGAAGCATATATTTTAAGTGCCAGGCCTACAGTAAGTACTAACGATGACAGTGCGACTAGAAGACCAACTGTGAAGCGCCTCCTTTGCGCAGACGTGTATAGTAGCAAGACTGTATGGACACAGACGATGACCTACGAAATATTAGAGACGGCAATGTGCTTGCAATACACCCTCAGGGACAAGTACGTACCCAACTACTAGCAATCAACCAGGACCACGGCTTGTGGGCTTGACGCGCTGCGCCGAGAACAGACGCCAAGAAGGCGCATAGTGGTAATGCCAGGAGCGAGATCTTGATGAACAGATGATGCGAAGGCTCGTCAGTATCCTGGGACGCTTCTCCATCCTGATCCTGGTAGGTGTGGCTCCTGCAAGGCCGGCATTTGGAACGCTGCACGATTCGTAGCTGTGAGTCTACTCGGAGTGGACTACTGACACACAGCGAAAATAGCGCAGTTGTCAGACAGCTTGCAGCGAGTACTGTCGCCATTGAACCTGCCACTTCGGCGATGGCATGGGGCTGTAGAGAATATATCGTGGTCCACCGTAGTGACTCATTCTGATACACGATGATGTTCGAAGTTGAGGAAACGTCAGACACAGTTGCTATAGTTCTACACGGGATACTTCTCTGATGCTGACATTCTCGACTCTCATTCGACTACACGCATTTCGGAGATATTTACCCTGATCTCCAATAGTGACTTGACGTCCATAGAGACTGATCCCAAGGCTAGAGTATCGTAGTTGATATCTGACTCTGTCTTCGGCGTTCCATTGCGCAAACAGCACAAGAGGTACTGTAGATTCTGATAGGGTCGGGAGGTGAAGCTATCGGCTTACCTTCTCTTCTTGTAGTCCAATGAGCCGAGCAATGCGCGTCTGGGAGGTCGTGTCGCCCTAGACAACAATACAGCATTTAATCATGGCTTCAAGCTGTTGTCCCGCACGTACCATGCATTATAGTCTGCTCATACAATCGCGAATTGGCGATATAGTCGATAGACACCTCATGTGCTCAAATCTAGCAACCTGTCTGTAGTGGACTGGTTGAGGATGGAGGCGCCTACAATTCTGCCAGCAACGAGCCATACCAGTTGAGACTGCGTAGAAGCTCGCTGCTGAGGACCAACATGGAACCGCCGCCGTCGACTCATGGTTCGAATTGCGCAGATGGAGCAGTCTGTTCGATCCCCGACCGAGCTCCCATGGACAACGACGGTCTACCATCTCCGCACCCTCCCTTGTTGGAGCAGACGGCCGCAGCCACTGAAGGAGCTACGCCTTCAGAACACTTAGCAAAACTTCCACACAATATCGAGATACTCGAAGATCACGGAAGCTCATCACTCAGTACAAGAGCGGGCGGGGAAATGAAGGAGCAACGAATACATGCAGTGTCCGTGGAAGGGAAAGACGTGGCTGGGGTCAAGCAAGAAGCAGCAAGAAAACCGCTGCAGTTACTGGACCTGCCGCTTGATGTACTCAAGGACATCATAAAAGAGGTCACCCATACGAACGACCTCATAGCTCTATCCCTTTGTCACAGTGGGCTGCATCGCTTAGCAACTCCTCATCTCTACAGTCGTTTTGACATTGTCTGGCCAGATAGTCCTGTACAGGGTGAGACCCGACTTGGCGTAGATGCACTGACATATGGCCTGGCAACTCTTGTCATGGCCGAGGAGATCTTTGGTGAAGCTCCACATCAGCGATTGGGTGGCCAGCAGATCAGACGGCGGAGAGGCAATCATTATGCACACTTCACAAAAAAACTTTCGTTGGGGAATGGACCGGCGGACTGGGTGCAAGAATATCTCATCTCGAAAGAGGGAGGCAAGATGCTTGGTACACTTGTGGCATTGGCGCTGGCGCGCATGCGCTCGCTAGAAGCATTCATCTGGGACATGCCCACGGGTATACTTCGTGATGTCTGGCTTGCACTGTCGTCCTTAGGCGATCGCGATGACGGTCACCCATGTCGGCTTGAGAAGGTATGGGTACGATGGCACGACAACACCTCACATGAGATAGCGAGTCCGCTGGTACCACATCCTTCTTCAATGGATGCCGCTACGTTCTCATCTGCAACGCATCACTTAGCAAGCACAATCCCTACACTTCCTAATGCTTCAGCGTGTGTCGAATCTCCGACTTTTTCTGTCCTGCCGCCTTTGAAGAGTCTGAGCGTTGTGGACATCGATGAGCTCGCGTACCTCGATGAAATGGCTGTATTAGTGGGCAAGTCGGCCGACAAACTGCGCGAACTTCGCATAGGTATTGCTCAACATGCACTCTCGCGCCCGTGGGCTACCGTTTGGCAAGGACATCACCGAAAGCAGGTGGATCGCGAGAACCCCACCATCGGGTCGATAACAATAGGTGAAAAGCGATTGTGCGGAGTCCTGGGTGTCATCACAGGATTTGTGTGTGACATGCGAGACAGCGAGAGGGTTAATGACGATGCAGGTGGTCGACAAGCCCTTCGACGATCAGTGCAGGCGCTGAATCGTCCTGCGCAATCTATGGAAATTACAAATCAACCCCAGGACCCAGTGATAGCCGAGCCAGCATCAGACACCCAGAGATCGCAGGTCAATGGCCATATGGAATCCGTGGCGAATTTACAAGACGCTACTGACGGCGAGTCGCCTCTAAATCGCTCCGAAACAGCACAGGCAGAACTACTCACAAACATGTTGCCTGGCGATGCGGCGCCAAATACTTCATATTTCTCGCCAGAAAGACGGCCAAATGCTGAGAGTAGTCGTCCAGTCAGTGGTAGATCGTCTTCCAAGTCACCGAAGAGGCCAGCAAAGACGACTGATCAAAGTCAACTCCACGATGGGCCAAATGTAGCCGAGAAGATCCCCGACGATCTTAGGAGAACCCTCCAGCTTGAGACACTTGAGCTGGAGCGTGTACCGTTATCCGTTGCTGTACTACAAAAAGCCATCGACTGGACTCGACTGACGTCTCTAACTTTGCTCCATTGTCAGCATCATGATCAATTATGGAAGGCTTTGCGGCGCACATTTGCCCCCCGACCACGGTCCCCAGGTTACCCCGAACCTCGGCGGAGGGAGTCATCCACTGCACAGTACAGAATCGAGCCGGATTACTTGTTGAAGTTGACCAAGTTGCACACCAATACTGTGTCAGCAGCTTTGATAAACTTCCTGCGTTCGACACTCGCACCCAACACGCTGGAAGTACTTTTCCTCCAAGATGCCAACAATTCGTCGGTTTTAATTGATACCATCTTCGAGGGCCCTTTGAAGCGCCACCGTGGAAGCTTGAAAAAGCTACTCATCGACAGCTCGGAGAGGACTTGCAGTGCCCGCGAAGGCCATCCGAACAGATGGAGAAAATGGATGTTGAAGAGGGACGTGTTGAGCTTTATATGCAGTGGCAAAATGCCACGACTGAGAGAGCTGGGCATGGCTATTGATTATCGTGATTGGGTAAGTAGCTTCGAGCTCTCAGCTCAACCCCACGCCGGATGTTCTTCAGCTGATGACGTTTTCTACAGCATTTCTTCTTACAACGGCTACCTAGAATTCCTCACTTGCGGTCCCTATACTTGCCGTTCCTGGCCGATCATGCGCATGGAACCAATCTCGATCCCCGAGAGCTAGCCCTTCAGATTGTGGACGTCGTAGCATTGCGTCCGGAAGTTGAAGTTTGTTATATGGGCATTGTAAGCAAGTGCTTCGAGATCCTCGAGAACAGAAACTCAACGTCCCATGGCGGAAATGACCGCAGCCGCCCGGGATCTCGACTTGCTCATGGTGAAGACGAGCTTGAGGACGCAGACGTGGACGAATTAGACGATGACAGTGACGATGACACCCCGGACGACGACGATGATGACGATTCGGGAGATATAGACGACACCGAGTCGGAGGAAGATGATAATGATAATGGAGCGGATGACGAGACCGACGATGAGATTGAGCCGAGCGATGGCCACGCGAAATTCCGCCTGCGCGAAATACTTTATTACGATGATAAGGTCGCGCTGTTTAAGGCGAGACATGGCAAGCTGTAGGTTTCGTGATGAACTTGGGATAATTTCCGACATAGTAGTACACGGATCGCGCAAGCTCGGGAAATCTCAACATCAGTGTGTGGCCAGGTTCTTCGAATACGGTGGGCTGATGCAGAAGACTTGGTCATGATCTATGGTGTTCGCACGTCGTAAATTAGATGCTACTTAACACGCCTACAGGCAGCAGTTGATAGCCCCGCCGTTTATTCTCGGACTCTTATCCAGCTGTGATCATAATTGTCATGCATTGTGTGTGATATCTTTGATGCTGGTCCGCATGCACGTAGACTGGACCGCCACGCCCATCGCCATTTGTGGCAAGACGAGGGACACGAGATGAGCTTGTCGAAGCAACCCGATGCCTGTCATCCACCATCTCCATGCGCTCAGCCAAACCTGACTTTCCTCATCGCCCGGCTGGTGCTCGCGCTCGCCCCCCGTCTTCTCTCCGACCGCTTCTGCCTGGCCTCGCGCGCTTCCCGGGCCTTCCACTCGCTGATCTGCTGCCGACGCCTCTGGCTGCGAGCATACGCGATCGACGGCACGGGGCGGAAACCGATCCCGTTGATGCCCTCGCCGTCGTCGTAGGGCGAGGTCTCGTCGATCAGGTGCCCGGTGATCTCGTCGTCTTGCCAGGTTAATGCGGTCCGGTCGAGGTCTGGGGGTTCGCGGCCTGCAGACGGTTGAGATGTCGGGGTTCCGGGGGCAATTTCCGAATCTATGGATTGATCAGCTTCGAGGTCGAAGGATGAGCTGTGACTTCGCTTGGTTGCGTGAGATCGGCCCGGAGAGTAGGGTGGCGTGTATTGTCGTCCCGTGGCAAATGGATTGTGCGGCTTTCGAGTCGGGAATGTTTGATCGAGTCTGCCAAGTCCACGTCCTTGATGTTGTGTTGTTTCTTCATGTTGAAGTGCTATTGATGGCGTGTCTGGTACTTCTGGGCTCGGGATTCTGGCGGGGCTCGTTGACGCACGGTTGCTGCCACTTGTACAACCACTCCTTGGCGAGGATGATCTTGCGTAGCGATGGTCCATGGCAGCACTTTGATGATGAGGTTCCAGCCTTCTGATCCGTTTCGATGGCGGTGACTCATCTTGCTCGGCGATCGATGATGGCCGATGGTCGATGTGCAAAAGCTGAAGTCTGTCTGCTGCTTTACTCCTCGGACTGCTTTCACCTGTTTCGGTTGTGTTGGCGGCCATGTTCACTTGCGCAAGGTTTCTGGCGTCTTGGGGATCGCTTTGTTCATCACCAGAAACTGCGTTTGTTGAAAGTCCCGGCGAAGATGGTTTATATCGCAGTGTTGGTGGTCTGTAAGCTGGGTTGCGGTATGGAGACAGGATCATCGTGGACTGCGTTTCATGACCCGCTGCGATAGCTCTACCGGTATGAAGATTGCGGGGTCGTTCATTCAGACCATCACAGCTCCTCTTTCTGTGGAATTCGATCGGCCGACTTGGTTGATGATTGAGTGAGATGTGGCTATGAGGTGAAGTCGAAGCTAGAGGGGCAGTAGTATGTACCGTATGTACAAATGTGGAACAATGTGGGGTCTTCTGCGGAAATGCCATGTGTCGTACGCGGATACATGTATCCTAACCTTGACCTTCCATCACTTCTGTCCTATAGCACCCAGGCAAGACACGTAGCTCCTGTTTGTAAAGTCTTCAAGCGGCCATGGTATGGATCAGACCGCCACGCATATGAACTTGCGTGTAGCAAGGGAGTAAAGGCATGTCGTGTAGCATGTGCGGCTCCGTGTCAAAGTACTGGTGGGCTAGAACCACCATCACAGCTACATTTGCGAACTGAATGCTACGACAGGCAACTGGGAAACATCTCAACGTCGTTGTTCCGACACAAGAGTACATGTATGTTTACCTTCTATACCCATGTTTCATTTCATTGCGAGTGCTTCCCCTTCTGAACAAGCGCTAAGACGTCTAGCTCTAGAGTCGAGTTACTACTGCACTCGGAACCATGCCAGTGACAACGCTTTTGTTCTACCAAGCCTATCACATGGGAATCTCACGTTGCCGGCACCGTCATCTCTGCAGTAGCTCGCTTGCTCCGTAGAATCACCCGGGATGCTGCTTGCACGATGCTAAGGTTTTCGGCGGAGTCTCCGAGGCCTAGACCCTCCGCTTGTCTTGCTGGCGCGTGGCGTGCCCTGTACCTGAATTTGTCGCTGACTTTCATGTCGAAAGACATCGATTCTACAACTTTGTTTCATTCTCTCTACATCTTGGTCCTGTTTTTCTATGTATGCAATGCTCGTGTCAATATACGCAGATACTTACCGTCGGCTGCGAATCGTGCTCGGCTCTTACGGCTGCGCCTGATCTGGCCTGCGTTCATCCGTGGCCATGAACTACGATTACGATGTGAATGAGTCTCGAAGAGCTCGAGAATTCTACAGGTAAGCCCCCGTCGGGTGATTGTTCCCAATAGCTGATGATTCTGAACGTCATTGGCAGATACTATGAGCCGATACGGACACTTTCCAAGTCGGGGCCGACTTACTGTGAAATCGGAGATGAGGCCGCTGCAAAAGCACATATGCCATGTTCGTCTCCCGACAAGGCCTTGACGGCTTTCTGCCAGCTGGCGGCGCTCCGAATCGGGACTCGAAGATCAATGCTTTTCTTCTTTGATCAGTCGTACGTTGAAACCCATATTTCTATGTTTCATTAAATGTATACTGATCTATGGCCTTGGTTCTATTGCTTTACAGATACGCTTACGTCCTAGCCGAAGCGACAAGGTCCTTGTCTCTCGAAGACGACAATAAACATGAAATCGATGACTCTCTTTGGCTAGGGCACACTGTCATCCCCAGAGGCTTTAGTGTGTGCGAGCACACCGTACGCATGGACATCTCATCTTTGTCGAAAATCGAAGATCCGCCTCAGATTCACATCATTAATGACCTGCGTGAGAGCACAAGATTCTGCGATGCCCCTTTCGTCTCTGGTGGACCAAAGGCTAGGTTCTACGCTGGCGTGCCCATCACGACTCCCAATGGAATCAATATAGGGGCCTTCTGCGTGTTAGACGACAAGCCTCGCGACGGAGACGGACTTGCCCGGAAAGAAATTGTCTTTATGCGAGAGATGGCCAACACTATCATGACCCACTTGAACATGGCGCGCGCGAAGGATGATCAACGCCGAGGCTTGAAAATGACTAATGCGTTGTCTAAGTTCATCGACTCGAAGTTTATGGACTCGGATTGCGAACATGATGCACGCTTAGCCTCTGATAAGCTCATTCGTAGACGCCCGTTCCATACAAATTCCGGGGGACTTGACCTGAGCAAGCAAAGGAATCAATCAACTGATACGAAGTCTGGGGCGTTGTCTGCTCAGACAGAAGCCAGAAGCCCCAGAGGGCTCACTTCGCAAGTCCAGTCTAACGGCTTGACCTCTCCAAAGACTGACGCCACCAGCAGGGTGCAACCTTCACATGCAGCTGTCACCTCTACAAGCTTCGATGGGTCCACCAAACTACCAATGCCCGGCTCTGCCACCCACGACTATGGTGCCAGTGCTAGCCAAAAGGATGCAGTACCACGGAAAACACGAGCTACCTTCAAGAAGGCTGCTGAATTGATGATGACAGCTACCGAAGTTGACGCAACTATATTCGTTGAAGCATCAAGACACACCTTTGGAGGATCCGCTCGTCATAGCAGTACGCATAGTGGAGGCCGGTTGGATTTTAGCCAGGGTAGCGCCAGAAGATCCCATTCCAACGATACACCGATCTCTACAATGGCCGGCGAAAGCTGCGTCGTTCTCGGGGCTGCTGGAGATTCACACGGGATCAACGTTGCCAACGGGTTCCTCGGATCTCTCCTGGAAAAATATGGAAAAACAGGCAAGATATGGAGCTTTGACTCAGATCTGGCAGGCTCTTCCGGGGACGAAATGACAGATTTGTCCCCGATGGAGACGCCCGCTGCAGAACCTACTGCGCCACAACTGCAACGAAAGGATCGCACAGATGAGACACGTCAGAGCGAGATGGCTGAAATTCAGCGAATGGTGCCCGGCGTGCGTAACCTTGCGATCCGTGGCTTGTACCATGAGTCCCATGCAAAATGGTACGCGGCCTGTATAACCTGGACCTACTCACCCTTACGTGTCTTCTCCGCTAGTGAGATGAACTATATAGCTGCCTTCTGCGACGTCATTCTTGCTGAGGTCCGAAGGCATGAGATACAGGATGACAACCGTGCCAAGACGGACTTCATCTCATCCATTAGCCACGAACTCAGAAGTCCACTCCACGGCATCTTGGGGAGTGTAGAGTGCATGCAAGATACGGCCGAGTCTGGCAGCAGCTCCAAAGAGCTCGAGCAGATCAATACATGCGCACATACGCTCTTGGACATCGTGGACCACTTACTTGACGCCTCAATGATCAGCTTCAACAAGCCAAAAGCGAGCCAGGGTCTGTCAAGACTCGGCAAGGCAAAACCACAGACAGGCTCAACATTGACCGGCCTGCGTACCGTGAGCGAGAACGTGTCCCTTGCAGCCATCACCGAGTCAACCGTCGACGCGGTTGTATATGCATTCAGCTGCCGCAAAGATAAGCAGGAGTTATTATGCAACGACCTTACAGTTTCGATGCACATCGACGATCCCCACAACCCGAAATGGAACGTCCTGTTGCCGGCCGGGGCCTATCGGAGAATAGTCATCAACCTAGTCTCAAATGCGCTGAAATATACGAATAACGGCTATGTGTCTGTGGCACTGCGCGCTGAACATCTACCGGGGGATCCCACTCGGTTTAATGCTGTGCTTACAGTATCAGACAGTGGTCGAGGCATGTCTCAAGAGTATCTGCAGAACTCAGCTTTCCGTGCATTCTCGCAGGAAGACAGCTTCGTGGAAGGAACGGGACTAGGCTTGAACCTCGTGGCGAATATACTGAAACAGTTGGAAGGTAAGATTGATATTCAAAGTGAGCAGAACGTCGGAACTCACGTGAGCGTCAGTCTACCATTGCAATACGCAACAGGGACTGCGCCCAAAGATTCAAATTCGAACCTATCGATGGTTGGAGAGGCTGCTACTTCAAATAAGCAATCCGAGGCAGTGGCAGGAAAACTTATGCCAGCAGGCCACGAACACATGCTGAAGCAGGGCATGCCAGCCGAGATCCAATTCACATCTCCAAGGGTTGGACGAGCAGTTTCCGCTTATACTACTATCTTAACGTCGAAGTGTTGTGCTGCAAAAGACGAAACGATGCGGGCAGTGGCTGGAGAGATCGACGAGAAGCGCGAGCAGCAGTCTGGAATGACGAGCTTGCGAAGGTCCCAGGTCGGTATTATTGTGGGCGACGATGTTACAGGCAAAACGGCAACAGCGAATGAATTCATCAAAGTAAACCTTGAAAGTGTCTGCTCGCAAATGGGCTTGGACTCTCAGGAGCGCATGTCGATCCGTTCATCCGACAGCGGCCTTGACATTATCAGCGAATCCGTCGTGATTCGAGAGATAACGCGAGCCATCTCAGAAGGAATAAAGACGCCCATTACCACGAAGCCATTGATTATCATCATTCGGACAGCGCAATCAGAGCGTTTGCTCAAAGCTCAGCCTCAGCTTTTAGCTCAATTGACCACGGGGCGCATCGAGTATGTCCAAAGCTATTGGGTTTTGGGACTTTCCAAGGCTATACGGCATTGTCTTGTACCGGATACTATCACGCCCGCCCCCGAGCACAGAGAAAGCATCCAGTCTACAAGTATCTCCAGTATTGCTTCAACCCTGCAAGCACTTGCTTTGAACTCCACGCTCCCAGAGCAAAAAGTTCATCATGGAGCAAAGGCATCGGGAACGGGCAGAACTACTACAGCAAAGGAGGTTCGATCGCACCCACGTCTGAATGTATTGATCGTGGATGATAACCCGATAAATGTGCAAATCCTTGCAACATATGCCCGGAAACAAGGCTATGTCAACTCCGCGGCCACCAATGGTGAAGAAGCCGTACTAATGTACAAAGACACATATCAACCAGGACATGAGTCTGCGCAGCCCACGCACAAAATCGTCCTGATGGATCTGAATATGCCCATAATGGACGGCTACGAAGCAGCACGGCAGATCCGCGGATATGAGCTACAGCACGGGCTGACTCCCGCCCACATCATCGCTCTGACGGGTCTGGGGTCGGCGGCGGCACAACAAGAGGCTTTCGAAAGTGGGATGGACCTCTTTCTGACCAAGCCTGTGAGTCTGAGGGAGCTGAAGCGAGTGATAGGCGAGATCTGTACCAGCGCGCCGACATGACAAAGGCCGTAAGCCAGCAGATGGTGAACTTCTACGTATGGCAGCAGCGTGATGCTGCATCCGCCATGGGTGTCTCGCACAACAACATTACTATCATTATCATGTGCTTGGTAATGGCAAGGGATCACGCATAAGCCTGCAGCACTACATACATGATGTTGGCTGCAGATAAGGTCCTGAGGCACGACATCGGATGCTGAACTTGTGCGCATCTGGTTAGCGCACCAGTGGAGCGACTTCCTACCCCGGATTTCAACTCTGCGACTAATCGTAGTGGGGGTCCGTGCTGGCGAGTTTCTTTCTTGGTCGACAGATTGTTGTCCCCGCCGATCTTCACGACGTCAACGCACAACCACTTAACCTCCTATTCAACTTTGCTCTACTCAGCTCTCCTTCTCATTCTTTCCGAGATACCTGTCTACGATCTTGCTCAGCTGTTCAATCACCGTGTACGCTGGACACATTTGTGATACCTACAATTGCTACTGCGCCTCACAAAACCTCGTGACTTCCATAGCGAAGACCGCATTCTCCACAAGGTGCAATCACGAGATTAACTCGCGACCGCCGCTATGTCAAGCGCGCGCACTTTCATCAACCTGCCTCCGGCTCCTTCAGATCCTGTCACGCCATCAGAGGTTCCGTAGGTACCCAATAAACACACATGGCGCTCATCGCATCTGTTGACACGGATGAATCTCCATAGTTCGCGAAGCGGAACGCCCAACTCTACCGTGACGTCTATGTCCGAGCTGTCCACCGTAGCGATCAAAGACGGGCACCGTGGTCACCTACCCCACCAACACAGCAACATTCCTGCTTCTGGCCTCAGCAACCAGCTCGACGCCGAACGTGCCGATCGCATCTCCCGCCTGGCTGGACTAGAGCGGGTCACGACTGCACGCAACCCGTCTTCGCAAGGGAACCTCACTCCCGGTAGTGCTGTGACGCCGCCCTCACAAGTCCCGCAAGGCTACTTCGATGCCAGCGGCAACCCCGCTCTTGCGCGCGAACGTAGCACGGTCGGATCTGCGTCGGCAACCGGCAGCGTGGGCGCGCGTACAACCGGCAGCGAAGCCGGCGATGCAGATAAGATGAGCGAGAGCGTGGATCAGGATGTGGATATGGACGCGACGTCATCGGTGGGCGGATACTCTGAAGAGAACGGCAGCTTGGTGGGGTTCGGCGAGGGCGCGCGCACGCCCGCACGTCAGAGCGTCATCAGCAGTCCCGGCAGAAATGAGCGCGCCACTCCCACCGGACGGGAGCCGCGCTATATCGATGGCGTGACGTATGATCAGGATGGCGTGGAGATGTCAGGGACACGGGCTGGGCTGGGCAGCAGCGGTAGTATGGCGGAGCAGGCGGAGCGTATCGTGAGGGAGAACATGAATACCACCTCGGCGGATCGTATGCGTGGAGGCAATCGGCCTGGGGATCTGGGGAAGTTTGGGTTCGAGAAATGAGTAGCGTCTGTTGGATCATGCGCGTTTGTTGCGCGGGCATGTGAGCATCAGAAGTGCATGGCTGGTATGCCCACGAGCCATATGCATGCCAAAAGGAAGCGTCAAAGCTGATCTTTATTTGCTATGGAGCGCTATGCGAGACGAATGATGAAAGCCGATTTCGCCCTCGGCGCAGTCTACCGAAGAGCATCTCACTCTACAATCCCTCATTTCACATCAGATATCATTCAGACATTCCATCGCCTCTGCGTCCTGATTCCCACACGTCATGAGCGCTCATGTTCACTTCTTCCGCAGATCCACCAGCTCAAACTCCATCTTGTCACCCTCGACAACGTGGCCCGGTCGCAGCGCATCCGTATACAGGTTCGTTTCCGAATGCGGATGAAACAGCCCTGGCGTGGTGCAATCTAGCACCGCGCCTAGCCCCGGCGGATCTGTGAGGCGGAAGATGCCCCAGTCCGGATTGTGGCGAGGCGCGCAGACGATGGCGATGGCCTCGGGCAGCATGACCTGGTAGCCGGCTGAGGTGTGCAGGTCGCGGCTGGACAGGAAGCATGACTGGGACGGGTGCGTGTGGATCCAGCCGCAGACCAGCAAGGCATGCGCGTCGCAGTAATCGAAGAGCACCGTGTCGCCCGTGTCCGTCGTGTCGCACGTGTCCGACGTGGCGGTCTGATCCGGCACAATCAGGTGGGTGATGAAGAGCGCGCCACGGACGGAGGTGCCGCAGAGGATGCCGCAGGTCTCGAGGTTGCGGGCGGTGTTGGAGTGGGCGAGGCTGAGAAAGGCGGTGCGTAGGGAAGAAGGGAGGAAGAGAGTACGCAAGGAGGCGCCGGATTCTGTGCGGGCGGTGGGCTTAAAGGTGTATTGCGATGCAGGCGACGAGGGACTGGCCGGCTCATCTCGATGCTTGGGAGGCAGCACAGGTGTCGACTCAGCAGGGTGAGTCGAGACAAGGAGCTCTTTGCTTGGAATGTTAGGTGCTTGATTCGTGGACAGGGGTTGAGGACGGGCAGTCTCCCAGTTCATCCTCGATTCCTTCTCTGGTACTGCCGGGTAGTAGTAGGATCGCGTAGTAGTCTTTGGCGGTTCTCGAGTTCTGTCGTAGTAGCGGTCGTCGCGCTCTCTCCCGAGAAGTGAGGCCGTGTGTTGAATGCTATTAGAAACGTGGTGTGTATCGTCTCTGTCTAGGTGGCGACTGCCTCGGCGTTCATTGTGCCTGATGGAGGACCGATGATCGTTCTGTTCAATGTCGCTTTCACCACGTCGTCTCCGAAGCTCTCTCCGAGATATATCTGCTGCGACGTCTTTGTAGTCATGCGCTTCGATTGACCTTCGATGCTCACCATCAAGACTCTTCGCGTCATTCACAAAGCCTGATGGTCGCGTCGAACTATATAGACCTTGAATCTGGGACGAAGCCCTCTCAGCACGACGGCGCTGCATGGCCTCAACATACTTCTCAAATCTATGATTGAGTATTGGCTTCCATTCCTCGAGCTTGGTAAGGTTATTCTTGACTGCTTTCTGTGCAGCTTGCACGTCTTTCCTATAAGCCGGGCCTCGGAAATCCGGGTGTGTTGGGAGCTTCTCGTACACGAGCTGCGCATGTCTGTATAAGTAGAGATAGGCTGTCTGGGTATTGCCATCTCTCTCACACATGGCCGCTTCGGTGTTGAGCATCTGAGCAGATCGAAGCCATGCTTGCAACGATCGTCGAGTGCTGAATTCGAAACTTTCGGCTTCTTTAGTGATTTCCTGCACACTTTGCGGTATGTGAGACTGGAAATCGTGTCTGGAGAGCGCCATGATATACTACGTTGCTTAATATGAACTCCATGTAGTATGTTGACCAAAGTGATGTTGCCTGCGGAGTTATGACCATAGCACAGCCACACTTGCAGCCACAAATTGGACGCTGCAGCCTCTGTGGCACAAGGAGAATACTCGGATACCTAAGGTATTTCAATCAATATACCTCGAGGTTATCATCACATGCCCACTGCATTTATTCGGGATCGAATAGTGTTCGCGTATTCCATCTTTGAGAGATCTAACTGTCTGTTTGATTCCTACATAAGCATTACAATCATCGCCTGGGCGCTACTTGGCCACATCACACAAGCTCATGCGGCCAACGAGAGGTCTCTACGCCGCCGCCAATGCGATTAAGCATAAAGTACAAGAACAAACATCACAGCAGATCTTGACCACAAAGCTCGAGAATGCGCTGCATGGCCGTCTCAAGCGTGGCCATGGTAGAAAGAAAAGAAGCATCGTCATTAGTGGGAGACCACAACTTGCAGACGTGAGCTTTCGGAATGAGGTGGTGAGTGAGAGTTTGTGTGGTAAGCCAAATAGAACCTCTATCGCGATATGAGCTGATGATCACCCGTAGACGACACTATCAAATATCTCGCGCCGACGTTAGAGAAGCACAAAGGTTGCGTAATTGTGGATTTCAATCCTGGAGCATGTTTGTGGTCGTCCAAACTGCATGATTTCCTGCAGCCGAGACGCCATCTCCTGATGGAGCCTGATGACCGATATGTTGAGCCATTTATCAAACCTTTGCTGGAGAAGCCGAACTCCACCTATCGATTCACGGCCCTGGCGGGATATGACTCTAAGGAACTCTTCAAGAACTACGATCATATTATGAATGATCGTGAACTTTTCCCGATCGAACCAGTAGCTTCAGACGATCCTCAACGTCAGAAATTCGACCCTGGCGTGTTATTTGTTGGCAATCTTGCCCGTCCACCTCTCACGGGCATGCCACGCAAGGCGGGCTCATTCTACACCTTATCAATCATGCGATTCGCAGGTGCTATGGTAACCAATCAGCTGATACACAAGAATGGATTGGCCCGCATGCTGTTCTGGGTACCCGAGTCGGACAAATCGGCTTTGTTTGCGTATGCGGAGAGCGCCAAGTCGAAAGTTAACATGTCTATTGGACTTGTATCTGATATGACAGAAGCCGTGGGGGTGACGCCTCTGGTCGAGACTGCACCGAAGCTTGTCGATCTCCGAGGTCCGGCTTTAGAAAAAGTCGAAGATCAGCGTGTGCGAGCGTCGATGCAAAAGTTAGAGCTCCAGCCAACTCGAGAGCTTCTGCGAAACTACCCGTATCCGGACATGTGGAATACCCCGACACATGGTCGCCCTAAGGCTCAGGCTAAATCTGGAGATGTTGCTGGTACGGACAAGGTGGTCTTAGGAGACGTTCCCGATCACACGTCTGACGTCAAGCCCGGGAAAAGAGAGGCAAAGCCAGCGAAAAGACACAGATCCATCGTACTCCCCACTCGAACTACTCCAGTGCCAGCACCAGATCCTACGCTTTTCTTTTCGCCGCGGGAAAGCCCTTTAACGACGCAAGAGGAGTTCTCGAGCTATCTTGCTGACACGCAATCCCGAGTAAAGGAATTGAATGCCGTTTTCAATGCAATGAACATTGGCGCAACAACGAACGCTGCGACTCTCGCGCAAGACACCAGGATACTAGAGTTGGCGCGGAATGTCGAGTTTACCCAATTCCACCATACTGTGGAACGAGCCTCTATTCGCACTCAGAGTCAGATGGTCAAATTACGTGCTGTGGCTCGCTGGGATACTTGTCTTCGAGTCTACAAGCTTGAGTTGTTCCTACAAGAGCTCATGGATAAGGGCTTGGTCAGCACTGAGTTCTTCGAGGCTACACAGCGCACCATCATCGAACTTGCCCATGAGGCAGACGGGACGAACAAGCCGATGTTGACACAACATATCGGTGGCACATTGAACAGACACAGAACGATCGTTGACCACCAAATATCGTTTTTCGGCAACCCTCCAGGATTGGCACGCGACCGAAGACTGTACGAGCCGCTCAAGGCCACCGAAGAGGAATTCTGGCCGGCGGGACAACTCATGTTACTTGACTTGCAGCCCAAAGAGGTGGATTTTCTCGTCAGTGACTTGGTATCCTCATCAGAACAACATACGATCACTTTGCAGCTCCTGTCCCAGCTCCTTCATGCGACGGCGACATCTCTGGGCAAGGCGATGGATTCGATCGCACCGAATATGGCCGAGGACCTCATACCGAAATGTCCAAGCATGAGTAATCCGCAGAAAGGCGGACGTCTTGACGCGGCCAACATGAGAGTAGCAATGCTGACAGAGGATATGATCAAAGAGCTTATTGTCGCATTCATCGAGTGGCCTTTCCGACCTACGACTATGGCATTGGAGCTTGCCGCACAAGGGCCAGATTCTGCCAATCGCAATGAGGATGTAGCAGGAATGGAGTGATTGAGAAGTGAGAAGAACGCACAGTGGAAGCACGGCGTCCGTTGTACGTTATCTGCGAGTTGTATGATTCTTTCAAGAACTCAGGTTTACTCTGTTCATGAGGTGCACACGGGTGAAATGGAGATCTGAGCGAAGTCTGAATAGAGCTGTCACGAGGCTTGGTTGTGGCTAAGCACTACGGCTAGCTCTAGTAGTGGTCGCTCGGGTACGCCTACCCTTAATAGTGTGATGACCGTTCGTCACGCTCTTGTGGGGATGCTCGCGATGTTTCCCAGTGTTCATGTCTGTTCATAGGTATTTGTTCATATTTGTCCACTGGCTGCTATCTTCCTTTTCTATCTAGGTAGCTCCCTCACAACCTACCTGGAGACGGTGGGTAGTCCCCGTACGGGCACTTGCAGAGTGACGGAGCGACCGAGCGACAGCGGGCCCGGTGAAGGTCTCGGCGCTTACAAGAGTACTTCGACCACGATTCGCCCGGTAATTCACCTTCACAGGTGCAACATAGACTTTGACTGCTTCTGAAGCTCTGTACGTGGTCTTCAAAGAGATTCTCTATCAATTCCAACTCTGTTTGCTGCAGGAAGAGGCGGGCGCATAAGGGCAGTGGTCTGCGCAGCAGAAAGAGCGCGGTCTAGAAGATACAAGGCGGCGAACAAAGTGGCCAGGAGATCGCGACCCGTCGGACGCTCAATGAGGATGCCCTGAAAGAGGGAGATAATAGCGCCGCTGTCAATGAGCGGGCAAATTGCCCTGGCTGGTCCAACGTGTGCCCGACTACATATGCACTCACGCGGCCCTCGATATCCGCATATCTTCGCAGAGCATACCGACTAGAGCTTGCCTCAACAATACAACTCTGATCGACGTCTGCCGATCGCGAACACTCCTGCATGTCAACTTGTCATGCAATCAGCACAGCAGCAAGATCAGTATCGGCGGGGAACACCGGTGACTCCTGCTAGCATGCAGTCCGGCCAAGGACAATGGCAGGTACCCGGTGCTCGCCATGCGTCAGAGAGTCAGCGTGCTGGACCAGGCTACATCCCGCCACCACCGCCTATGCCCAATGTGCAGTATCAGCACCAGCATCAGTTTCTGCCCGGTCCACCACCAACCCGGCCGCCAGTGAGTGCTACAACGAATCATCCCATGACATTTCCACCGCCTGGTAGCCAGTCAGGTGGCTACGGCTCTTATTGGCAACCGCAAAGCCTGCTTCAGCCGGCAGGGATCAGTCGCGAACCTCGAACATATGACCCATCGTTATATTCAGATTTCGACAATCAGCCGTTGACTTCAGCAACGTATATACCAGGAAACGATAGTTTCGGTCCCGGGGTGGGTATCCCGCCACTTCACCATCAAGTAAATCCTTCTCACACGCCATCGTGGCCAAAACCTCCTCCGCAGCAAAGTAGCGGCTATCAGCGCAGTGACTACGGCGCTAGTTCCACCTACAGCAGAGAAGACTACCAGACGCAAGACCATAACAACATGTGGAACAGCCAGCAACAATATCAGGCTCAGCTTCAGCACTCAACGCCAGCATCATCTTCACAGAACAACTATCAGCCGCCCACGCCCACAGTGGGCAGGAAAGCCACCATTGTCTTGAAGCCAGCAAAAGAAATCAACGAGTATACTTCAAGCTCGCCAGCGACAACGCATCCTCCACACTCATTTCACCCGGCTTCTTCAAATCGTTCTGAAGATGTTCTGGTTGGCACGCGTGGCATGCGCGAGCCATCCATGGCTGGAGAAGTGCCCGCAAATCTTCAGGATCAGAACTGGCCCCTTGAGCGGGTTAAGGCTTGGTTGGACACGAACAATTTCAGTACGGAATGGCAAGCTGCGGTTCAACATCTAAATGTGCAGGGCGCGTTGTTTCTGGATCTTGGTTTCGGAAGCAGTGCTGGCCATAAGAATCATGGATTTTTGATGAACGAATTGATGCCACAAGTGCTGCGCGAGTACGCAGTATCTGGCGGATTCCCAGATCCGAAGAAAGAAAAGGAAGAATCCAAGCGTCTTCGGCGGTACGTAAAGGATCTCATCAAGAGCGGCGGCGCTACTACTTCGGCAACAGCAGACAGGAGCAGTCTGTCATCCAATCATGCAGCCCCGACAAGTGCAGAGACTGATGGAGGCATGGAGACCTCGCCGCATTTGAGCCGTGCGGACACGAACAAGCTCTGGGGGTCTACGCCAACAACAGCAAGTGGCACTGGCGAGGACTCGCCCGGTCGAGCAATGCCACCTTCGGCACATCCAGGACTCGCAGAGCGTCGTGCAGCTACACTGGATTCTCTCGGCACAGGCACGCATACTGAGAATGGCAGGAGTGCGTTCTCATCCTCCACGCTCGGGGCCATTGCCGACATACCAAGGCGAAATTCGCCCAAGGCAAATAACGATTTCAGCACGAGTGGCGGCCAGCGGTATCAATCCAGTCCACAGCAAAGTCCTGGATTACCGAGTGCGGGCTCCAGTAACGGACGTTCTTCGGTGAATGGACAGAACATTGGCAACGGCCGATACTATAGTAACCATCTCAGAACTGGTAGTGAGACCAACGCTGCCAATGGGTCAAACCCTGGCCTGAGTTCCACCCGGGCGGCGGGCACATCAACCTCAGGGCAACGAGATATGGAGAGCTCCACAAGTAAAGCAACCTCGAATGAGCGACGTAATGCCACGGATGGTCCTCGACCTTCTAGTAACGAGCGCCACAGTAGCACCGAAACACCAGCCAGCGCTAAAGATTACAAGAACAAATTTTGGAAATTGGCCGGGCGCGGCAAAAAAGACGAGGCAAACTCACCACCCGGAGATGAGATTCCCTCCAGTGCGGCCAATCGGCAAGCCTACAGCAAATCTCAGCTCGGTCCGTCGACGAATGCAATTGAGACACATTCTAGTGGCAAGCGTTTCATATTCGTCACTCCAGATGGGTGGAACTACCGCCTGATCGACATCAGCGAGATCGAGTCCGCAGAGCAGCTTCGCGCGATCATCTACTACAATCTTGGCATCAGCGGCAGCACTGAAGTCACGATTCACATGACTGATCCTGGTCGGGTAGAACATGAAGAAGCTTTGACAGACCAATCGCTCATGAACAATGCGATGAGACTATCAGATCCCTCGGCTACAGTGAAATTATATGCTCGTGCTGCAGGCAGCACTGCACCTTTTGTGACTTCTAGCCTGAGATCGAGCGCACCGCACAGTCCACTTGATAGATCCATTCAATCCAAGAGGTACTCCGACGATGCCTGGTCGAAGACTCTTGGTATGGATGTAACACAACAACAACGCTTTAACGATAGTGCTATTCCCACCAAAGCAGCGGCACTTCTCGGCATTCCCGGCGATAATAGTCTTCCTCATTCGAAAGTACAGGACAGCCTATCTCACGAAGATTACGATAATGATCTCGAACTTAAAAAAGAGCTTCACCGAAGAGAAAATGATCGCAAGCGCCAGGCTTATCTCAACAATCGCCTATCGGATTATGGGGGAAGACTTGTGCATGTCTTCGGTGACGACCGCTCCAGAGATCCACCAATCAGTCCTGAAATACATGACTTCGACAGGAAATCGGACACTTTAGTTCCAAGACGAAAGCCACCGCCTGTGCCAGAGCCCACCAACACCCTTGTCAAGGCAAACTCATTGACCAAAAAGGGTCAGGTAACGCGCACGAGTTGGCCTAACCGCAAGGAGGAGCCGTGGAAACGTATCTCGAATGGAAGTATCCCGGAGGAACAGGGTGGAGGTAGACGCTCGTCAAGCCGTGGCGGTGTGTCAGTATTAGCAAGCCCAGGAAAGGGTGCCAATGCCGTTGGATCGTCTGGACATGCCCCTAGCGGCCTACACAAAAGCATGACAGCACCAGATATGTCTGACCGAAATACTAAAAGCCCGAACACTCAGTTCACAATCTCCAAAGGAGGAAAGCAAGTTGCGGTACCAGCTTACGATGAGAACGACGGAACAGATGACGAAGATACTCTCAAGGCATCACAGAAACCACATCTGTCGCTTCGCATGCCGTCTTTCTCGTCTGGAAACAGGACCATCCTTCAAAGACGGAGTCACAGCCCACAGCTTAGTCCCAATTCGAAGCGCGCTGCTGCTCCCCAGCTCAACCGTATGCAGAGCAAACGCGGCCCCACCTTTGATCTGCCGGATGACCCCGTCAGCTTCAACAGGAGTCAAACTGCAATTGGGCAAGATGTCTCGGACGATGAATCTGACGATGGTCTTTTTGCAATACCGCTGCACAAATCTGGCACCCAAGCTCCAAGTCCGCCGCTTTCGGCAAATATTAAGGATGTCGTAGAGCAGGAGGATCCAGCCCTCCATCACTCAGCCCACACATCGGACAAGGGTACAGCTTCGACACAGTCCGGCGTTCGATTCGAGGCTGCCAACGATAACGCCGACAATGTCTCGTTTGAGGGAACTGAGCCACCGGCGTCGGCATCCGTTGAGTCGAACGAGGACTGGATCAAGCTAGGCCGTCGACAAAGCTTTGCAAGTGACATGTGGGCAGATCGTCCACCAGCAGAAGGCATCGTGGAACATCTCGACGACTTCTTTCCTAACGTCGATCTTGATCAGCCAATAGGAGGTGCTGCCGAAGGCTATGATGAGGGTTCTATGTCAACTGATCCATCAACTCTCGGCACCAAAGTGTCTTCATCTGACCTCCAGCTAAGCCGCAGTGTGACGCCATTATCAAGTGCAGATGAAGCAGAGACGCTGTCCACCGAGAAGGGCGAGTCATTCAAGCGCGGGGACGCTGGCTTTGCGTCCGTGGCGCAAAGGAATATGAGGAAGTCCGGCGGTCTGGGTAGAATGAAGAGTATTCGTGATGTGGTCAAGAATAATTACGATGTGCAACACCAGCAAGACTCGCGGCGTGGCTCCACAGCGTCGTACGCCTCCAGCCGTTTGAGCAGTGGCCAACCTACAAGGAATGATCCGCTGATCAACAGATTGAGCACTTTGCGAGGTGCTGACTCCGGCATGCTGAGAAGGAAGAGCACCAAGATGTTCGGCGCAAAGATCGAGCAGGTCAAGCCTGCTCGTGGCAGTCGACTGATCAACAATCTTGAGACTATTCCACAGGACACCATCCCAGCAAGGAACATTCAGCATGTCAGCAAGAACATTCCCGAGCGTCAGCCCACGTTTAAGTGGGTGCGAGGTCAGCTTATTGGCAAAGGAACCTTTGGCCGAGTCTACCTGGGTATGAATACCACGACCGCTGAGCTCCTGGCGGTCAAGCAGGTAGAAGTGAACCCCAAGCACGCCAAGGCAGATCCTGCCAAGATTCGCGAGATGGTGAAAGCATTGGACATCGAGATCGACACCATGCAGCATCTCGATCATGAGAATATTGTTCAGTACCTTGGGTGTGAGCGCAAGGAATTCAGCATCAGCATCTTCTTAGAGTATATCTCCGGTGGCAGCGTCGGCTCATGTTTACGCAAACATGGCAAATTCGAGGAACCGGTTGTGTCATCCCTCACACGGCAGACCCTCAATGGTCTGGCCTACCTGCACAGTGAGGGAATTTTGCACCGCGATCTCAAAGCTGATAACATCCTGCTTGACCTCGACGGCACGTGCAAAATCTCTGATTTCGGCATTTCCAAGCGCAGTGCCGATCCTTATATCAACGACACGAGCAACAGCATGCAGGGCTCGGTGTTCTGGATGGCTCCAGAGGTCATTCGAGCTCAGTCGCAAGCATTGACCATCCCATCGAGTGACGATGCCGACGCCAGCTCCGCTGCGAGTCAAGGATACAGCGCAAAAGTCGATATCTGGTCGCTTGGCTGCGTGGTACTGGAGATGTTCGCTGGTCGACGACCTTGGAGCAAAGAAGAAGCTATTGGTGCAATCTACAAGCTGGGAAATCTCAGACAAGCTCCTCCCATTCCGGACGACGTGAGCTCCGTGGTCGGTCCAGCCGCGCTCAGCTTCATGTACGACTGTTTTACTATGTAAGTTTCTCCTCCCTCGTGAAACGATTCATTCACGACATTTCTTGCTGATGACATTCAAGCGATCCTCGCGAACGTCCGACAGCCGAGACGCTGATGCGTGCACCATTCTGCATCTTCGATCCTACATACAACTTCTCGGACACGGCCCTTCACGCGAAAATTCGTGGCGCCTTCTAGGGCTTGAGACCATCCTCAATTCTCGACGCGCACGCATTTTGATGTCCATACTTCTCTCGATCTGGCGCTGGTATGCCCTTCGCTTCTACCGCCGCTAATCTTCTGTTTCTTTACGTGGGATATTCACATTTTTCCATACTGGCAGAACATCCGTACAACAATCTTGTGAGATAAGACTATGAACTGCTGTAACGATCTGATGTCATTGAGGCCGGTGTGGAGCATTTGTCGGTTGTATAGCATGTGTCGAATTTCAGGCTATGCTGAGTTGCATATAAACCTTCTGCTCATGTCTACATCTGAATCAACAGCTGGTACACTGATGTGTTTCACCTGTGTATACTAGGTTCACGTATTTACTCAGAAGCGTTACTTGAGATCAATCACGATTTTTATCAATTTCAGCCTCAATGCTACGGTCGTATTGGGCAATCTCATCCCAATCCACGAGTCGGGCACAAGGACTTCGTAACCAAGACAAAAGTTCGTGCAGTAGATGTGTCGCGTTCTCTCTGCCCATTGACTGCGTCAGCAACTCCTCTGCTTGCCCATCAGCGGACTTTGGGTGGTGGATCTTCAGTACTGCGACGATGTACTCCACGAGATACTGTCGACCGCTTGCGCGCACCGCAGGATTATGGTCGAGAAAGGTGAACACGAGCAGCTCGCGACGCAAGAATGTCCGTGCCCGCCTCTGGAGCTCAGCGGAAGTGGCAAAGTCCCTGGGCGAGAAGTCTGCGAACCTGGATTGTGCATTGCCGCCGATGTGCAAGGCGTACAGCTTGTCGCGATAGACCGTTCGTCTCAGTGCGACTGACGGACTGTCGACTACTGCAAGAACCTCGAACCCACCATCATAGGTTCGACTCGGTGGTCTCGTGGTTCGAGCAGCGGAAGCTGTATGGCTTTTGTCGTTGGCTTGCTTGACATGATATGTCTTGAAATCTGTCGGTCCCCGCCAATCGTATTGGACAGTCCCGATCGTGGCTTTACAGAGCGGACATGACGTTTGCTCTTGTAGCCAGGATGCGAGGCAAATGAAGTCGAAGGTCAGGTGGTTGCAAGGAACCGCCACAGCACGCTCAGTTATGGGTTGCAAGCAGATCGCACATGTGTCTGGTGTGCCATCTGAGGCAATGGCTGAGATGGGAATACGAAGTGCGCGCGAGGCAGCACCTTTTATTTGAAAGCCATCCGGCCCAGTGCCAGGTAGATGTGACACTATGCGGTCATCTCTGTCCATACAACGACGCGGCGGGCTGTAGTTGGGGCGCGATATGGTTGTGTGCTGATTTGCTTGTGGCGGAATGAGGAGGCCGTAGCACAAGACTGCATGTTGACGTACGAAGACTGCCGAAGATTGACCGAGCCATTGGCATGTGATCGTAGACCCCTCCGTACGGCATTGATGATGAAACAACCATAATCCAACTATTGAGGCCCATCAAGGTACATCAGCTCTATATCGAACATTGACATCATGGCTGCAAGTTGCATTTTCTGCAAGATCATCAAGGGTGACAATAGCCTGGCAGCCTCCAGATCTCGTCACCAGCACTGACTGGACTGCAGGTGATATCCCCTCCATGAAGGTCTTCGAATCAGACAAGGTGTTTGCATTTCTCGACATCAACCCCCTCTCCGAAGGTCACGCTCTCGTGATCCCAAAGTTCCACGGCGCGAAGCTTACAGACATCCCTGACGAGCATCTCACCGAACTGCTACCGGTTGCAGCAAAGATCGCAAGAGCAAGCGGGGCGGAGAACTACAATATATTGCAGAACAATGGTCGGCTCGCGCATCAGCAGGTCGATCACGTACACTTCCACGTGATCCCAAAGCCGAATGAAGAAGAAGGTCTGGGCATTGGGTGGCCCATGAAGTCGGCCAACAAAGATCGACTACAAAAGCTGCTCGAGGAGATCAAATCAAAGATGTGACCAAAGCGAAAGAGATCTGCAAGAAGCATGAATGTATAGCCCCGGATATCACCGGCAGGACCACACGATGTAGTACGATGTAAACAGTCACGAATTCATGTCGTTTGGCTGTTGCAAAAGTGTTTCTTTGGACGGAGATCGTGGTGAAGCTGGCATGTCACGTGCAAAAATGAGGTTGACAAACTGTGGAGTCTCAACGAGGAGAAAGTGCCATCGCTTTGCTAGGCCTGATCTCGAGAATACCCCGTGCCATCCAGGAACGACGCTTGTCAGGTGCTGAAACCCTTAACCCTCGTGGCAGACCAAGGCTCGGCATTCAAGGCTGACGACAGCACGCCATTTGCTACCACGAGAGCTAGATACTCTTGGCCATGCCCATGTGGTCGGAGAAGCATAAAAGCATGGCTTTCTCCGTGCACTGCTGTATTTGCATTTTAGTGAGAGACTCGTGGCGTCTACATGATGGCGACTGCTGCCCCGGGCGCAAATGTCTGGAACACGCCGTGCCGTGCAGTCAAACAGCCTTCCTCGGAGATGCATCCTCGTCACCCCATGCTCCTCTTTCTCCGGGCTCCTTCAACAAGTCCGACGCGCGCTTCTTACCAGTCTGCTTGCACCAAGTGGCTTGTGAGATGAATAAAATGAACGTCTAGACTGCGACAGCGGACTCAACGCCGGACTACTTTCCACGTGGTACATCTGGTCCGACTGAACGCAGGCGCACGACATGTGTAGGATATTATTAGATGTAGTCATTCAAGAAGTCGTAATGCTCGTAGATATCTCGCTCCTCTCTGATTGGCTCGACTGCTACGGCAGTGTCCGTTCCGCGATCCTTTACTGACTTCGACCGGTGGGCTTCAGTTCATGCATGAAAGGCACCACGAGGAATTATCGTCTGGCAACGCTCTCACAATACAAGAGTAACGCAACGACCCGGAGTGATGGCGCTGGACAACACACATTGCCACATGGGCGAAAGAAGCGATACATTTCTGTTGCTCACGAAGTTTGTGGGGGTAATTGAAGCCCAACATGAGAACATGGCCAGATTGCGTCGAGTGAAACGACCGATAATCTGCATACACCGTACACGACAGTGGAGATGAGAGCAAGACCATCCATCGAGCGCCTATATGATGTCCGATCAAGGGAGTCCAGAGCTTCGGTTCAGATCGCGAGTTGAGCGACGAGTGGTAAGCCGGAAGTGCTTATCATCAGTCATCCTAATCGGGACTGCATGTGGGCCTCGTCTTATCACAGGCATGTGATAAGGTGGGAACACGCAACCACACGCTGGCTCTGCGTGGCGCCACGCTCACAACCGTTGAGTCCACCAGTCATCGAGCGCACATATTTAGAAATGGACCGTTATGATCGGGTCGCGACGGTGCTGCTTCCGGGCTCAACAAAGGTGCACTACGAGGCTACAACATGTAATCAAAACAACGCATCTTGAACATATCCATGTTGACCAGACTGTAATGAACAGTCAGTACAGTTCAAGCGATACATATTTGCAATCAACAACCAACATAAACGCTGGTTTCGACGCTACGATCGTCCTGGTTTATCAGACACTGCTGCGGCTTGCATAACGAATCCTTATCACAGACCAGGGCTCACCCCAGTCTAGATCGCCCGCCTCTCCCGGCGCCTCGATGCTCCACGATCTATCAGCATTCAGGATCTCCGTTTCAGCAAAGATCCGCGCAATTGATAAACTCATTATTCTAGCAATGCTCTGTGAGAGGTCAGGCGCTAGCCCGGAGAAGCACGATGATGTTGGCGCTGCGTGGCATACATCTGTGTCTAATGAGGCCCTGAACTATAATTCACTGCGCGGTCTAGGCGGGCTCGTCTTGATAAGTCGCGTGGTATAAGGGTGTCGATGTAGCCATTGAGCTTCAAAACCTTGACACCGTCACTCCTCTCCACGCCCCGTCTGCTAGGTTGTGTGTAGTCCTAGGATACGCAGCAGAAATTTCGGTCTCCCCAAGCACAAAGCACTGAGTTCAGCATCACGATGGGCTTCAAACCCTCCTCACTCTGGAAAGCTCCAGAGGTGAACCCTATCAACCAAAAAGCACGATCAATCCCGTTGTTCAACCCTATCAATGTCTACGGCCGTGTCTTCTTCTTCTCATGGTTCGGCTTCATGATTGCGTTCTGGTCATGGTAAGACATTCAAGCTTTACGAGTCTTTTCGTGTTTGTACTCATGTGAGATCAGGTACGCGTTTCCTCCCCTCCTCAGTGATGCCATCAAGGCGGATCTGGGTCTATCCCAAGTCGAGATCGCGAACTCCAACATCATCGCATTGACCGCCACCTTGCTCGTACGATTGATCGCTGGTCCAGCTTGCGATCGCTTCGGTCCACGATTGACTTTCGCCGCGACTCTGCTGGTTGGCGCGATCCCGACTTTCCTGTCAGGAACCGCCTACAATGCCGGTGAGCTGTACGCACTGCGCTTTTTCATCGGTATCTTGGGAGGAAGCTTTGTTCCTTGCCAGGTGTGGACTACCGGATTCTTCGACAAGAATGTTGTCGGTACCGCAAACTCGCTCACTGCTGGTTTTGGTAACGCCGGTGGCGGAATCACCTACTTCGTCATGCCAGCGATCTACTTCTCCCTCATGGACCGTGGACTGCCTCGTCATGTTGCGTGGCGGGTGTCTTTCATCGTCCCAGGCATCATCATCGTCGCAGTAGCTATCGCTCTCGTACTCTTGTGCCCTGACACCCCGACTGGCAAGTGGGCCGACAGAATGCAAGCTGCCGAGAACAACCTTCGCCAGCATGGCGTTTCTGGTGTTGTGGTCGACATTCCAGGTGCCATCTCCGACAAACAAGCTGAGCACGGTTCCGGCGAGTCGGCATCCGGTATCTCGGATGAAGAGAAGAAGCTTGACAACACTCGCGGTGTCTTTGCGGCCAACGAGGCGCAGATTGGTGAACAGCAGATGATCGACACTGCCCGCGGAGAGGTTATTCAGAAGCCGTCTTTGAAGGAGATCTTGAAGGTGATCGCTTCTCCTCAAGTCCTCGTCACTGGCGCCTGTTACTTCACCACTTTCGGCACCGAGCTCAGTGTCAACAGTATCCTGGGCACCTATTACACTGCCAACCTGAAGCACCTCAACCTTGGTACTACCACTCCAGGCAACTGGGCAGCCATGTTCGGGCTGATGAACGTTGTCTTCCGTCCTCTCGGCGGTCTGATTTCTGATGTTGTTTACAAATACACCGGAAGCGTCTGGAGCAAGAAGATCCTGCTCCACACCTACGGTGTGCTGACAGGTGTGTTCCTCCTCGCCATTGGCCTTACCAACCCCAAAGAGCTGTACACTCTCGTTCTGCTCGTCGGTCTCGGCTTGGCGTTCTTCCTTGAAGGCGCCAACGGCCTTGTCTATTCCGTTGTGCCTCATGTCCACCCGTATGCCAACGGTGTCGTGTCTGGCTTCACTGGCGCATGCGGCAACTTTGGTGGTATCATCTTCGCCATCATCTTCCGATACAGCGGCGGCTACCCCAGTGCCCCGCCGGACTACAGCAAGGCCATCTGGATCATTGGCGCCATCGTCATTGCCGTCCATGTCTGCGTGAGCTGGATCCCACCAATTCCGAAGGGTCAGATCGGTGGACGATAAGTTCACAGATGGCACTTTTCGCTTGATCAACATAGAGATGTCCATGGAAAGAATTTGTTAGATCTCTTCGTTGTTTCTAATCATATACCAATTTGAGCAGTTCTTGCAATTACATGTTACAAATCATCGTCATCTCCTCATAATATGGTCTCAAATCGCTTTCAAATTTTTGGAAATGGTCTCATACGTGCACGAAGGCCCCTCGGCAAGTTTTAGTCTAGCAATTTTGTGCAGCATTGGTTATTAAATTTTGGCATGCTACATGATACAGTTTTCGTGATAAACCATATTCGCCGCTCTAATTTCAGAATCTTGATCTAGGCTGCGATAGTGACCTCAACCTCGACGCCAGCCTCGATGTTGATGATGATCTGCTTGACGACCTCGGTGGGAGCGTTCAAGTCGATCAAACGCTTGTGGATTCTAAATGATAATCGCCAATCAGTTTACGTTCTTGAATTCCAGCCTAGGGGTCCGTATCTGCTTCCAATGAGCAACTCACCTCATCTCGAAAGTGTCCCAGGTCTTGGAGCCCTCACCACAAGGAGTCTTGCGGGTGGAGATCTTGAGGTTCTTGGTAGGCAGACGCACTGGGCCCTTGACGCGCAGCTCCTTGCTCTTCGCGCGGTCGATCAGCTCCGTGCACACCTTCTCGAGCGAGGACACCTTGCGCGAGGTGAGGGTGATGCGGATCTTGTGGATCTTAGGCGCGTCGCCCTGTGCGGTCTTCTTGGGGTCTTGGTAAGACATGTTGATCGCTGGTGAAGTGCTGGCGGGTTTGATCGGGTTTGAGAGGTAGTGTCGATCCGACTGTGGCTATGATCAGTATTTGCTCCAACTTTACTTCAGCGAGGAATGCGCACCTCGGTCTGTTTGACGCGGTAAAGTGAGATCGATGAGGGCCAAAGAAAGTTCGTGGTGCAGCGTGAAGTTGTGCAATTCAGGTGGGAGCGCCAAGATTTTTGAGAGTCTAGCCTCAAGCGGCAATAGCTTTTGGTGGGACATGTGAACGTCTGGCTCATAGTAGTGCATCATGACTACATGTAGAAAACTGAATGCCGTAGGATGCACTTGATATATGTCGCCTGAGGTTGAACACTACTAGGTCTTCGAGGCATTTTCGAGACACTGGACGGTTCCCTTGGATTCCTTGCAATCATGTCAATTCTATCACTGGCTCCTATTCCTCCAGCTTCGATACGTTTAAGTCTTCCAATACCGGAGTGGAATGCGTGTCTCGATGCCTGGGTCCATCTTGTGGAATATGCTCTCCAAGTACCAGCGAAAGAATTGGTCTCAATCTCCGAGAAAGAATCGCAATTGAACAGCTTCATACATTCGTTGTATTCGGAGCTGTCAAAAGTTGAGGCAACCGACGAATCATTGTCTGGCTCAAAAGGTCGTGCCTTGCAAAGAAAGACCTTCAAGTTGATAGATCGCTTGGTGTCCCATCAGGTTCTCTCACCTTCTCCCATAACTTTCGAATTTCTCTCGGCGTTCTGCCGTACACACATGCGCAGCGCTGCAATCACAAAGCTTTTGCATCAGATATGGACTACGCACAGAGCTGTTCTGGAGCCAGTCATGCAAAAAGAAAGAGAGTCTTTGGTAAAGCTTCTCGATTCGAAGGCCTCGATACCAGTGCAAGGACGATTAGAAGGTCTCGCCTCTTTGTTCCGTGCATCTCCTGATGTTGCCGCGTTCTTCTTCACCGGCACTGATCTCGTCGATGGCTTGATCACTGCGTACTACGTGCGGGTAACCACGGAGGATCGTAAAGCTCTTGTAGGTATTGCTTATCTTGGTCTGACTTCCCTGGTCCATACAGCCAACGCCAATGTCTCAATACTTTCCGATCATCTCTACAACATGCGAGGCCACGCAGATGAGAAGAAGCATGAGCCTTCTTTGCTAGCTGATCTCGTGACCAACACACCCTTGGTGCCGAAGCTGCGTCGGATTGTGATTGGCAAGTCGGCAGGAAGAATATCAAACCTTCTTGATACGCTTGACACATATCGGATGTCAAATCTCGTAAGAGTTAGGCACAGCAAAAAGCGCGGTACTGAGAAGGGCGAAGCACGAGCAAACGACGGTGAAATGCACATGCACCAGATGAGTCTTGTGACGCAAATCCAAGACCTTTTCCCCGACCTCGGATCTGGATTTGTACTCAAGGTTTTGGATGAGTACGAGAATGATGTAGAGCGCGTGACTGCGCATCTGCTCGAGGATTCATTGCCTCCTCATCTCAAGTCTTCCGACCGCCAAGAACAAGCACAGCCTGTCAAATTTGATGAGCAACGCGAGGTCGATAGGCTCGCACCGCGATCTACTCCTCCTGCTGCATTCCAACAATTCATACCAGATAGACGCAATGCTTATGACGAGGATGAGCTCGACCGCTTGGAATTTGACACTGCTCGTCTACATATTGGCAAAAGGGACAAGGCTCCAGTCGACAATCACGGGAACAAAGCAGCAATTCTCTCAGCGCTTGCGGCTTTCGACTCCGACGATGATGAACGGGATGATACATACGATATGGAGGATGTCGGTGGCACTGTCGACACGGCACATCCTGATGGTGAGCCTGGGCCGACAGCCAAAGTGACTCACGAGGAGAACGAGCAGGCGTTGTTCACAGCATACAGAGCCACACCAGAATTGTTCGGTCGCACTTTCAATATCCGCCGGAGTCAACCACGTGCAGCGCTCAAAACGGAGACTGGTATGACCGACGAAGCCATTGAGGGCTGGGCGATCATGCTTCAACGAGAGCCGCGAAGACTAAAGCAACTTGAATCACGACACAGCGCTTTCGATGGAAGGCAGAACGTCATAGCAGCCACAGCTTACAGAGACTCTGCTGGCAACACGGAGACTGAAGATTCCGATGCCCCCGGACCTTCACAACGTGGAGATTTCAGGGGTCGAGGTCGTGGAAGAGGTCGTGGTCGAGGGGGCAACGTTGCAGGACCGTCGAATGATGCAGGCACTGCCGAAGCACAACGGAGAAAAGAAGCAAGCAAAGGTAGTAGAGCGAACCACAACAGACGAGATCAGCGAGCGAAGAAGATGGCTAGGGGCGGGTTTCCGGGCTAGATTGCCGTAGCGGGACCAACTTCTCGTGATATTGAATCATATCAGTGCTGATGAGGAACTTAATTCCAACTGTCTGTTCCTGTTGGTATGAAACTTGTGAAATGTCACTAAGTGGCCAACCACGCTGCTACAATGAGAGGAAGCCATGCGCTACATTATCTACCATGGCAGTAATACCTAGCCATGTCTGTTTGTCCATGACGGGCTGTGAGCAGATTTGGAGTGTATACATTGTAGTACAGATGCTAGTCGACAAGCCCAAATTGAGTCTCACGGGCTTATACACTGCTCTTAGCAGGATTAGGGTCAACCGCTGGGTAACCCATCTCAAACCACCCAAATAGTAACGCCCAGAACACCGACGCCAATGCTTCATTTTCACATACTTTCCCCCTTCTGACTTAGTAGCCCCGACCACGGCCTCGAGGCGCACCACGTGAACCTCCACGGGCACCAAATCCACTGCCTCCTCGTCCTCCTCCGAAACCCCTGCTTCCACCTCGTCCACCCCTATCACCCCCGCGAGAGAAACCGCCTCTGCCGCCACGGTCACCGCGCCCTCTTGGGCCTCCACGACCTCCTCTTCCGCCAACACCTGCGCCTCTCGGCTTCTTGACCTTAGAAGCGCCCGGCGGCGGCTTAGGCTTGGGCAAGAACTTCTCCAATGGCAATAGCTTGTCACCGCCGATGTAGAACTTGTCGCCAGCCTTGAAGCTTCCTGCCTGGATTCCTTCTTGTGGCTTGATGGTGAAGTAGAGCTGGTTGATCGGGCCGAGGATTTCATCGACTTTGCCGACCGGTGACTTATTCTCGAGGTAGATCGGCGCGTTGAAGTATGGAATTTTTGGGTTGATGGAGCTGCAGACCATCTCACCCTCGGTCGCGTGCATGAATTCGCCCATTTCTGGCAGAGGGAGATATTGTATTAGACCATTGTACCTTGGGAGGCACTCGTTTCGCTTACCTAGCACGGACGCAGGAGGCCCATACGACTGGAACCCTCCACGGCCACCGCGAAATCCTCCTCGGTCGCCGCCTCGTGAGAATCCACCACGGCCGCCTCTATCTCCACCACCACGTCCGCGGAACGCCATTTTGCTTCGATGCGCGCGCTTTGCGGTTGTTAGATCGACTTCCGGTGCCCTGTCGGACTGTGGTTCGCAATATTCCTGAGTTTCCGGTTGAGTAGAGCTCAAGTGGTCGTAAGTGAGCTCGCCTGGTTGCGACACCGAACTCGAATGTTGTATGGTGATCTTCAAGCTCCCATCTCGGAGCTGTCTCGAGGAAATTTCTCCAGTCCAGCTCCAGAAGAGCTTGGCGCGCGGAGCAAAGCCGTGTCCAACCTCAGGCCTCCACACTCTCAATCGATCATGTCTACCAGACACATAATAACATGAAATTATAAAGGAAATGCTTCGAGGTCGCTATTTGTCACACATACGACTAGGATGATATAGGTACCAAATTCCTATGATTTTGGCGATACACTCTTGTGTTCGCAGACCAGTACCCTGTGTCTCATAAGTACAGCGCAAGTTCAGCCTTGGCTACATCAACCACATGCATGCTAGACATGGTCAAGGCAGATGTGCTTCAAGAATAGCTTTGGTCGCATAGATACATGTACAAGTAAGTGGATACAGAACTGCTCAGTCGTCACCTCCTCGCCCTCCACTCCGCCGCGCAGTTTTCTTGCTACTCTGATGTTCTTTCATCTTTCTCCTGCCTGCAGCCTCCGCTTTCTGTAATGCAGCCACGCGCTTGAGTTGCTCGGGACTTGTCTCATTGGGAATGGCCTCGCGTCCCACCGAGAGTATCATTTCGTGCAATTTACGGAAGCAAGCAATTAGGTTATCACTCTGCTTGCGCGAATCATCTGCCTGGATAACGATATCAGAGGACTTGGCCGCATGGTACCGTGAAGCCAGAAGGGGTTGGTGAAGTAGTCTAGGAACGTGAGCGAGCATTGCAGATGTCGGCACGCGCAGTGTAGCTTTCGAAGATACTCTGTAGGACGGTCGATGTTAGACATGATTGCTGAGGCATAGAGCAATGATGAGCCGTACTTGTTCACATTCTGGCCTCCTGGACCAGAAGATCTACTGAATGTTACATCACAAATAGCTCTTGGTATTGTGTCCGGATTGAAGTTGGCAAGCCATTCCCGGGTAGCATGGAGTTCCTCGTCATCGACTTCAGGACCCCTTCTAGTGGCGAAGTTCCTTGAGACATGTAGGGCAGTCCGATATCTGAGTGGAATGGCGCGTTTCAAGACACCGACGCAAACGGTCATATCCCGTGGTCGCACAGCGGGTCTGAGTATAAATCTGACAGGACATTGGAAGTGAATATTCATGGTTAGAGTGATGCTCGGGACAAGTCGCGGGTAGAGACGGGCTGGCCCGGCGCAACTGCGTTTCTGGGTTTTCCTCCAACCTCAGATCATCATTTCGACCTCCAACCTCCAATGACAACATCATCCGCAACATCACGCCAATCATCGTTGTTCTGTACAAACACCTGAGCCGCAAAATCCACCTCCCAATCATCTCCGTTGCGAATACCTCCGATTATTCTGTCCTCATCATTCTTCACCGCCACGCCCTGACTTCTCCTGCGGTCACCTTCGCCCCATTCATGCTGAAGAAAGTCGTCCATCAAACGCCTTCGAGCTCGCCATCAACGTATGTGTGACTGCCACCCGCACACTGATACTCCCAACGACACCTTTTGCTCGCGTCTGCGCCATCTGTCTTGATCGGCTCAACATCATCCCCCCTTGTTGCGTAGTTGTCTGTCTTGGTCTGCATTTCTGCCACACTCCATCTCAAATCTCCTCGCCGCCTAGACTTCACATGACTGAAACGAGGCATGCGCGATAGTCATCAATCTCAGACTCCCCATCAGTTCAACACGTCTGCTGTGTAGCGCTGATGCGCCGCCTGTGATACACATGCTCTCGGAAACGCCGACAGAACCACCGGACGAACCTCACCACAAAAGCGAGCCACACTTATTGTCCCCGGCTTCGCCCAAACCAATCCACTTTCCTGCTCCCACCAACATTCCTGTTCTTCAGAACATGATGGATGTGGGCTTCAATCAAACGGAAGCTCACATGAGTGACCCTTCTACACGCAATACAGAAGTCCGGGCGGATTTCTGGCGTGATGCCAACGAGGTACCAGCTGATCCAGAAGAGGCACTGCAGTCGTTGTCACGTGACCACGAGGCCGTTGATGCGAAGATGAGCAATGTCGCTGTCGCTGCCCCGGGCGATACCTCCCTTGAACCTCAACCCACGGATGCTAGTGCTCAGCCTGATGCTGTCACTGCACAAGTCAGCGTGCCACACCTAGATTCTTCTAGCATAGAATATGCTACGGGGGGCCTGAATCAGATCCTGGGCTTGTCCCAGTCCCAAGATCACCCATCTGAGATCAAGAATGATCAGCAGCCTGTCGTTCAAAACCAAGTAGACGTGCAGGCGCTGCTGGACAGTTTGCAGTCTGCTCCACTTGTGTCTGCTTCCACTGTTGCGTCTCCAAGTGAAGAATCGACTATACCCGCCCCGCTTCCTTCAAATGGCGAAGCCCAAAACCAGACCTTTGCCGATGACTTGTCCTCCAATGCAGCAACCAGTCTCGGTGCACCACCTAGTGGACTTCCGCCCCGACCTCCGCCCCAGGAGACGCCCCTTATAAATCAGAACTACGTGCACTCCCAGCATATCCGCGACTATCATCCGCATGCTGCACACTCGGCGTACAACCCAACCTCAGGTACTGTCGGGCAGGGTACTGTAGCAGACCCGGCTTCACGCAATTATGTCCCACCTGTCCCAACGCCATTAAGTCCGTCAGGGCAAGGACAAAACGTGTTGCCGAGTTCGTACCTGCCTACCGCCAACCCAGGTACACAAGCGACGCAGTCACCAGGCGGCACGAGAGTGCCAGCTACACCTCAGATGGACGCTGGAGGGGCGAACAGGCACCCAGGACGCGATTCGCCACCCTCCGAGGAGAAACCATGGACAGGCGAGACACAGCGTAAATACGACCGCTTTCTGGAAGAAGAGCGGAAGTATGTGTCCGAGGGTCGATGGGAGCAGTTCCCCATGGGGTCACGCTTGTTCATCGGTACGTATTCACCGACAACTTCGATGCGTCAATGATACTGACCCGCCATCCAGGCAACCTTTCGTCGGAAAAGGTCACCAAAAGAGACGTGTTTCATGTGTTTCATCATTATGGTGACCTCGCGCAGATATCTATCAAACAGGCGTACGGCTTTGTGCAGTTTCTTGGACCGGACGCAGCTGCAAAGGCGCTCAGCCTCGAGCAAGGGCGGCATATCAAGGACAAGAAGATCCGTGAGTCTCCCAACTTCATTCCATCGCTCCGAATGTCGTACACTAACACATCAGGCAGATCTCGAGATCAGCAAGCCCCAGAAGAACCGGACACAACCCAGCAATCGACGTTCCAGGTCTCCTGATTATCATAAGAACCCGAGAACAACCACCGACCGTTTTGTTCCTAGTCGAGGTGGCGATCGAGACCGAGATCGAGGTGGCGATCGAGACCGAGATCGAGGTGGACGTGATGGGTACAGACCAGAGTATCGATCTCCATCACCACGTGGGTACAGAGACCGACGCGAGCGCCACCGATCACGTTCACCCATAGACTACCATAGAGGTGGTGGAGGCCGATACCGAAGCCCAAGCCCGAGACGTAACGACAACGATGACTTACCGCTACCCCGACGGCAACCACAAAACGTGCCAGAGCTGCAAGTCATTGTGCTTGATTCTCTCGATCGGGACTTCATCGCGTGGGTCGAAAAGGCATTTTCATCGCGAGGGGTCAGTATCGACGTACTCATCCTCAGCCCACGCCTCAACGAGCAAGCGGTCATACGCCGCCAGATCCTCGAGGGTGTGTTGGCCGTCAGCCGCCTGACACGTGCCAATCAGGACTCGGGTAAGATCCCGCTGCAGATTTTCGATCGCAGTGGAGGGACGGACAACGTTCAGTTCGAGGAGTACGACAAGCTAGATCCGCATATCGCGGTTGAACTACTGCTGCGAGCACGAACGAAGCAGCACAGCGCCCAAACTCCAGGCTATGGGTATGGTGCGCAGTACGGGTCACAGCAGCAGTACGGGAGTGGATACAATCCCCCACAGCCGCCGGGTCCTGCGCCATACCAGCAATATCCTACACCGGGCGGTTTCCCTCCTGCGCCATATCCTGCTCCCGCACCGCCAGCGAACGGCCCCGCCCCACCACACTTACAAAACATCATCACGTCCTTAGATCCCGGCAGTCTCCAGAGCCTACTCTCCGCCATGAAGACACCGCAGACCGCCAGTACGGCTTTCGGGACGCCATTGCAGACTCCCGTCCCTGGATACCCACCCCAACAGAACCCTTACCCTCCTCAACCGTTGCCGCAGAATCTAGGCCAACAACAACAGGCCGCGATGGCGGCGGCGCAACATAATCCGCAAGCATTCGCCGGATACTTGCAGCAGCAAGCTCAGCATCAAGGCCCACCACAAAACGGACAGCCGCAAGCTGGAGCACCGGTCAACATGCAGGAAATCCTGGCGAGGTTGGGGACGTATGGTAAACCTGCCTAGAGTTATAGATTCCTTGCGCGAGATGGAAGAAGCCTGGGGGGCAATATCTGCGCGATGAAAGTATCAAGGCGAGAAAGCAGGACGCATTTGCATCATTCGAGAGATTGAGCATGCGTGCTTGATATCTAAGTATCGCTGGTCGGATGTCCCGTTACAGCATCATTCAAGTAGCGCTCGGGAAGAACTTAATTACCAACCTCACGCAGATTCACGTTTGATGATGATTATGTGTAGGTATGTGTCACTTCTTGTAGGTTCATGTGATGAAGAAATCGGCTTTCGGTGTTCATGATGGAATTAAGATTACAGCATTGCGGTTGAACAAAAGACTCCAGGCGCTTATTAAGTCGCCATCTCCAGCCATGACCGTACATCATCAGTTCGCCTTGCTCCCCACACTTGCGCCCTCAACGATAATCTTGCCTCTCGCCCGGCCTGTCTTCAAGCGTCGAAACGCCTCAGGCGCCTGGTCGAAGGAGAACCTCGAGTCGATGACCGCCTTGATCGTGCCATCACGCAGCCATCCGATCAGCACGTGCAGGTCGTCTTCCTTGGACTGGGCGAAGAAGCCCATGAGCTTGCGCTTGCCGCCGCCGAGGAAGGCCGGCAGCAGCTGCGCCTTGAGCGCGAAGCTCACATCGGCCAGCGATGGCGACGACGCGACGTTCATGTAGCGAGCCCCCGGCCGCGTGAATTCGTGCGCGCGCCAGTACAGTTCGTGGTCGCTGCCGACGTTGTCGACGACATGGGCGAACTTGTACGGTAGCGCGCGCAGCTGCGTCAGGACGTCGCCGGCGGTGTAGTCGACGACCGCGTCGGCGCCCAGCTGCATACACAGCTCGCGGTTACGTGCCGAGCAGGTGACGGTAACGTGGGCGCCGATGGCGCGCGCGATCTGGATGCCCAGGGTGCCGACACCGCCGGAGCCACCGATGAGCAGCAGGTGCTCGCCTTTCTTCACGAACGGGACGATGGTCTGGTACGCTGTTAGGCTGGCGACGGGGAGGCTGGCGGCGTCGATCGGGTCTACTCCCTCTGGGATAGGAAGCAGCAACTCCTTGCTGGGAGTCACATACTCGGCCAGTCCGCCGGCGGCGAAAGGGGAGGCTGTCGCAGCTCCAAAGACCAATTGACCAGGTTGCAGAGAGGACCCGGCCGCCGGAGTGATGATGCGCGCCGCAATATCAATGCCCGGAGTCGCGGGTTTCCGGATCAAGAGCCAACTCGCCAGGGGTACTTCGGCGGGCTTGTAGTCGACGGGGTTCAGGGCTGTTGCGAGCACCTGAACGAGATGCTGCTCGGGCTTTGGCTTGGGAAGAGGGACAGTGTCCAACTTGAGGTTGTTCTCCAGGCCGCCGGTCGTCTTGGCATATCGCCAGATGCGAATGGTGTTGGGTGTCGTTATTGTGGATGACATGCCTGATGCGTGTTGCTTGTTCGTTGTGATGTTCAGGAGAGCTGTGTGTAGCTATGATGATCTTCAAGTCGCACAGCAGTTGTTCCAGATGAGATCAATTCAATGCAGAAGCCACTGCTCCATGGTAGAAGCGGCGCCCTTATCGACATATATACCCGTCCGCATCTCCAGACGAATGTCGAGATCCGTGTCCGTTCCCTAAGGTGTCTACGGAAAGTTGCGCCGACCGCAACGTTCGCCCGAGTTTGTGCAGGAGGCAGCTGCACAGCACAACGTTTATGTACTGTGATGTGCTGTGCTGTATTGTACACGCGACCAGGACGTGAGATTCGACGACATCCTCTCGGCGAGCTGTTCGTCCGCACTATTCGAGACTCCCCGCCGTATTAGATCATAAGTATAAGTGAAGAGTTCCTCCTTAGAAGTCGAGACATTCGAAGAGGTTTGGCTCCTTCATAACTCGAAAAGTTGTGTTCGTTCTGATGTCCATTGACAAAGTTGTGACAGCTTCGTGCTGCAAGCTCCGATCCTACACAACGTCATCAGCTGGGATACAACTATCCATGTCGTCGAACAACAGCATCATATCCAGTCTTGATGATCCATATACAGGCGTGTGCTATAGCATCCCCGATGGTGAGTATGTGTTCTGCTTTTGGTGATCAATTCGACGTTCTCGTTCGAGCGTTGTGGTCCTGCGAAGGACAAGTCGAAGAGAGCTATACATGCTCTACATCGCCAGGGATCTTCAAGCGCTACCAAGAACTGCATTTCTTCGAAGCCTTGCTGGACAGTTTATGAGTCTCAAGCGAGAGATCGACATATATCTGGAGCGGCTTCATTCGACTCTTGCGAGGACCGCACAGAGACCACAAGAAGCAGCAGCATTCCAGCCTTTTCTCATCGGTGTTGCAGAGAAGACTTCCTCATCCAAGCACAACAACCTCCAGCCTTGTCACCTGCAGCCCATTCCCGATCTGCCGGCGGACTCGCACCGTTGAATAGAATCCTCATCGTTCACCGGGTCGGATAGGCTTACTGTACAGTATCGGTAACTCGTACCGAAGCTCTATCCCGGCGATGCGTGATGATCCCTCCAGTCTCAAGGGTGATGGCCTGCCGGGACTCTTTGGTAGAGAACACGTTTATCTTGCGGTTGCGATTGCCTGGCGAATCTTCTGGGAGCGAACTACGGTACGCCATTACTTTCCACGTCTGATACATCATATTCCCAGCCGGCCGGCGCTGCGAATCATACTGTGCTTTTAGGCTGAATGACCCAGGTTCCTCACGAAGGTACCGAGAAGTGGGAGAGTTAGTGTCGTTCGTGAAAGCATACAGACATGGGTGGAATGACTGTCGTCTCAAGTGTCCCCCGATCACGCCATAGATGCGATCTGCCTTCGCCAAATATCGTCAGGTCATGACCCGACCCTACCCATGGCGCGAACTTACTATCCATGATCGTCCCTGGCCGAGCTCTACTGCATCCCTGCCTCGACAGCATGACTCGCCTGGTAGTAAAAAACCGGCATCCTTTACGTTTCAGAAACGGTGTCCGACATCTCAACATACCGTCCACATCGCCCATCCGATCGGATGCGAAAGTGACAAGCTACATGCAAGCTACTCTTTGCACAAAAGTCGCACCATGGGCATTTCCCCACATACAAGCCTGTCACACCGCACCTGGACCAGTGAGACGAATGCAAAGATGGCTGACGACCCAGAGTCCTTGGCAACAGGCAGTGGCTATTCCGGGCAAAGGACCTATCGGCTGGAGCCCATCTAGAACATCTCGGTGTGCTCCATACATGTGATCGGAGGAGTGTCATGCGTGTCCCGGAGACTCGGGCCGAGAACATGATTGGCGAATACAGGCCGGTGTCACACAAGGGTCATGCAGTAGGGTTACGGAAGGTGCGGTCTGTCGGTATTGTTGCCAGAGTACGGCGAATGCTCAGAAGCGTCGCCGACAATGAGCAAGCCGTGAGACTGGTCTTCAAATTGATGTGTTGCTGATAAGTGCTGAGGGAGGCTGCCTGGTGTAGCTACTGAATCATTAGTAAGAGTCGCGACAGGTGCGAAGCGTGTCCCGAGGATGGAACACGTTGAGTGATCGCAGATAGCCTTGCTGCCGTGTCTCCTGCGCCGAATGTTGCGTAACTAACAGAGGTACTTCGACCGACTCGGCTTCTACGGCAAAGACAGCCACTTGCTCTGCTCACCTTATCGCCGAGCTGAGCCTGAGGAAAGCCGGCGCAACGCGAGAGACTGTAGCGACGAGGGTTTTGTACGCTGAAGAGTTCATGCCTGGTCGAAATGGCCACAGTCCTTGCAGCACGGGATAAGGCTTTGGGATGGTGCCATTTCTTCGAAGTAAGAAGTGTGTGTGTGTGAGAAGAAAATACGCTAATGTTGTGCAACGTAAAAGTGAAGACCTTGTTGCCGACCTCAGACGATGGCAGAAATTCAAATTTGCAGTAGAGTGTGTCAAGGAGGAGAACGAGGTAGTGTGCGAGAACCCATTCATCGCGCTTGCTAAAGAGTCTATAGCGACTGAAAGGTCGGATGTCGATGATACCACCGACACTACGCGTACAAGCATTAAAGGACAAGCGCTGCATGTCGAACTTTGTCGCCTTGTGTCGCCGGTACGCCTGTGACAATCACAGGACCGGATCTGTGTAAGATAGCATTCCTGCAAAGTTGCGGGCCATGGACCACAGCCTGAAAATGCTGCATCCTCTCCGAGCCGAAGACGAACGTGACCGCACAGCTGCAGCTCACTGGGCGATGGTCAACAGGTCTGTGAGCCGTTGACGATAATTGGCTCATGGTTCTTCTTGGCTTGTGGAGGCGGTGGTCGGACGGCGGTGGCTTCCTTGTCACGACGGACTTGTAGCCGCATGCTCATGAACAGCGTACCGTGGAAGAGCTGAATGGCTCGTTGTGCTTCATCCGACGTTGTGTACTGGATAGTGGCAATTCCTTTGGATTTGCCAGTCGTCACTTCTTTGTGGAGCTCACATCTGCTGATCACGCCTGCTTGGCTGAACAAGGTCTCGATGTCTTTGATTCGTGCTTTATAGTTCAGCCCACTGACAAAGATACCTCGGGCTTCCATCCTCACGGTTCCGCGGGTGGTGTTGACAGGTGTGCCGGTAGGCGTGAATGTGTAGTACGGCGTGGGCAGTACTGCTGGCTGATATCGAGGTTGCTGTTGCGATTGCATTGACCGATGACTATGTGGGGTGGTGACAGCATACGGATAATATTGAGCCTGATACCAAGCTACACTTCCAGGGTCTTGAGGAGTCAGTTGCACGCTTCCCATCGCTTGGCCGAAGGCGGAATTCAGGATTAATCCCGCGTGAAACACTGACTTACCAATAGAGTAATGCCTGTATGGGAGAGTAGTGACTGGAACTGGCGCTACTGTTGCTTGAGACACCTCCGGTGTAATGTTTTGCCAACCAGGCGCGATTGCCATGCGACTCACTTCCAGTCCTTGAGCAGGGTATCCGAACGATGTGTGCTGGACCGAACTCGTGCTATCGCAATTGCATTGCATAAACCGAGGGTCCGCGTTGCTTTGGCTGATGTCCCACATATGGACTCGGAGATACCGGTCTTCGATCAGTTGCTGCGTCAGATATGCTGATGATGTTAATGTTGGGTTGTCATCGGACAGCTCAAACTCCTTACCATAAAGCGCTCTGGCTTCATCAGAACGTTGCACACGGGCATAACCTTTCCCACTCGTTCGACCGTCCGGGTACACAGCCATATCTGTCCAAATACCATGAGACGCTTCGGCACGGATGAGGTCCTTGAGATCTTGCCAGGTGAAACCAGTGGGCAACTGAATCCACGTCAGTACTGATGCGATCTCGGCGTGCTTTTGACGTACCCCTTCGATGTAGAAGAAATATTGTCCAACATTGCTGGCGCGCGAGCTCGCATTTTGCGGTGCCATTGTCCACTCAAGTAACTACTCCAAAACGAACACCAATAGCTATGGTTAGTAGAAGCGCGACTCTTAAGCATGGAGATCAGGACTCAAAGATATCGGACCAGAGTAAGCTGAAAGCTCTGCGCTCGTGATGGAACGATCGATGTAGTCGTAGCCGGTGTAGTGACAGACCGTACTTAAATATGTATGCTACCGAGCCGAATGCCGTGGGAGATGTACGTAGAGACGAATCTGGTAACATTCGAGATCTCATCTGCACAAGGTAGCCAAGTATAGCAATACTTGCGCCGGGATCTGGACCGAACCAGTGTCATGGTAGCCGACCATCTCCATAGAGAGACAGCATTTAGAAGATTGACCATATCACCGGAAGAGCTTGGTGACAACATTGTTAAGCGCTCAGTCGTGGCGATCTCGAGCCAGGTTTATCCTAGATCTTACCTGCAGCCTCTACCACATCCTCTGGCTGTACTAAGCCGGACGAACGAACTTTATTACACCTGGGGCCTAAGCTGCCCTGGTCAAAAAGTGCGGATTCCAAGCTCCAGTACTTCACCCTGCTGCTTAAGGGCTACTCATTTGTGCTGCTGGGCCTGGATCTTATGATCGTGTGAACAGTAGCACTCGTAGCGAAGATTTCCACGAATCACCGTGGATCATGCTCGATTGTCTTGCCAGGAAATTTTGACCAAGGCTGAGCACAATCTGCTAGCTATGCTCTCAGAATCGAGCATCGAGAATCGGAATCGATGAATTTAGTGGCTGCCCACCAATCGGACGCGAGACCGCTGTACGACGGTGTCAAGCTCAGCTGCCACAGTGGCCATTCGGATCAGGGTACACGAAGGTTTCGCGCTGCATGTATAGAAGCCTCGTCAGCCAAGCGTGATGCCCTTCGACGCCGAGCCAGCGGTACACTAGCCGGGGATTGGGCGATTCAAGAATCTTCTGTTGTTGGTGTTGGTTCGTATTGTGCAGAAATATGATATGCTTTGGTGGAGAAGGTAGGTAGCCGCTGTCATAAAGTGCAGTTGATATTGAGTTTGACTTCGGCAGTTTGACGCCGGCGATTTTCTACGCGCGAGTCTGGTTTCGAAATGGACACCAACTGCATAATCCAACATCTCATGCCGGTACGACATGGGCTTCGGCGAGAGTACGCGATCTGCCTGTACGACGGCGGCCGATAGACTCTGGCCGATGGATCTAGAGGCGTCCGGATCGGAGTGAAAGAGTGGCCACCTCTGACTGTGCCGCAACAATACGTTCCGCCGGACATAAGGTATGTACAGATCAAGGACCATCTAGATGCCGGCTTACGGCATCGTTCGCCACGACCGAGGTCATCGAGGTGGTGTTCGTCCAATGGGGCACCCAAGCCTTCAGAGATAACTCGCAGTAATGGACAAAAGGGGAAGAAATAACGAAGTTGGGAATCGCAATGATGGACAAGAAGTGTTATTACTACCAAGGTAATCGATGCCAAGCAATTCCGTCCATCCCCGAGTGATCTTCGTCCGGCAGCACGCTTCGCAATGGATGCTTCTTCTTCGTCACTGACCCGTCGTCACCGTGCACGTCTCCTTGAGCTTGCTATGAACCTTTCCGTACCATCGCATATGAGTAGCATACACCAGCCTGCAAGGAATTCCGTCTTCAAGCCAATGCTGCTATCCTGTTTCTACTGCCCAGATGCTGAAACTTACACCGCCCATGAAACGCCTTCCGGGGTATCCGAGTATGTTTTGACGATTCCAAAGCCATGTTATCTAATCGAGAGTCCATCCAATATGACCCCACCCCTAATTTGCCTCCCAAAAGCTACATGAGTTTGAGAAGTTGAAATGGTGTCGTTCCGTTGAGCATCCGTATAGTGTCTGTATCGAACACTTCCGCAGTCTCATCAATTCGCAGTCAAGCTCTCAGGACTAAGCATTGCTCCGTTTGCATCCCCGTCCTTCTCGGGGTCAACCTCTGGCCAATTTGACTCAGGCATCTGCAGTCGGAGCGGTCCCACCGGCTTAGACAATGCCCTAGCTTCCCGTTCATGCTCATCCAACTTCCGTTTTTTCTTTGCGGCTTGTTGTTGTTCGCGGATCGGCCTTTTCCGAGGAGAGCTGATTTTACCAGTCGGTGGTAAGCGCGGCTTAGGGAAGCGCTGCTTCTGTGGTAAATCTTCATCCTCGACCAGAGGGTCGTCACGATTGGCTTGCAGCTTTCTACGGAAGAACTCTTGCACGGGACCGATGTGTATGGCGAGTGACTCGACAGTGATGGGCTCATAAGCAGGAGGAGGCTCAAAGACGAGGCCGGTGCTGCTGACTGGACCTTGGTGCTGGGACTGGTAGGCACTGTGCATGCGGTTTTGGAGGAGGTGAAAGGGGACACTCAAAGTTTCGAGGCCGAGCTCGTCGGCCAGACCAAGCTCTTTGAACCCAAAGAAGTCGTCACCCATTTCGTCTGCGAAGTCACCGCTAGCGAATTGATCGCTACCGTCGTTGAATGCACCTGCGCCATCAGCGCCTGCGGTTTGATCCAGTGCCGGACGCTGGACAGTATTAGCGAAAGAAAGGAGGACAAGCGGGACAGAATAAGACTTACCAGAAGATCTGCCAGGTGTGACTTCATTCGCTCATGTACAACACTCAGCTTCGTGCTGAGACGTTCCACATCTTCCTTGATGTAAACCTCGAGTGAGTCAAGGTCCAGCCCTTTTTCGTGTAAAGTGTGCAGGACGCGCTCCTCCGCTGTGTATCGCGGCGCGTTGGCGGTTAGTTTGGGGTGCTCTTCGAAGCACTTCAATCCATTGACGAGACTGGCAAGGAAATTACTTGCGATGTCGGTAACTGTTTCCAGAGCAGATGGCTGGAAGTCTTCGAATCCAGCGTGATAGAAAATCTTGCCAACAGATCGTTGAAAAGCTGCTCGATTCACCCATGGAGCCATAAGAGGACCATCCTCGGAGACTACGACATTCCCAACGTCCTGTTCGTTAAAAGGCTCCGGTTCATACTTCTGGAACTGGTTTTGATAGGTCTGCAAAGCGTCAATGTTCGGGATCTACACCATTCATCGTAGCGTCACTTACCTGGCCTTGTAACTGCATCTGTTTTACGATTCCGATTTTCGAACAAATCTTACGTGTGTCTTGCATCTGGCGCATATTGGCCTCCACTTTATTGTTCAGGCTCCCCTCGGTCGATATGAACTGATCTTTGGGAAAGATACGCATCCAGTCCTCGATCTGAGGCACCACACGACCTTCAGAGTCAAGTATCCACCGCCACCTCTCGTCAAGGTCTGGGATAGCAGATAAGGGATGATAGTAGTCAGGCAATGTCGAGTCTTCGTCCTTCTCGATGCCTTCAGCGAGAGTGCCTGTCGCAGACTCTTCATTCTTGTTTTCATCGCCGGGCGCCCCATTCTCTGATGCAGTTCTACCAGTAGAATCCATTCTTTGTTGACGCATCCACCTACGCATCATAGCCTTACTTCGCAGCAATGCAGGCTCGTCGATATTGAGGCATTGTCCGCGGAATAGTCTATTGCGTTCTGCAGCCGCGGTGGCTCTGTCCTTCTTCGTAACCTGCTTCCATGTCTTCAGCTCAGCATCTTCTTCATCGGCGTCAGCACTCATGATATTGACCGACTGCCCAAGCCCATCAACTTCCATCATGTCTGCTTGACTGTTGACCATGCCAGTATTATGTACGCCATTGACGCCCATGGGTGTTGCAGTACCTGGAGGAGGTGGGGTCGAGAATCCGGCGGAACTGGCGTCCTGCGCTTCAGAATCGGCGCGTAAAAAGTCGTTCCGGATGTTTGAAGCAGAAGCGTGCATCGCGGGTTTCACATCCGCTGATGGCACTTCGCCGTTGACAGCAGCGGGCGTTTTGCGAGCAGGAGCAGACACACTTTTGCTGCCGCCCTTTTTGGGGGCTTTCCGTCCTCGCGACGCCATAATAGGTGCATCATCCTCATCGCTATCATCGGCATCAAGTGAGTGCTGTCGTCGCTCTTCAGCCTCCACGTCAGCACGATCGCGAACGATGATCTCTGGTATAAGGGGCGTCAATTTGTCAGTCTCCTTCCGCATGTAAAGCGCCTTCTTCCTGAAAGGATGATCCGGTGCTGAATTATACTTCAGGCAATTGCCCCAGATCAGGTTAAGATCGTCCACGAACTCCTTCTTACTTTTGTAGGAGAATTGTTTGAGCTTTCGGATCATGGTTCCGATATCCATTGGAGTCTTAATCACATTGGTGTAATCGGGCGCCTCACGTTTGCTGACTCGCTGCAGAAATGGCTGTGCATACTCGGTCATGGCTTTGAGTTCCATAAGCACTTTTTCCGCGGCTTCGTAGAGTTCTTCTTGTCCAACTTTATCTTCCGATGCCCATTTGCTTCGTCCCTTTCTCACTTCGGAAATGAGAGTTCGCAGCTTGTCATCCGAAGCCTTCACCATTTGCCGCTTGGCATCGATCCGCGCGATTAAGTGCTTGAGGGTCAGACTTGATGCCCCCAAGTCTGCGCTGCCAAGTGATCCTTGGGTGGTGCTGGGGGCAGCACCGGCCACGCTGGCGGACGCGTCCTGCTCACCATTCGCACCACCAGATATCTCATTCTCGACTTCTCTATCCAGCTCATCCAGTTTCTGTTGTTCCAGCATAGCATCCTCGTCATGTTCCAGTGTGAAGAACATGGACTGAAAGCTCTGTTTCGCGCCCTCAGCAGCAGCCTTCTTTTCCTCCTCGAGTTGTTTGCGCACATCCTCCGAACTCTTCGCCTGTTCTGGCACCGTCGAGCCTTGTGATACGACAGTTGCGACACGCGAAAGAGGAATCGGTGAGCGGACAGCGTTGGACGTTGTGCCGTTGATTGTAGCAGCCTTTCCCTTGTCTTTGAGCGGACTCTCGTTCTCTGCCTCATCCTCCTCATCCTCCTCGTCGCCGTAATCATCATCAATAGTGCGCGCGGCCCTCTTTGGCGGTGCAGATGACTTGACAGTATCCACCGCGCCAGCATTGGTCGACACAGGAGCATTTACTTCGGGAGTGAATGAAGAAGGTCGCTTTGACGCGCGTCGCTGAGACCCATTGGTGCCAAACAGAGCAGCGATGTTTGCTTCGGTCTGAGCCCAGCGCTGGCGCAGCATAATATGTGTTGGGTCCTCTTCGCGTTCCTCATCTTCGGGCCCGCTTGCGCCGAGCCCATGCACGTTTGCGGCAGCAATACTTCCATCTCGAGTCATGCTGGTACGACGGCGGACGATGCCATTGAGTCCATTGGAGGCGCGGTGGTGGATGGTGGTGGGTGGGAGACTCGAGCTCATCGCCCGCGGGTGATGCTGCACGTGAACAGCGTCAGGTCCCCTCGCAGCAGATGCAAGCGGGTGACAGCGCTGGGCGGGCAGCAAAGGGCGCAATCATGGGCCTCGTTGCGATCGTCGTCGAAGCGCGCATGCGATACTGACGTGAATTTGATGGACGACAGCGTGTAGGTCGGACGTGATCGATGGCCGTGATGTCTTCCTTAGGCGTGAGGTCGAATGATGGCGGGCAAAGTGGTGCTTGCAAAAGTCCTGGAGATGGTGATGTCTGGTTGTTGTCCCATGACGAAGGAAGATGCATTGTCGCTCTTTTAAGATACATTCACGCGCTCAATTACTACCACTGTTGCAGGGCAAAACTTGACGACAACGAGTAATACTTGTGAATATCCCTACATAACTCGAGAGAATGTTTCGATGATGTCCTCCTTACGGATCCGCCAACCTTTTGCAGGTACGTGTCGCGCAGGCTCAAGCTGAGCTGTCCGAGACAAGAGACGACCATCAGCTAACCAGAGCGAGTCTGCTTCAACAGCTGCATTTGGTCTTCTGCTGCTGGCATCAGCGTACCTAGGACTATCGACGCAGAAACTTCCTCAATATGGACAATCCGACAAAGGCTTGCACTTCATCACGTTCTTCCTGCTGACCGTAAGTCATCCCTTTCAACCTTCGCTACGAGAAACTGTGCCAGTATCTGTGTACGTTGCTGTAGCTTACAATCTGCATCACTGCAGGCGACCTTCTACTGGATCTTGGAATTCCCTCGTCGCCGGCTCATTCACTTAACACTTCTTGTCTGCACTGCCGGACTGTCTGTGGGATCCGAGCTTGCCCAAGCTGCGCTGCCTAATGGTCGCTCTTTTGATCCTTACGATATCCTGGCCAATGTGGTAGGATCTGGGCTGGCACTTGCCGGGTGTTCGTGGTATCACCGGCGCATGTTGGAACGCAAACGTAAGAACAAGCACTACGATATCGTGCCAGGCGATGAAGAAGACGTGGGAGATGGTGCTGAGCGAGATGTGGAACTGGGAGAAGTCGGTTTCGGTCAGCAGGAGACAGGGGTAATCAGCGCTACAACGCAAGCAAGGCCTCAAATCACCACGGATGTCACTGAAGAGCTTGACAACTGGGATGAAAACGAGGAGGACTGGGAAGCTGAGGCGCACAACGGTGAAGATCAGCAAAAGAAGCCGGCCGGCGCCTCTGCCGATGGAAGTGACGCGAAGAAAAGAGCGGAGTGAGCTGCACGGGTTGGCGCGACATACACGCTTTCCAGCAGAATGAGCAATGACTAGCCATGGAGATCATGTACTTGTATCATAGGATTGAAATCGTTCCACGTAACGGATGGGGAATTGGTGTAAGAGTTGTTTGCTGCTATCTGCAACAGTGCGGTGAAGGCCACCTTTCCCCGGCTGCCGGTGCGCCAGCGTTTCAGCAATAGCTCGTTGGCTTTCCCAGATCGATGCCAGCTCTTCCGCATTCCATCACAACGTCCATCCCAAGGTGCCGAACTCCATATCATGCAACGGTCTACTTGGCCTGACCAGAAATAGCCTGCTGTGGGTTGACCTTCTTGCCATCCTTGTTGTATCGGACTCTCGGTGGGGGAGCGCGGTTGCGGCGTCCCTCGCGTGAACGGACACTGCACATTTGTTAGTCGCTGTTTGTGTTGGACTGAACTTGGTCTTCCGACGCACCGAACGATCTTGCCGTGAATAGCGCAGGATACGCAGTATTGAAGCTTGAGGTACATCTTTGGTACGGCGTATTCGGCGAAGACGGAGGCATCGGAAATGTCACCTGTTGGTATTTATCAGCCCACAGCTCGGCAGCCCAAATCCATGTTCTTCCACTCAAGCGGTAGGTATCGCTCCTCGCGGTTGATGGGTTCTCGTGGGAAGGTGCGACATACGAATAGCGGCGGACTCGACCATGTTGCGGATCGTGAATCTCTTGATTGCCTTGTCTTTGGGTGTGCATCGCGAGCAGTTTGAGCATCTGATCGGCTTTACGTGACCACGGCCCTTCTTGTTACGTCCGCTGTGAACCATGCGTTAGCATCATCTTGCACATTGCAATTCTCTCCTCCGCTTGAGATCAGATTCCGGGGGCTTCGTACTTGGACGCTCGCTTCTTGACCATATTTGCGGTGTTATGTGTGATTCAGCAAGCTCTCAGAACCTGCTGTGTTGTCGTTCAAAGGTGCGAGATGTAGTCTTCGACGGTGTCCAACCAAAGTGTCGCCAAATTCGCGAGAGTGGGCTTGGCAGTAGAACGGAAGCAGATGATAATAATGGCAGGTTAGCCGAAGACGCGACCTCCCGCATGCGGGTCGCTGTAGCTCTTGTTTACTTCGGCGTTCGGGTGTTTCCGCGGTCGTACACTCGAAAGCTTCCTGGCTATATGTACACAGACAAACCATCCCTGCTCTTGGGCGATCCTCGGAGAACTGCAGGTGGGCAGCACAGTCAATCAACTATATTGCGAGAGAAAAAGCATCAGCCATCATGTCTACCACCGGCACCTTTCGTGGTACCCCGAAACGCGCACAGAGTGCATTCTCCGATAGCCCCTCGAACATCCCTCAACCACGACCCAAGGCCACCGAAGCTAATGCTGGCGAGAGCGCTGCTTCGTACAGCGCCAGCAGGGCGAAACAGTCGAAGCGTGATGAGGTTGGTTTTGTTCATGCTTGCTTGGATAGGTGCATATGCTGAGAAATCGTCAAGGCCATCCGCAGCAAGATTGAGAAGGATCTCAGTAAGAAGCGTGGCCCAGCTGGCCGTGCTCGCCAAACTCGAAAGGCCCCTCCAGGTTCCGTCCTCGCACTCCGTCCCAACCAGGCTCTACAGATCAAGCCAAATACTACTGTCACCGAGGCTGCCCAGTTGATGGCAGCGAAGCGCGAGGATTGTGTTTTGGTCACAGACGATGATGATCGGATTGCAGGTATCTTCACGGCAAAAGATTTGGCGTTCCGGGTTGTAGGCCAAGGTCTCAAGGCCGACAAAGTCACGATCGCCGAGATCATGACCAAGAATCCTTTGTGTGCGAAGACCGACACCAGTGCAACCGATGCATTAGACCTCATGGTCAGGAAAGGGTTCCGTCATTTGCCGGTCATGGACGAGAATCACGATATTTCGGGTATTCTAGATATCACAAAGTGCTTCTACGATGCGATGGAAAAGTTGGAGCGTGCATACAGCTCCTCCAAGAAGCTATATGACGCTCTAGAGGGTGTACAAGCCGAGCTTGGATCAAGTCAGCCGCAACAGATCATCCAATACGTTGAAGCCGTAAGGCATCGCATGTCTGGTCCCACACTGGAGTCTGTTCTCAATGGTCTGCCACCGACTACTGTCTCAGTACGCACAAGTGTGAAAGAAGCAGCCCAGCTCATGAAGGAGAATCACACCACTGCTGTTTTGGTTCAAGATCAAGGTCAAATCACTGGCATCTTCACTTCTAAAGATGTTGTTCTTCGAGTGATCGCTGCGGGACTCGACCCGGGCAACTGCAGCGTGATCCGCGTCATGACACCCCATCCCGATTTCGCGCCCATCGACATGAGCATTCAGCAAGCATTGAGAAAAATGCATGACGGCCACTACCTCAATCTCCCAGTGATGAACAAAGAGAACGATGAGATCGTCGGTATGGTGGACGTTCTGAAGTTGACCTACGCTACCCTGGACCAAGTAAGTTTATTGGAGACGATTGCGTGCCTTCGTTTCGCTGACGGCTTCATAGATCAATAGTATGTCAACGAGCGACAGCGAGGGACCAGCATGGAACAAGTTCTGGATGTCCATGGATGCCGAGACTGAGTCCATGATGTCCGGTGAGGGCGGTAGCCATGCTCCATTAACACCCGACCACCGATCATCCATGATGTCGCCAGAGAACGGTCACCGGCCCAACCTGGCGGATCGTTTGGACAGTGTACTTCCCACCGACTCGGCGTCGCATAATGGTATGCCCGATATCGATGAGCACTCGGCGCTTGGTGGATCCGTCGAAGATACCCCGTTTCCTTTCAAGTTCAAGGCTCCAGGAGGTCGTGTGCATCGCTTGCAGGTAGTTGCCTCTCAGGGCCTAGCTCACTTCATCACCGTTGTCGTGGAGAAGCTTGGCAGTGAAGCCGATGGCATTGGTGGTGCACCAACATTCGAAGATGACAAACTCAGCCACACTGGGTTCGCGCTGAGTTATATGGACAACGAAGGCGATACCGTGTCCATCACGACTGATCATGATCTGCTTGAGGCGATCACCTTAGCTCGCCAAGGACGTAAGGACAAGGTTGACCTCTTTGTCCACGACCCCGAGACACCCGCCATGGCTGCCACTGTCGATCCTCAGCCAGTTCTTCCGCCTCCGCATACTCCGTCAGAAACCCAGATTCGGTCACGCAAACGATATGAGCAGGACGAGGACGAGGACGAAGAAGAAGTGTCTGCAAGTGTTTCTCAACGTCGCAGAGAACGTCGGGTCACTGCACCTCAATCTAAGCAGCAAGAGCAGATCATCCAGGGCGTGCCGAATGAGATGCTGCTTCCTGGAGCGATTGGCGTGCTTGCAGTGGTAATCATTGTCACCTTCACAATCGGAAGAGCTTCAAGCCGTTAGATAGCGTGAGGGGGCATCACCGAACGGCAGGATACCCACATGCTCGATTCATGTCGTTGATAGCGACTCGACTAACACCATTATATCTCTTGGTTTCCCCTGTTAATGTCTTACCATACCATACTTCCGTAGTCTGAAAACCCATAACAGCATACATTGCGCGGTGATCCGAAATTTTCTGTATTAACTCGCTAACAACACAGTGATAACACCATGCAGTACATTGATCCAGTCATCATACCTGTGTAGGTCCCTCCGTAATCTTGGTAAGGGAATTCTTGGTGTAAGGAATGATTACTGGTTTGACGCTGGAAGCATGTGATTCTGTGGTCTGGACCCTGAGCATTTCTGGTTGGATGTCGAGGCAGCCCACCACAACGCGTGAAACAAATCTATTTCCACGATGGCAGTCTTTCTCAGCCGTGCTGCCTAGGATTCTTTTGAGCTGTTTGTTCACTTTCCGACGGCAATCGATCCCACTTCTCCTTTATCTAAACGTACTGCAGACCTGTCGCAGATCTGTAGGTGCATCAAGTCCCACCTTGGATCGCGACGGCGACAAATAAATCTCCCGCCTCACGATTCAGCGGGCGTCGCGGGCAACATTCACCACAGCAGTGACCGGTCCCCTGCACCACTCCCTCGATAGTCGAATACACCATGTCTATCCTTCCAGCAGAGGTGCACGCAGCACTTGCACAGCTTTTGCAAGGCCTACAATCCACCGATAACGCAGCAAGAACTGCTGCCGAAGAGCAGCTCAATACAGAATGGACGAATCAAAGACCAGACATGCTTTTGATGGGATTGGCCGAGCAAATGCAGGGAGCGCAAGATGAGGGTGTAGGTTTGGAACAGGTCCTGGACAAAGGAGGATTGCATATTGACAAGACCTAGACTCGATCATTCGCAGCAGTGCTGTTCAGACGAATCGCAACTCGGACCTCGAAGGATGCACAGAGTGGCGAGCAGAAAGAGACGTTCCTTCAACTCAATCATGGTCAGCGTACCGAAATTCGCTCGAAGCTGCTTCAATGCCACGCCAGCGAGGCGAAGGCGCCAGTCAGGAACAAGATCGCGGATGCTGTGGCTGAGATAGCTAGGCAATACACAGACGAAACGGTGCCGAATCCAGATGGCTCGCGGGACACCTGGCCCGAGTTGTTGAACGCATTGTTCGCCGCAAGTCAGGCAGCAGATGCCGGCATGCGGGAGTCGGCATTTCGTATTCTGGAGACCACCCCTGGCATAATTGAGAAACAGCACGAAGACATTGTTCTGAGTGTCTTCCAACGAGGCATACGGGACGACGACTCCACGGTCCGACTTGCCACCATGGGCGCCTTCTCCTCCTTCTTCCAGTCCTTACAGAAGAAAGCTCAGCCGAAATATTACGCCCTGATTCCGGACATTCTAAATACCCTGATTCCATTGAAGGAGTCCCGAGACTCGGATCTTCTCACCAAGGCTTTGATGGCTGTGATCGAGCTTGCCGAGGTCGCTTCGAAGATGTTCAAAAGCGTGTTCGGTGACTTGGTCCAGCTATGCATTAGCATGGTACAGGACAAGGAGCTCGACGATCAGGCGCGTCAGAATGCACTCGAGCTCATGGCTACCTTTGCCGATTACAACGCTACTATGTGCAAAAAAGATCCGAACTACACAAACGACATGGTCACGCAATGTTTATCCCTGATGACCGACGTAGGGATAGATGATGACGACGCATCGGAGTGGAACGCACAAGAAGACATGGATTTCGATGAGAGTGACTCCAACCACGTTGCTGGTGAGCAGACCATGGACCGACTCGCGAATAAGCTTGGTGGGAACATCATCCTTCCCCCAACATTCACCTGGCTTCCACGTATGATTGCCTCAGGCTCGTGGCGAGACCGACACGCTGCGCTCATGGCTATCTCCGCTATCTCAGAAGGATGTCAGGAGCTGATGGAGGGAGAGCTTGACAAGGTGCTAGATCTTGTGATTCCGGCCCTACAAGACCCACATCCACGTGTGCGATGGGCAGGTTGCAATGCAGTCGGACAGATGAGCACTGACTTCAAAGGCACGATGCAGGAGAAATATCATCAGGTCGTGCTGCCTGCGCTCATTCCAGTATTAGCTGCACAAGAGCCTCGAGTGCAATCCCATGCTGCTGCTGCGCTTGTCAATTTCTGCGAAGAGGCGGAGAAGGAGACACTCGAGCCGTACCTGGACAACCTCTTGGAGCACCTGATGCGTCTGCTTCAGAATGAGAAGCGTTTCGTTCAGGAGCAAGCGCTCTCAACCATTGCGACAGTCGCGGACTCGGCCGAAAGCACCTTTGGAAGGTGGTACGACCAGCTAATGCCGCTCCTCTTCAATGTTCTGCAGCAACCGAACGATCGCGAGCTCAGGCTACTACGCGCCAAAGCGATGGAGTGTGCTACGCTCATCGCCTTGGCCGTCGGTAAGGAACGCATGGGTCAAGATGCTCTGACACTGGTGAATGTGCTGGGAACAGTACAGTCAGGCATTGTGGATGATGACGATCCTCAAGAGAATTATCTGCTCCACTGCTGGGGCCGCATGTGTCGCGTTCTAGGTGCCGATTTCGTACCTTTCCTTGACGCTGTCATGCCACCTCTGATGAAACTTGCACAAGCGAAAGCTGACATCCAACTCCTCGATGACGAAGAGAATGTCGCTCAGATCGAGCAAGAAGAAGGCTGGGAGCTGGTGCCGTTGAAGGGAAAGTACATCGGAATCAAGACGAGCACGCTTGATGACAAGTTCATGGCCATCGAGCTGATCACTGTCTACGCTCAAAACCTCGAAGCTGGATTCTCGAGATTTGTCGCCGAGATCATGGAGAAGGTCGCACTGCCTGGTCTCGCGTTCTTTTTCCATGATCCGGTCCGGGTCGCCGCTGCCAAAGCAGTGCCACAACTGCTCGCATCCTTCAAAGCTCAGTTCGGTATCGGGTCTGAGGAATACAGCGCATTGTGGAAAATGACTGTGGAGAAGGTGCTCGAAGTTCTCGAAACTGAGCCAGCCATTGAGACCCTTGCGGAGATGTACCAATGTTTCTATGAGTCCGTGGAAGTCACCGGCAAGGATTGTCTCTCCAATCCGCAGATGGCGACGTACATCAAATCTGTGGAGTCTGTGCTCAAGGATTATCAGAAGCGTGTGCATGCCCGTGCCGAAGAAGCAAAGGAACGTGAGGATGGTGACGACCTTGACGAAGATACGCAATTTGCCATCGAAGATGATCAGACTCTGCTCTCGGACATGAACAAGGCATTCCATACTGTGTTCAAGCAACAGGGTCAATCTTTCTTGCCACACTGGGAGTCGTTGCTCAACTACTACGACTTGTTCGTGACGAATCCGGACGAGACTCAGCGACAGTGGGCACTGTGCATTCTAGACGACGTTCTCGAATTCTGCGGCCCAGCTTCTTGGCACTATCACACACATATCATCCAACCACTCATCGATGGAATGCGGGATGACGCCCCGGCGAACAGACAAGCTGCTTGCTATGGTGTTGGTGTCGCTGCACAGAAGGGCGGCGATGCGTGGGCCGAGTTTGCAGCTGGTAGTCTACCAATACTCTTCCAGGTCACACAAAGACCAAACGCACGAGGCGATGATGACGCATTTGCCACGGAGAACGCATGCGCGAGTATTGCCAAAGTGTTGCGATTCAACAGCAGCAAGGTTCCAAACGCACAAGAAGTGGCAGCAGCTTGGATAGACACGCTTCCGGTGACTAACGATGAGGAGGCCGCTCCCTATGCTTACGCTTTCCTTGCTGAGCTTATTGACCAGTAAGTGACAGATAAAAGAGACCCATAACAGATCGAAATGTTGACTAACTTTGGACGTAGAAATCATCCCGCTGTCATGTCGCAAGCACAGCGCTGCTTTGTATTCGTCGCTCAAGCGCTGGAGGCCGAGACTCTGCAAGGCGTGATGGCACAGCGCATCGTCGGCGCTGCAAGAAAGTTGGTAACGACAGCCGGTCTCGATGCCAACCAGCTACTTGCCAGCTTGTCGCCTGAGACGCAGCGTACAGTGCAAGCTTTCTTCGGTTAGGAAGCGAATGTACCCGGGCAATATATAGCGACGTTGACCATAGGGCTGAAGAGCATTACAAGGCGCAACTCGGGGGAGGAGACCTGCATGTACATCCATGAGGCCTGGCAGGGAATTGAAATTGAGCACAGAAGTCGATATCACCGGGGTAGCGATGGTAGCATTTGCATAAACACCACTACGCTAATCTCGAATGATCACAGGTAAACTTATAAGCCTTCGAGTGTGACTACACGAAAAGCTCTTCCAGCTGTCGGTTGTATCCCCGTCCTCCTGCTTCACATCTTTGTCACCACGCAGCCACTCTACCCAATCTTGCACGAACTGCCCGACTTCAGATCTCATCAGTGCGCCGTACAGATCGAAGAGTGGTTCCACCCAGATTGTCTGCCATTAAGGCAGATGCATGTATCGTGGCTGATAGCCCAGCGCCCTATCGAATCAACGGAATGTGGGATCACATTGTGCTTGACAGATCAGAACAGGTGACAAAACGGCCACATGCTGTAATTATCGGAAGGAACATCAGCTATACACATGACTGTTTGTCTTTCATGGTACAAGCTTGGCAAGGTGGAGGTCGAAAAGAACACCAGTGAAAGGCGTGTAGAGTAGGTACCTCATGTACCTTAGTGTTAGCATGGCACGGAGCGCCAGAGACACGCGCGAGTGCCGTTGTGCCGAGGACATGACGTCTGTTGTCGAATGGTCACCACGCATACTCTATACGAGACCACTGCAGACGTAGCCGCCATAAACATGATCGATGCATGTTGAATGCACGTGGGGGCAACGGCCGGCTGACTGGTGCCCCTTGTCGGTAGCGCAATGAACGGCATACGATGCATACGCGCCCGTTGTAAGAACATGGGCATCAAGTACGTGGTGGGAAACATGAGAGGCGATGAAAGTCATTCAGCCTAGGACTCTGCGAGCTGTGTCTCGGTCCCAAGCAGCGAGGTGCCATTCTTACAGAGTGATCAATACCATGGCTATGCAAGCACCACATACCGGTGATAAGAAGGATGTGCTCCCACGTCCCAAAAAGCTGATTGTGTGCTGTGACGGGACATGGAAGAACTCGGCGTCAAGTATCATGACAGGCTCATCGCTACTGCCCTGGTCGTTCTTCTTTCCGACGCCAAATCCGGTCGAACAGACACCGACCAATGTGACGCGCATCAGCCGTGCCATCAAGCCTGTCGACCGCGATCAGCGTCCACAGATAGTGTACTATCAAGCTGGAGTGGGAACGGATGGCGGGTTCTTGTCGCGCGCGATCTCCGGCGCCATCGGACAGGGTTTGGCGGAGAATGTGCGCGAGGCATATTCTTTCATTGCGATGAACTATGTGCCAGGCGATGAGATCTACCTGATTGGCTTTTCGAGAGGTGCCTATACCGCTCGGTCGGTGGCGGGTCTGATTGGAGATTTTGGACTGTTGACGAGAGACGGGCTGGACCACTTTCTTCCCATTTTCCATGACTGGGAGTCTTCGGGCAGACCGCACTATACATCGTCGTTGATGCAGGATGATCCGTCGTTCTCAATCAGTATCGATGCGGCGGATATCAAGACCTGGACATCGACATATAAAGCGGAGCTAAGGCGAATCGGTTATGCTATATCGGAAGATGTATCGATTCAAGCAGTAGGTGTCTGGGAGACCGTCGGAGCTCTGGGGATACCACTCAACCCATTTCTGGATCGCTTAGGCCTTCCGTGGCACATCCGGCCCTACCGTTTCTTCGACACTGCTCTTAGCAGTGCTATCAAGCACGCATATCAGGCGCTCGCGCTGGATGAGCACCGCGCTGCATACTATCCTGCCGTCTGGGAACGACCTGATGACCTCACGACGATTCTGAAGCAGACTTGGTTTCCTGGCGTCCACTCAGGTGTTGGCGGTGGCTATCAGGACTCCGGGCTAAGCACCATTACCTTAGCGTGGATGATGTCGCAGTTACGGGAGTTCATCGAATTCGACACGGACTATCTCCGCAAGCAATTCGATCTGGAGCAAGAAGTCTTGCGCAGCGAGCAAGCACCGTTACGAGGCTTTCAGTGGGCAGCGTCGCAACTGCGCAATTCCGCTTCCGGTCTTGCCCTCTTGCTTGGGACACGCACGCGTACCCCAGGTCGCTATCATCGGTACGACCGCCAAGCAGATCGTCCATCGCCAACACAAATCCTGCAGAATACACACGAACATGTCCATTACGCGGTGCGCTCACGCGAGAGCACCGGCGGGTTAAACATGAAGGATCGGATGGTCGCGTACCACCCGAAGGCCATGGTGGACTATGAGCTCGTCGAGAAAGGCGACGAGGCTGGACATGCGGTCTGGCGCTATTGTGGCAGAGATAAACGTTTCGACGGGCTCCAGTTGACGGAGGATGACTTAGGGGTGTATGAGAAGGAATTGCTAAATTATTATTCGGAGTTGGAGAAGAGTCCGAAGATATAGAAATGAACTTCTTCGTTCTTGTTTCCTGATTTGCGCATGGACATGACTGTCTAAAGATGATTCACACATGCATATGCATTTGGGTCTACGATGCTGTAGCCTTTGATTACCTTGGAGATCAAATGCCAGCTGCCACAGCCTAGGACGTTCCGAGTGACCGAGACCCTTTGACTTGAAGTGCATGTGCTACGCAGCTACAGTGCGAGATTGCGTCACAGGGTTTCACCTTAAATATTACCTTGACGTGCCTATTGCACATAACTTCGCTCGATTTTCATGTCTGAATATGTGCCAATTGTCCAGTTCTACTCTACATCTCGTGGGAACGCAAGGGATACATTGCGATCAGCTCGGAACCAAATCGAGATCTAGGACGACTCAGCCGGTCTCGAAACACTAGAGTGCGAGTTTCTAGACACAATAGCACAACCATTTCTTGGAGATGCGGGCATAGAATCAATGCGCGCACAAGCTCGACGAAGATAAGCAGTCATGGGTAACTCGGAGAGTAAGCTTGGCTTCAAACAGGACGTCTTCGCACTCGCGGGCGATGCCTGTCCTGCTCCTACTGAGAGCTGGTGGACTCGGGTATAGTCCTGCTCTTGACCGATGCGCTTGACAGTGACCAGCTCTGACTGCTGTACTCTTTCTAGTTCTACACCCTGCCAGAATCGGCCGACGATGTCTTCACCTTGTTCAGTCAACATGACATCCGTGCCCTCACCACAAATCCCTCCGATCTGCGAAGTCCCAAAGCAAACCTCGAGACGTTGATTTATTTGTGCGTGGCCCGATTGCAGAAGATCCTGAACGATGCAGATAGTGTTGCAGAGAACGAGAATGTTCCAAGGGAGATGCTGAATTGCATACGGCTGCTCACGCGCTGTTTACCGCATATCTACGAGGTAGATGCGCTACAAGAGTGGGAGGATGCATTCTTCTGGCAACCACGAAAAGCGCAGCAAATACAGCCGCGGGTCTTCGTCGATGGACTGGACCCATCGAAGAAGCTCAACGGCAGCGGCGAGGACATTGGCCCTCCACTTGGCCAGGTCTTGCTCGAGCTGCTTGTCCGATGTCTCTTCACGCACGGTCTGACACTGCCGAGAAAAGTGGACGAACGCGGCATACCGCAACTCAAGACGAGCTGGAGCATCTGGAACAGTGGTATTGGCTGTAAGAAAAGTGCGGGCATGACGAAAGACAACGAGAGAAACGCTGCGGAAGTTCTGAGCTTGCTTCTGGTGTTATGCAGCCGCCAGATGTACTTTTCTCCTGGTAAGTCTGACTCTATACCTGAACATGCTGGATATGTGAAGTCGACAGGCCACTATCCTCCTCGCCTCACAAGTATCTTTACACACACCGCGCACATCCTAACTGGTCTAATAGTGGTTGTCGCGGACTCAACCGTGCCAGCTTTACAGTACTTGACGACTGAGAAAGACCGGCAAATTGTCCTGACACTATTGTGCTCTCTAATGAATACGGTATGTTGCAATGTGGTTACTGCCAAACTTGGAGTGTTCGGGGATAGCTGCTTATGGACATTAGGTACTGAAATACAACCCAAGCTCATGGCTTGTAAATCCTGTGGGCGAAGACCCGCGAGCACGTCTCGTTCAACTATCGCTTCAATTCCTGACTTTGCTTGTGGTCTATGGGAGTAGTGGCTCTCGCGACCGGAACGAATATCGTCATCAATTAGGTCGTGTACACAAACCAGAAGACCTGCAATTTATTCACCAGGGAATCACGACGGCATTGCAGAGCATTGTATGAGTATCAGTCATTCAATAAAAGTGCGTCAACGTACTGATGGAATCTAGGTGCCACAAGGGTCTGGAGTGGCCTCATACGTCCCCGGGGCTCTGAAGCCATCAGCCGGATCCCCTGAGTCGCTGGTATTGCTCTGGGAAATGCTGAAGACGAATAAACGTTTCAAGGCCTTCGTGATTGAGACTGACCGAGTTCATGACCTGCTCGTGATGGTGTTGTGCTGTGCCATGGAAGCTAAGGATGACATGGCGAAGCATGGTGTGCTTCGACTCTGCATCCTTCTTCTACAAACTCTGTCTCAGGATGCAGAGTTCGCGACGCGGCTCAATATGCCGCTCGTTGGCGCAGAAACTCTCCCTGCACGGTTGAAGATCCCTAAATTCCACGGTAGCTATGCGGACTTCTTGATTTTGGTTAGTTGTACAGCGCAATTAATGTCATGCAATAGACTAACTTCCAGCAGAGTCTACGGTCTATCATGCTTACATCCAATGGCACCCTTGAGTCGATGTATGCACCGATGCTATTCATCATCGATGATATTGCGCCTTACGTCAGGCATCTCCAACGGGCGACCTCGATACGCCTGTTATCTCTCTTTTCCGCTCTCGCAAATACAGACTATCTATACCGGCGACGAGATAACCCTCAACATCTAGTTATACTGCTTGATGCATTCTCCCGCATTCTAGAACACAATCCACGAGGTATGTCTGACCTTACATATCGATCCGCACAAGCTCTTTGGTTGAATTATCTATTCCAGAAAACCCACGCTTCGTCGAAGCTCTACTTCGTACGCGCATACAGATATACGCTCTACGCGACTTCACCGTGAATGGAGCGCACGCAGAGCTTGACCGCCAAGCGCAAAGGCGAAAAGACCAACCCAACAATGATACCAACGTCTTGTCGAGGACTGGCTCGGTTGACTGTATTCGCAGTCCATCGTCGATACACTCGCCATCATTAAGTCATGTACCTGAGAACGATGCTTTTACAATCGGGAACGATGACGAGGATGATACCGCAACGGATGACGATCAAGATGCAGAATCGACGACCAGAACACACGAAGCGTCAGCGAGTGCTGGTGGTAGGAGCGAAGCCACCGAACCAGCCCGAGTGATCAGCGAAAAGGCGCGTGGGAAGCAACCGGCGCATCTGCAGCAACGCTCACGCCAGACCTCGTTATCGCGCACCACATCTACGAACACTTCCACGGCGAGCTTGCCTGCTCTGCTTACCGCCTCTCAGGCGAGTGCTCCCCACCAATTTATTCCTACGCAAGCCTGGGTAAGTCGCTTGGTTCAACATCGTACCACGTCCGTTCGTACTTATGCAATCTACTATAGCTCGAAACTTGGCTACCATATCTACCTCTACACACCATCATCGAAGTGTGTGATACTCATCAAGATCAGATCAAGGCACCAGGATTTGACATATCTGCTGGTGTCACATCGTCCTTTACCCCTCGCAGCGCCGCCACTACGGCACAACAACCAGGTACGTTACACGAGCTTGCCTCTAGTCGTAGACCGAGGGCGCCGACTCAGTTACTGACGTCTGCTGTTTTGCAATATCATTTAGCCCAGGACGAGGCACCCTCAGCTCTCCTTGTGCGTAGCCCTATCAGCATGCCGTGGTACCTTAGTCTCGTTTGGGGACTGATATTCGCCGCCGATACCGCCATCAACAAGGGTATCAGAGGCGTATGGACAGGAACGGCGATCAAGCTCTTCAACATCGAGAGTCGAGAGCAGGCCATCACCCTCCGCAGTCCCAAAGGCGCAGTCGACGCCTTGGGAGACAGCATCGCACACCGATTGAGTACCTTGAGCTTCGCTCCGAGAGACAGCCAGCAGCCTGTCACCATGAGAGAGGTATGAGGTCGTGCTTGACTGATATTCATCACCGTAGCTTTAATGTCGAATGATACCCTCTGCCTTTTTGTGTGATGAGAATATATCGGGGTCTCACGGATCAGAATGTTTATCCAGGTCGTCAGATTGAAACCCCCAGCATTGCCGGTTAGCTACATGTCTTATAGTTCTAAGGCTTTCTGTACAAATCTCTACGATTTAAACACAAGCAAAAGGTTATCAGACAAACCTGCTGACGAGAGTCCGTCAGCATAGTCGTCCACTTCTGAGCCATGTGACGGCAGTCTTGCTTCATAGCAATGAGAGGATAGGAATCGTCTCTCCTAGCTGACTAGTAACACTGCATAAAAGCGGACGACGTATATGGCGCTCCTTACGTGCGAGACTAAGAAGAAGCTAACATGACCCCAATCCTGCCTGAGCGTTTCCCCACTGCAGATCATAGCACGATAATTCCCGGCGTGCCGTGACTGATGTGTTTGCATAGTCCTACCGGAGCGATCGACATGCGCCACCCACTCTACTCGCTTGCGGCGATTTGCAGCCCGCAACGTTCTCTTCACTAAATACGGTTTCGAAAGCTCAAGTTAGTTAGGCAAAAGCCATCTTGCACCATGAGCCAGTGGCGACCGGGCCATAGGGCCGACGGTTGTATGCCCATACCAGAGGCCTTGGACTTCCTAACATCTTCCTGGAATCTCGCTCTTCATCGATCTTCTGTGGCCACTCCAGGACAATATCAGCACTATGAAATACTTCGGACTGTTCCTATGGGCAGCGACCTCCCTCGCGGCCCCGGCGTCCCTTGAGCAGCGTGACGCCGATCCTACCGTGACCATTGCTTCGGGGGTTGTCATTGGCACTGCCACCGGCGTCCTCAATCAACCCACCGTCACTGGTCTGGTGAACTCCTATCTCGGCATCCCGTTTGCCCAGAGTCCGCCGTTGCGATTCGCTCCGCCGACAGCTCCCGAAGCGTGGTCTTCGCCATTGATTGCGCAGGCTCTGCTTCCAGCCTGCCCGCAAACGTTCTGTAAGTTCAAGCAGTAAGCGCGTACGGGGCTGTGAGGTGACCTTTTACTGATACGGTACCAGTGACTGGTCAGCCCGGTGAACTAGAGAAAGAATACTTCAACAATCCAGGTCTTCCTGCTCCTGCGGAGAGCGAGGATTGTATGTACTTGAACGTGTATGCGCCCCAAGATGCGTCTCCATCGAATCTGAAGCCAGTTCTCTTCTGGATCTACGGTGTGAGTAGTCAATGCTCCAGACGCTCTCGAAGCTACGTGGAACTGAACTGACGGTTATCAGGGCAACCTTGCTTTCGGAACTGGCTCTTTGGCGTACTATAATGGCAGCTCCTTGGCTGTGAACGAGGATGTCGTCGTGGTCACCTTCAATTATCGCACCAATAGTGAGTAACACGATCGACGGGTCTGCGATCATTTATCCAGCGCGATGCTAACCTGCAGCAATAGTCTTTGGGTTCTCCAACTCGCCTGAAATACCAGCTGGCCAGCAGAACTCCGGCTATCTCGACCAGCGTTTCGCGCTACAATGGGTGCAAGACAACATCGAGCAGTTCGGTGGCGACCCTACCCAAGTGACGCTGTTCGGCGAATCTGCTGGTGGCTACTCGGTCAAGCAAATTCTCGCCAATCCGCCCTCGCCACTCCCCTTCCGCGCGGCCATCATGGAGTCCCAGCAAACTGTCATCAGTGGTGACGGGACCGTGAACTATAACAACGTAGCCTCCCATTTCAACTGCTCGTCAGCTGCATCTCCACTCGCATGTTTACGCAAGGTCTCAGCTTCCGATCTTGAGGCGTACGTCACAAGCCAGAGCTTCATGTGGCCCCCAGTACTGGACAACAAGACGTATGTCGCGTCGAACACCCTGCCGAACATCAAGTCGGGCGAGTTCGCCGATGTGCCCATCTTCCTCGGCACGAACAAGGACGAAGGCCGCGTCTTTGCCGCCATTCTCGGCTTAGACAACGACACGGGGCTGGTCGAAGGCGTCCTCGCAGTGACTGGTCTCGACATCTCAGCTATTGAGCCCGCTCTGCTCGCTCTCTATCCTGACGCCATCACCAACGTGCCCTACGTGCTGATAAGCCAGTAAGTCCTTCCTCACACTCTCTGCCTCGCTTCGGACAAACGAGCTGATTCTCCCGCTTCACAGAGTCCTGACCGATCTCCTCTTCACCTGCCCCACGCAAACCTTCGCGCAAGCCATCCAACAAGCCGGCCGCCAGTCCGTCTGGCGCTACCGCTTCGACGCCTCCTTCCCCAACGTCAACCTCTTCGCCAACGCCGGCGCCTACCACAGCAGCGAGATCCCCGAGGTCTTTGGCACGTACCAATTATCCAACGACCTCGGCGCTGCCACGCCGGACCAGATCGCCCTCAGTGCGTACATGCAGGGCGTGTGGGCGGGCTTCGCAAAAGACCCGTCCACCGGCGTGCCCTGGGCGAAATTGGGCTCAAACAGTTCCGTCGAGCTGGGCCTGCTGGGCGGCGCTGATGTTCCGGCTGGTGAGCAGACGGTGCCTCTGTCGACTGCGGACGCGCCGTGTGCGGTGCTCAATCTGGTCACTATTCCCGCTGGCCTGGCATATTAGATCAAACATGCGCAAGATGAGGGAAAAATGCTGATTTGCAGCGCGGATCACGGTCACGATGATGTATATACGCAAGAAATTTACATAGCTTGATGGGTTGCTGAACGACCGACCTAGAGCAATAGACTTGTATCATTGATTCGTATGAGAAAGTTTCCATTGTTCGATAGACAAGAGGTATCACGGAAGTCGTAACTTGCTTTATGCACAATTAGGTTCAATATACCATCGCCGCATGCTCCAAGTCGATCTGATTCCCTGAAGGTGATGCACTACTGAACTTGACTGACAATCTCGCTGGCGCGTGACAGACTCTCCACCATTTGCAGACACTCCTTACGTCGTCGGATGGTGTAGTCGGACTCCTTGAGAAGATCTTCGAACTCTCCGCTGCGGTACATCTGCTCGAGCAGTTCGCGTTGCATTTCTTCCTTGGTGTGTCTAGAATGTGTGTCAGTGGTCGTGATAAAGGTGGAGACCATGTAAGGAAGGACTTACTCGACAAGGTTCAACATGATAGCCTTGGGCACCATATCAATCATGGTCCTTCGGACAATATTGTAGTAGCTCGTGATCAGCAATTTGATGACTTCGACTTCTTGCGTTTCCTTCTCACTGAGCGTTCCTGACGCCTTGAGGGTAGGTGGTGGCGCTTCCATGGCTGCCATCTTCTTCTTGTTCTTGCTCGCGAAGAAGCTTCCGAAAAACCCGTTCTCGTTGCCATTTGTAAGGTCCAGGCTGGGTGAGTTGCTTCGCGGTGGCATGGCTGTTGCTGGTAGGGGCTTGCCAGTCTTCGGATCTACCTGAACAGGTCTTGCGGCATTGTGACGCTCGTTCACAATCGCCATCGCACGATGTCCATTCAAGAAGTCGGGATGTCCTGTGTTGACGTAACAGGCCTCCATTGCAACGAGATCTCGCACAAGCTTGTTGGTAGGGTCCATAGCTCGTTTGAAGAAAGAAATAGCAACCGCGTGGAATCTCTCCTTGAGCGAAGGATATCGTCGGAACAGTGGCTTGTTGAGAAGCTGGCCCAGGATGCGGACCAGCTCGTCGTAGACAAGCGAGACACACTTTAGTGACGGTTCTTCCAGCCGCTTGATCTGCTGTTTGACAATGAGCTCGAAAGCCATGGTACCCACAAAGAGCGCGGGTGATGAACCCGAGGAGTTGTATAGAATTGTGCGAATGTCAATGTCTTTGACAACATCAAATGGATCAACAGCCTTGATGCCGTTGCTGTATAACTCATGATAAACGAAGGAGATACGCGCACCTCCCGACAGCTCTATCGATGAAAGCTCAGCGCTGTGCCCTTCGAGGACGGTGCGATACTCGTTGCTGAATTCAGTAATGATGTTGAGCACAATGTTTGCCGAGTTTCCAAGCATGCTGTCGCCTAGAGAGGAAAGTTCGGTGGAGTACTTCTGCAGAGAGGCAGATATGCGAGCCTTAATATCGGGAAGCGTGTTCTTGATGTGCATCATGAGGATCAAGTTGAGCTTCCTGGCAAGGTATGGTGTGCCACAGTACGAAGCCTTGTTCCGATATGCTTTGTGGTTCTCGAAGAAGTTCTTCTCATGCTCTAGGGCGTACGAAATGGCTTTCTTAGCCTCGATGTCCCTTTGCCCTCGGTTGACCACCGGAACGTAGCCTAGTCGCAGCGGAATGATCCTGCCAGCAAGAATGTCCACCACGTCGGTACCCTCGTCCATTAAGTCTACCTTGGTCAATACACCAATTGTCCGTTGACCTTCGGGGTCGACTTCGCGGGCGAGTTTCAGACCATCTGAATTGGCCAAATCGGTGTTTGCCGCTGTCACTGCCAAAATGATCGCGTTGGGCTTTGTGATGTGCTTCAAAACCATATCCTTGATTTGTTTCTCGATGTCCCGGGGCTGGTCGCCGACCGGTACCTTGGTCAGACCAGGCAGATCGACGAGAGTCAGGGTCAGGACATTTGGGCTGTATATGCGCAAGTTGATAGGCGCTGGACTGATACCTCCGTTGCGACCTGTCTTGCTTTCCGTCTCCTTTACGATCTCATCCCGAATCTTGTTGAAGTCGTGGAACTTCTGACCCGGGATGTGTAGAAACTCTCCCCACTCTTCTGTGTTGCTCTGCGCATCGCTCGACTTGATCTCGGTTTCTGCTGCGTCGGTTGCGCCATTCGTTTGCGGCGAAGAGCGGTTTATGAGTTGTAGGACAAGTGGTCTTCGAGTCACAATGCCTGTACCTCGAGGAAGGAAATCCCGACCGACAATGTTCTCCAGCACAGAACTCTTGCCACTGGATTGCGAGCCTACGACTGTGATTTGAGGAAGATCGATTGGGTTTTGGACTCCTACGGTGGTAAACACATCCTGTAGCTTGTTGACCAGGGTGATGAGACCAGGATCGTTTACGTTGATCCTACCATCCGTGTCAGCCTTGTCCCTTACGCCTCGCTACAATACTCACGCATTAGGATTGGTTTGCGCCATTGTAGGCAGGGGTCGTAGATGTTATCGTTGAGCGTCGTCCTGGACTTGACTATCGTTGCTTCAAGCCCGACAAGGGTTCAAACGCGCAGTTAAGGGTTGTACGGTCAAGTACAAAGCACCGAGAAGAATGCGCGAGGTCGAAAGCGGTGTGTAAGGGGTGGTGCGAAGAGTATGTTTCAATCTTGCAGCCTTGACCTAATCACGAGCATACGTGGGCGTGATTGTTTGAGTATCTTATTGTACTATGAACCGCCGGCCAGCCACGTCACTGCGCCACAGCGAGAATGTGGGGCGCTTGGGCTTCACGTGCTTTGGACTTCATATCGACCATGACTTTCATTCAACCACATCGCCGCTCTACTTCTTGGATATCTCTGCAGTCTTCAGTCCTTTGTGATGCCGGCTCTAGACCAAGACTCGGGCACGGTCGACATCGTGCCAATTGACGCACTTGTTCGCGCACTTCTGACTGATGAAGAAGCTGTCCCTATCACGCGTGACAATGTCGAGCAGCTGGCCTCCGCGATCCTGCGTACCACGAACATCTGTTCCCAGCAGAATGTCAAGGTTGGTCGGATTATTGCCTCTCCTGGCTCGTCTTGAGGTTGGACCCAACTTACTTTGCCACCACTCCAGGAATGCAAGGACTTGATCTTGAAGTACATCATTGCTCCTGGTCTGTCGGAAGAGCGTATCCAGGTCTTATGCAAGTATTTGGTCGCGCTCAGCCGATCGTTGATGCCAGTGGAGCCCTGGAAGCGGATGCAGACAGATGAGAAGGACCGAGGGTTTGACGGTCTAGGCAATCTTGTGCGTGGGAAACTGCAGCAGCCACCGCAGCAAGCTTTCAGACGTCTTCATATTTTATACATCGCCCATGACTTGCTATCATGGTGCTATAAGCACTCAGCGGACGCTCGCCACCCCATGCGTCTGTCACAAACCACTATCAATGCCATCAAGAGCCGTTTACCAGCTCTGGTCGGACTAGCTGCATTCCGTGGTTCGGTACATTGCGCTAAGACCTTTGAGCAAGTGCTCAGAGTTTTGAAGATCTGGAAGAAGCAGGGTTTATTCGACTCCAACTTCCTCGACTCACTCTACGCTACTGCGCGTTTTGCCGATTCAGAAGCCAGGACGTGGGACGTCCTTGTTGAGCACCTATTAGTTGACAGTGCTTTGTTTGACCTAGACATCAAGGTCGAGAAGGAGCCACAGTGGCTGCTTCCCTCGCGGCATGGACGTTCCGGTGATAGTGAAGCCCCTTGGCATGAGCTTCCAGCCGCAAATGGTCTTCACATGAGACGAACGCACGGATACCCCTTGCAATGGCGCGCGTTCCCTGTCGGTGGCTATGAGCTTGAGAACGGAGGTATGTTAGACGATGAGCTTGGGGTGAGCAATCTCTAACCGCGAAACAGGCGCAAAAGCAAGACAGGACCTGATATCAGACGTCAAGCACTTGCACGCGGAGCTGCTACACTGCTTCGACCAGCACATCATTCCAGACGACATCCAGGATATCGACGCTCTTGGCATAATTGTGTGGAAGGATCCCGAACGCGAGACTCGCAATCACTGGGGCAATAGCTACAACGCTGTTCAACAGCGCCGTGAGCTTGCTATGCATTTCAAGGAGAACTGCCGAGGCTACGAAGGTGTTCAGCTACAGCCAGTACCTTCAGTAGATCCTAGAGATCTCTCTGACGCACGTGGCCCCGGTACCGGTTTGGATCGTTGGCAGCAGCAGCGTGGCAACGACCGCGGAGGGTCCAGAAATGATTCTGGCGATTATGGGTCAGATTACGGTCGTAATGGCCCTAGACGAGGCGGGTATAACGACCGCGGTGGATATCCCTATCGAGGCGGGCGTGGAGGCCGCGGGAGTCGTGGAGGCCAAGCTAGTCGCGGTGCTTACAATGGTGGCGGAGATTACCGCGACGACTATGGTGGGAACAGGCGCTGACATGAGAAATTCGACGATGTGTTCTCGCTCGTTCCGATGCTTTCGGCAGGCTAGGCTTCATCGCTCAAAAAAGCTTCGACCTGAAAGCCAAATACAGATGTTACCACATCTGAACAAGTCCAAGCGAGATCCTTTGCAATATCATACGAGTCAATGAGCAATCTCCTGTTTCAAGACCATCACTTCTGAACTTGGTCGACATCAAAATATGAGAGACGCGATGCTGCGGACTGCTTGCAAAGTCGCAAAATTCAATAACGTTCCGAGCAATACGCCATTAATACATTACAGGTATATGTACAAGGTATGCTTCATTATATCATCTCCTTTTGATCTCTCCCCAACGGGTATCTCAAGCCTCTACAAAGCCATGGCCAATCCACCAGCCATCATCATGACTCCGGCCATGGGTCCGCTGGTCATCAACGCAGCTGCACCACCGCCGGAAGTCGTTGAAGTGACGCCTCCAAGCGTGGTTCCAGTACTTGAGGTCACGGTGCCTCCTGTTGCGAGCACGGAGACTTTGGAGCTGTAGGACGCGTCGGTCAGAGCGACTGTAGCGCGGCAAGTCTGGGTGGTCGTGGACGAGACGCTGGCATCGTTGTCGGCCGTGTTTGAGCACTCTGGGAAGCAGCTGGCGAAGGTCGCTGTAGCCACTTGAAACGAGGCACCAATGCAGCAGTACTTGTCGTCGCTGCTGTCGCCGTATACGGCGCCCGGGCAGCAGTATGAGGAGCTGCTACCAACGTACAACACTTCATTGTCGTCACAGACGGTAGCGTCAGAAGATGCACGCTGAAGGAGCTCCTTGTCAGTCGATTGAGCAGAATCAAGACGGAAACGCAATGAACTCACTGCATTCAGGTTGAGAGCCATGCAGGCTGGCGCGATAAGCGCGAGTGTTGCGAGTGCTGCGTAACGAGGCATGTTGGTAGATCAAGAGACAAGCTGCTGGTATTGTGGAAACTGTTCGGGATGGTGTCTGTATGCAAGGTTGAAATGTTGTTCAATGCAGGAGCCAGACTGGGTCTTCGACGGAGTCTTATACCTGCTACTGTATACCACCAACTGCCATCACCAGACTCATCGCCGAAGCATAGACGAGCAACGACCTCAACTCGCGAACGTCATGTTCCTCCCGCGTTACCGCCATGTGGTTGATCCCATTGACCGAGCCACTTAGTACTTCCATGTGTTTCGGATGTGCTCGCCGTGAGTCCGTGACACCGATGCGCATGTGAAGGGACGCGGTGATAGGTCCGTTCGTATACCTGAGCCTCTCGCATGTTCCGGCGCCCATGCATGCTCTCCTGCGTGGCTGCACATGGCAATCCCCTAACCTAGATCGAAAGTGAGCCGAGGGGACTGCTCCCTGTTGGTGGTCGATACTCACGTCGAGCTGAAAATCGAAGACCAGGGTCGAGCAGGTCGCCTAAGAGTGCACGGCATTCCCGTTGCAGCAATTTGGGGGCTATATCTGGCATTCGAGCCCCACTTTTCTCACTGCACTGTCCGAATGAGGAAGGAAGCTGGCGCCTGATGCCTATGCACATCTTCCTCCACGCCAGTTTTGTTCGATCGTGTTGAAAATATACGATGTACAGCGTGAAAGAGGGGCGCTCCTACCTATGTCCTCTGACTCTCTGAGTCTGCGGGCTGTTGTAGGATCTGAAACTTGACCGGGTTGTCATTGGTTCTGCTCATGATTTGCATGTAATGAGCTGAGTTGTTTCTTCCTTGAACAATGTCTGTGCCAGTTCAACAATTGGACACTGGCAGCTTCGGACCAGTGCATAGTGACGTCGTAGGTTTAGGTAGATCCTGTTTCATACCAATCTACATGTATGTACGAACCCTGGGCAATCACGCAGCGCTTCCGATACGATGGCCGGAGCGGAGGACCGACGGTAGTCGGGACATGGGCGGTCAACAATAGATCGGCCGCCTATGTCCGCAAGTATCAGTTCTTAATGCTCTTTCACCATCTTGGGAAGGCTTTCCGTTGTTCTTGCGCTGGTGTTGAAACCATGTCAAAGCTAGGGGCCATCCCGAAGAAGAGTCTCAAATCACAGATGGGTCTACACCCAAGACTTGTGTTTCCGACGACCTCGATCGCATCTCGGGCAATGCGCCATACAACACGGATGTGTACCTCATGAGGTACTCCGCTCCGTCCTGTGAGAGATGGCATACATCGAGCAGTTCCGAAGAGTGCATCATCGTTAACTATCGTTTCCTGGCAAATAATGAAGCTTTGCGGAAGTGCTGACTCTTGCTGCATCCGGGGGCAAAATGAAGAAACACCTCAACCTGTGGAAAATCACGAATCTCTTCCTCCGCATTGACATGCTCCAAGCTCATGGCCCAAGTATTACTTCCTCCTCAAGTGATCTTTTGCTCAAGAAGACTGCAAGTCAAGAAAGATGCAACATCAAGTCATGACGACATCTGTGATAATCGTCCAAAGTGCCATCATCACTCCAATAGATCAATAAGGTAGCCCTAGAATCACAACTCCCGCCGCCCCTACACTACAATCGTAAAACATCCATCGCTACAAAAATGCCTGACCCATCAATCCCCCAAACGTACGAGGTCCGACCTGACCCTCAAGCCCTGACCTCGAACCCCGATCCGTCTCAGAACGCATCCAGTGGCGTGGACTACGAGCCACATCCTTCGGCCAGTATCTCAGTCCCTGCCGCACGCCAGCATATCGTCGACTCGATCTGCCGGCTGTACAGCGGCAGCGCGAGCGAGGATGACATGCAAGTCTACGCCGAGAAGGCCGTGTACGATGATCCATGGTCATATTGTGACACGCGGAAGAAGATCGCTGGGCAGTGGTACGGTATGTTTAGTCCTGGTGATGCGTTCATCGTTTCAGCTTGGACGAAGGACACAGGGGAGTTTCGCAAGATCGTTGTAAGCTGACCAAGCTGCGATGTCTACCTAGGCATCCCGAAGGTGATGGCTTCCTCGAAAACGCTCAAGACCGAGATCGTGCAGAACGAATCCGACCGCATCATCTTCAAGTTGCAGCAGGAATACACGCCGCGTGTGATCCACTTCTCCAAGCCCGTCAATTCGCTCGTGACGTTATCTCTGGACGATGAGGACAAGGTCAAGTATCATAAAGATATGTGGAATGAAAAGGTATAAGTTTCTGATTCCCTTTGTACGCTTCATCACTAAGTTTGCGCGGTTAGCTGACGTTTCTGATGGTTAGGACTATTCACATGATGGGCTCGGGAAAGTGATGAAAACGCTGAATGGCGATCATCTGCCAAAGGTATTCATCCATGATAATCATACGGGTTGGTATAGCTCATGCTGACGAATGCAATGCAACAGATCACCCAGCCTCCAGATTCCTTGTAAAATATGTATGTGTCGGGTTGAGAGGACATGTGCAGGGCGATGTGGTGATGAGCTTGAACCCTAAGGAATTAGGGTTAAAGCGCTCGATGTTGGGGTATTTAGCAAACTGGCACCCTCGACGGTGTCACTCTTACTACCTCATGATGATTGTCATGCTGCTTGACGACATAATTGTAGCGCATATTCTTGTGTAATCGATCCCGCTCTTGCAGGCGTGTCGGTATCTCTGGTTGTCTGGTCTAAATTACTTGTCGAGCTTACCAAAATTGATAATAAATTTGAAAGTGAGGATTGTATGCGAAATGCAATCAAGCCGAGGAGCGTCGAGATTGGCTCCAGCATGCGTACATAATTCACCCGGATACTTCAGTGGTACGTTTACTGGATGAGAAAACGTATTCAAAACTGCCTAGGAGATTCCTACGAGTCAGAACTTTACACATGGTTGAGCACGGCGTAAAGGCTTCAAGGCAAGATGGTGGTGTTGATGACAAGAATATTTCTATACACATTTAGAATGGAGAAAGGGCAGCCTCTCGAAATATGGTACATGTGAAGCACCTCAAATCTCGTACAATGACCACGCGACAGCAGAGGAGAAGACGCTCTACCGCTTCTTCCGTTGCTGTATACGCTTCGTCCGCTCTTCGTATGCCCGCTCTTCTCTCTGCTGCAGCGCCTCTTGCTGTCGCTTTTCCGCGGCATCACGCAGCCACTTCGTTTGAAGATCTTTTGCTCTCTTGTATCCGCCCTTCACTTGTCCCAGTACGCCACCTTCAGCAGAGTCTTGTGTGCGCGACTGGCCGGATGTGGCAGTGCTAGCAGTTGGTGCTGATCTATTCACGAGCTTTGCATCCACAACACGTGGAGCCTGGTATTGTGGTTGCATGTATTGCGCATTCTTGCTGGTCTCAGGAGCAATGTTGGTCTTGACTTCGTCGGGACGGTCAGACTTGCCGCTGAACATCGCATTAAGCTGATCCATAGGGTTGGGCTGGCCAGGAGGAGACTTGTAGACTGGTGCAATCCCCAGCGCCCTGCGGATCCCTGGACGCTGGAGCATTAACCCCTGTGAGAGGCCCACAACTCCGGTGGACATGAACCACAGGCAAAGCGCAGCAGGCTGCCAGAAGGTGGTCAGCATGATGAGACCTGGCATTCCGTACATCATCATGTTTCGGAGGTTTTTGTTCATGGCATTGATATCGGTTGATCCACTCTCGCCACCCAGGCGAATGACACCGTGTACGGCCAGACCCATCAGCACTGGTGTGATGAGGAAAGGATCCGTCTGGGTCAAATCAGTCAACCAGAGGAAGCCACCATTGTCCATGCCCGGTACCGGAAGCAGGGCGATAGCTCGCATCAACTTGAACCCACAGAATCCAATGACGGCTTGTATGACCATCGGCGTATACATATCCCAGGCCGATATGCCAGCTTGTTTCCTGATCAAGGTCATTCTTTGCATAGCTAACATAGCTTCCTGTTGCTTTCCCTCCTTCCGTAGCCGCCACATATCATCCGTAAGTGGCTTCGTGAGAGGTACCAAGGCAGACTGTCTCGCGACCGAGTCGGCAGATCGGATGAACAGGGGCACCATGGCAAGACGCAACCCCACGCCGGTAGCAAAGATAGCTGCCCACCAAGGGAGACCTAGTGTAAAGTGTGACTGTTCCAGAACCCACTGAATCATAGATGTTGGGCCCCAGCCATAATCAATACCGAGGGTATGTAGGTAGCCCACTCCTTCTGCCGCCTGCGTTGCCTGATCGACTGGATTAAGGGTTATGGTATCAATGCTTGGGTCCAGCGCTACAGGTGCTCCGGAAGGTTGCGACGCCGAGGCTGTTCCGGTAACAGATGGTCCGGTGGATGCATTTCTGACAGTATATAGAGTCGAGAGGGTGACTGGGACTGCGGCTCGCCATTGCGCCGGTATTTGCGAGGAGGAAAGGGCACCAAGAGAGCTCCGCTGTTTGCTGGATATTCGTGGTATTGAAGAAAGCTAGATTCATGGGAATACGGGTTAGCAGGGGCCTCGCATCACGAGATTGAGGGTTGTGCAGTCCTACATTTCGATTATGTGATTGATGCGGTTGACCCGATCTGATACGAGCCAGTCTGAGCCCTCTACGGGGTATCATCTTCGCGGTGGTAACAGAAGCGATCATCGACATGCACACCAAAAAGTTCCCGGGGTCGACTTCGGTCGGAGGTGCGGGAGTGCCGCCGAACTTCAGCGCGTTTCGAGGCTCGTGACATCCAACAGCAATGAACATAGAAGTTGACAGTACGCATCAATCTTGCATTCTGCATGTGCTACAGGACTTGTTTGATCTGCTTGTTACGTGCGGGCTTTATATCGGCCTCGAGGTGGGACCTTGGCGGACAAGCGCCTGTGCTGCACCCAATCTGGTGGAGTAGGTTGATAATTTTGAGCGGATTGACCGTCCATTGGAACGTGGATTACATGTAGGACATCCTTACACTGCACGACAAACAACAACGCTATCAGCTCGGGCCTCGCTCAAGAATGTATTTATTGCGCGATGCTCAATGCCTGTGACAGAAAAAGGTGCATGAATCAGGGAGGCGGTATGCGTTGACCAGCTAGGTCCTGAAGGCTCACGGTGAATCGGAAGAAGTGCACGTACATGCATGCAGAGGAGCTGAGCCTAGCAGTGGCCGAGTTTTGTGCCGTTCGATTGTGCTTGAGTCGTCAAACATCATATGAAGCCAACAATTCCTCCACCACTTGCACACCACCATGAGTCTGCTCCCGGGCGAACCTAGCTTCTGCTGAAGGCGAATCGATCACTGTGACACCGGGATATGCTGGACAGATGTAATCGGGAATTTTGGACTCCCTGGAATTTGCCGCTACCCTTCGAAGCCACATCCAAGACAAAATGCGCTACTCCATTGATGTGTACATGTCCATTTCCTCGCCGTCCCTTCTTCTTCGTTCCACTGGATCATCTCGCATGACCACACCAGGACCAACTCGGTGTCCACTTGAGCTTCGGTGTCCAGGGAATATCTGCAATATCAATCCATTAGTAGGTGTCCTCACTCCTCCTTCATACAACCACTGGCAACAGCTCTTCCCGTCCATATCGCGTGCAATCTCACCTTTGTCCCGCTCCATCCTAAACGAAATGCCGCCTCATGCGCAAACAATTCGCCAAAGCCCAGCATCAGACCGTTCACGAATGGTAGTAATAGATTGATGGCTGCTCCACGAAATATCGACCAGATTGTGGGCGGCGAGTATAGAATCATGGGTGACGACGTGCTTGAAGGTTGCTCGTCGGACGAGTCTGGATTTGAGGGATTGGCATCGTAGTTCTCACTGTCGGATGGAAAGGTGGTTTGACTCTCGCTCAGAAGGTCGCGTGAAGACATTCTTGCGTGCTGCTCAACCAAGGCGCCGTGGAAATAAAGCCTACACCGAGAATCGTGCCTTGTCCTTTGCGTGAAGTGTGGTCCCGGTTTGTCGTGGGGTGTTCGGCGACATCGATCGGTCAACACTGCCAGGACCAGAGATAGGAGGACCGTTCGCGAAGAGCCGGAGTCGAGTGAAGTCACACCTTCCACCAAGCTTCTAAAGCATGCGCTGCGCACTAGACTCGACTGGCATTATTGTTCACAAAGCCGCCGCTCCGTTTCCCCTCGGACAGGGCGCGGGCCGGGCCTGGGTTGACGTTTGAGCTTTGTGCCTGGTCTGACGTCCTTAACGTCCTGTACACTTCGCCCCACCCTTTGTTAACAACATTTCACATCAAACTCCCTCAACAAACACCACTTTTACCAGACATACGCCCATCTCTCGCGCACATCCGAGTACTTCACAGGCTCTTACACGACTGATCAAAACTATCTCCTCGAACCAGCCAGAATCTACACCGAAAGTCTGAGTGGTAAAGAACCACAAAATGGACCCCGGCCAGCAGGACAAAGTGGCTCAATTCAGTGGTTTGACAGGAGCAAACCCGAGCACAGTCAGTCTTCTGAGCATCAAGACCAGCTGATCTGGGTTTCCAAGAATGTCCACTGATCGTCCTTGTAGGCACAAGCAACTCTCGAGTCTTCCAACTGGAATCTCGAAGAAGCAGTCAACCTCTATTTCGCCGCCTCCGAAGATTCTCACCAAGACCAAGATGTCGATCTTGACCCCGAAGACTCAGCACAAGTACCGTCATCCTCGACACAACCCCAACAAGCGAGCTCGTCATCACAACCGCGAGGCGCTGCAGCAGCTGGTCGATCGAGCCGTCCCAAGCAAATGAGCATGCGAGACTTGATGGGGGGTAATGACGATGATGACGAGGATGAGGACGACAAGAATCAAGATATGTTTGCAGGCGGAGAGAAAAGTGGCTTGGCGGTGCAGAACCCAAACCAAGGTCCAGCAGATCATTTCAAGAACATCATGAATCAGGCCCGTCAGAATCGCGGCAGACCCACCGCAGGTAATGAGGACGCAGCTGCAAGCACTCCGCAACGGAGCAATGCGTTCAGTGGGCGTGCGCAGACCCTGGGTGGCGATGAAGCGGAGAGTCGTGTGATTGACGACCCAAGTTCAAGTGCTCCTTCGAGATCAGCGGCGCCACGGGTAGAGCGTACACTACACTTGTGGGCAGACGGGGTTAGTATCGACGATGGACCTCTCTTCCGCTTCGACGACCCCGCAAATCAAGAAATGATGGCGCAGATCAACCAGGGTCGGGCTCCGCTCAGCCTGCTTGATGTTCAACACGATCAGGAGGTTGATCTGAACCTCATTCCGCATAAAAACGAGAACTATGTTGCACCTAAGAAAGTCTACAAGCCTTTCGGAGGCCAAGGCAACCGGTTAGGCTCACCGACTCCTGGTCCAGCTGCAGCCTCAGCATCTACACCTATGAATACTGCTCCAGCAGCTACCACCTCATCTGCATCATCGACCCAGCAGCCGCAGATGACGATCGACGAGTCGACACCTACATTACAGCTTCAAATTCGTCTTGGCGATGGTACTCGACTCACATCACGTTTCAATACGACACACACTGTTGGCGATGTGTATGCGTTTGTTGATCGAGCTGCGAGTGGACAACGTGCTTACGCACTCATGACAACGTTTCCAAGCAAGGAACTCACAGACAAAGCCGCAGTGCTGGGGGAGATGAGCGATTTTAAAAGAGGCGGCGTGGTGGTCCAGAAATGGAAATGAAAAGTTGAGCTGAACGATGGGAAAATAGATGGCCAAATGGGTGGACTGAGATCTCCAGCCTGACTTGATAAAACAATGTGCTTCGAATAACTCCCCAGGGAGCCCCTGTATCCTAGACGTAGCTGTGACACTAGGCGGAGAGCGTAAACAATACGCTTGCTGCAGCAGCAATCGCAGTCCCAGCCCAGACACTGCTCATATGCAATGCGAAAGTACTTTTGTCATGGCCATTTGATTCAAGCTCACTCACAGTGGGACACACGTGTGATACCCTGTTGGAAACTCGAGGCTACACGTCTTCAATGTTGTTATTGTGATCGGAGGAGCTGCGTGCCAAGCCCGTGCTTCTGACCACCTCACCTTCTTCTCGTGCAGCAGCTAGCATGTGAAAGCCGCCGTACCTTACGAAGACTCAATATATTTCGGTCCTTAAGATACCAAACACCTTCTACTTCTCCAGCGATGAGGTAAATAGAGTTATAACATATATTTGTTCCTCGTTGTCGTTCTTCTTGCTCCTCAGACGTCTGTTATAGCAAGCGACTCGTCAAGATGCACTCTTCCGCCAACCGCATCCAGCAAGTCTTTGGCTTCTTCACTTCGGTCGCCTTTGCCGTCGCAGCTGTGGTTGCTGTCAGTGTGCTTCTATGTCCGCAAGCTCCCAGTGCCAAGCTACAATTAAAGGACGTTCAAGTGTAGGGACAATCACCTCGTACAGCATACCTACCCATATTAACTCCGATCCAGCGTGAAAGGACGACCACACTACTACAGCACCAAACGAGAAGAGTATGCTCATGTCAAGTTCGATCTGGACGCTGGTAAGTACCAACACCGTCCTGCTATATGTCTCCCGACTCCCACGCTAACACAACACCTCCCCCAGACCTGACTTCCCTCTTCAACTGGAACACCAAACAGGTCTTCCTCTACATCACGGCATCCTACCCAGCCGCCTCCGGCAACGCCACCACTCCGCCCTCCGAAGCCGTGATCTGGGACGCCATCATCCCCTCCGCCCTCGCCCCCTTCCACCCCAACACCTACATCCACCCGGACCGAAAGTCCAAGACCAAGTCCAAGGCCAACAAAGCCAACAAGTCGAGGAGCAAGGGCGCGGCCGGAGGCAAGTCATATCCCGCCGGTGCGGCGCCGGGCATCGTCCGGCTCGATTCGCAGAAGCCCAAGTACCAGATCACCGACATCACGGGCAAGATCGCCGAGCGGCCCGACGCCGTCTTGACGCTGCATTGGAACGTGCAGCCGTGGGTGGGCGCGCTGGTGTGGGACAACAAGCAGACGATGGGGTTGTGGAAGGGCCTGAAGGGCGGCGAGGACCATTTCAGCTTCCCGGCGTTGAAGGGAACCGAGGCCAAGAAGGAGGATCTCAAGACGGAGATGGGAGCCGAGAGGAATCGCGGCAGTCCTGCTTAAGTATGATCACGCGTGCACGTTGTTTGTAGCCATGCGAAATTGAAAGACCATTGGCTAAATATTCTGTCGTGGAGAACTACGTAGGCTTGTGTTCGTACAGCCTGGACGCACGAACAGGCTTTGCCAAGTCCTGACTTCACTATGCCCGGTTTCTCATCGGATTATACCAGTGCAGTCAAGCGTCCACCTCAATTGTCAACCTTGAGCCCGAAGCCTTGCGCTCCAGCTATCCCAACCCAACTCCCCCAAGCCCCTGCCCCTCTTCATTGCCAAAATACGAAGGCATAAACACGTTCTCCGGCTTCTTGCCCTTGTCCCACGCCTGCAGCTCAGCCTCGCTCAGCACCCGGAACTCCCGCCCCACCTCGTCCACGAAGCCATACAGCATCATCCGCACCCACTGCGTGTGCAAGCTCATCTGCCGGCGGATACCCTCGCGCAGCACCAGCTGCTCTGGACGTAGCAGTGTTTCGCGCGGCCGGTCGCTCGGCAGCAGCAGGCGCTTACGGTGTGGGTATAGAACCTGCTGGCGGACATGGTCGTTCGGGTCGGTGCCTGCGGCTGCGGAGGTGATGCTCGGATGCATGACGACGTGCGTCTCGCCGTCGAGATCGAGCATCGCGACGCCTGTGCGCTCCAGCGAGGCGGTGCCGATCTCATGCCATGGGATATCCAGAATGGGAAAGTTGAGTACTGAAGCTGGTGTATCAGGTGGATGGTGGTAACGGTGTCGAATCCAGAGACGCAGCACGTCGATGCGAGACATTGGAGCATTCAGCTTCCTCCAATCCCAAGACCAGCCACGCAGTACGCGCCACAGCGATGTGAAGTGGCGTTCTGCGGTCAAGAGTGCGCGGAGACTGCAGCCGACGAAGCCGCACCCAGCGAGACGCTGCTGCGCAGGCGTGGCGCCAGGCGGAGCAGGAGGAGTGACCTGGCCGGCCGGCGAGGTGAAAGCCATGTCGACTTTGAGGAAGAAGGTCTGTGCGTTATAGATGTGCTGGTTGGTCAAGTACGTGGGGCTACGCATGCAAGTGATGCGCATCGTGTTCAGGGGTAGGTCCATGATGAACCACAATCGCTTGATGGCATCCAGAGTGCCAGGTGGACATCGCAGTCCTTTGGTGGCCAGCTGAATGAGCATGTCCTTACAGACGCCATGTCGCCAGATGACCATCTGTAGCCAGCGCAAGCTTGGTACGTCGCGTAGATCCTGATACTTCTTGTCGAGTTTCAGTTCGACGCCGGGCACCTGGTACGAGCTTTTCTGCTTGCGCACCGGATCTTTCACACACAGACTCTTGTAGCAGCGCCACGGCCAGATCTGATCAGCCTCGGGCGCCCAGGTGCGCATGTTGGCGAGGATGAAAGCGGTATGATGACGATTGAAAAGCACATGGAAGAACTTGCTGATACAGTACAGTTTGAGCAAGGATGGGAAAGGGAGGAAAGAGATCAACTCCAGCAGCAGGTCGTTTCTGTAACACATGGCGAAAAGTAAGCTGAACTTCTTTTTTGGCACTTGACCAGCAGAAGGCAAGTGAGGTGTGGCAGAGGCACTTGGGCTGTGCAGAAACACCGTGCTCGATGAAGAAGTGAGTATGGGAGTGATAGAGGCGATGCGTGGCGTGCCCACACTATCGTAGGAGACTTTGATCTGGTTCTCGTAGCGTAGCCGCTTACTTGGTGGATCGGCCTTGTCGTCGATGTAGATGGGTGAAGGATCAAAATGCCCGGTGTTGAACTTTTGCGGTGATGATTTCTTACGCCTAGAATGAAGGATACCGAGCTTGGAAGATGCTGAGGTTGACTGGTCTCCATCTTGAAGGGGATCGGACTCCTCTTCAGCTCTCTTGCGTTTCATGAGCGTTGAACCAAGGCCAACGTCCAGACCCCCAGCTTCAACGCCACCGCCGAGTGAGCTCGACAGGTCCGTTATCGAAATACTTGGCGGCGTGGTCGAAGGCATGGCCTCGCTTGGTGTCTGATCCCTCCTCGACGGTTGGGACGTTATACGAGGTGAGGACGGTGCTCTCTCCTTCACCCGATGTTCCTCGGCGGTCACGCAAGTGATATGCTGTTGGGCGTCGCTCGCGGCATTCGTACTCCCACTCGACCTCGTTGGTGGCCCGACTGGGCTCTGTGTTGCTACGCTCGCGCTGTCGGCGTCGACCAGGATACTTGGCTCTCGTCCTCTCATGTCCAGCGTGTCTTCTTGCGGTTCGGGCGTTCGCGTACTCGCGGGCTCCCCAGGCATCCTCATCTCGCGTGGCCTTTTTGCGTTTCTCGATCTTCGCCACGTTACCAAAGTACTCCTTGGGGTGCCAACCACGCTCGGGATACTTGATGTCGGCGTGAGAGATGCACAGCAGAGTTGCAGTGAAGATTGCTAAGGCGTAACCTAGCACACCCATGACGAAAATCAGACGCGTGTCAGCCTTTTGTGATTCAGTGGGCGTTGTTGGGCGGCGGACACAGCGCGACGAGAACAATGCTAAGCTGGTCGGCAAACCTATTGTCTGACCTTTAGCGCGGGATAAGCATATCAAGCACGTGAAAGTCCCGATGAAAGATCTCCATGAATGTTTTGTCATGTGAAAATCGAAGTCTGATTTTCGAATAGCTCGACTTACGCCGCCGTTGAGGGTATCACTGTGATCAATTTGCCAACCTGGCCCTGTTGAACGGGCATGACGGCGTGAGCCACCCGGTTCTCTCGATTCCTAACACCGTATTGCGCCAAAGTATACCATCCAGTCCGCCTGCTGATCACGGGTTTCGACGAGCATCTACCTTCCCCTGTTCAGCAAGTTCAAGAACTCCTCTCGCGTCTTCGCTCGCTTCCTCATGGCTCCCAGCATACAGCTAGTTGTCGTGATTGCTCCTGCTTTCTCCACGCCACGCATGACCATGCACAGATGGCTCGACTCCATTACCACAGCTACTCCTTGCGGCTTCAAGACCTCTGACAGAGCGAGGGCAACTTGCTTCGTCAATCGTTCTTGCACTTGGAGACGGCGAGAGAACATGTCGGCGATGCGAGCGAGCTTTGACAGTCCTATGACACGGCGCGATGGTATATAGCCGATGTGCATCTGTACTGCTGTCAGTCCTCGGCATGGTGCACCCGACTCGAGAATCATCTTACCTTGCCAGTAAAGGGCACTAGATGGTGCTCGCACAAGCTGTACACATCAATGTCCCTCACAATCACTAGCTCCTCGTGATCTTCGTGGAACACAGCGTTGTTCACAATGTCTCGGAGGTTCTCCTCGTAGCCCTTGGTGAAGAACATCATTGCTTTGGCATATCTCTCGGGCGTACCGTGCAGACCTTCCCGGTCTGGATCTTCGCCAATGCACTCCAAGATGGTCCGTACCGCACCCGAGAGCTTCTTCAGCCTTTTCTCAGCCTCCTCAGGCGAGTCGCGATCCTGCATGCGGGCAAGGGTTCCTACCGATGGCCAGGACAAACCGTCGAAGTCCACTGCAGGATGTTGAGTGAACGGCGACTCCGGTCGACTCATTGTGACTGCTGCCTGGTCTCGCTCATCTCTTGCAACCCGAAGCGGATTGCCTTGCAGCTTGACGACCATCTCATCAATTTCCTTGTCCTCTACCTCCTCGTACTGCCCAGCACTCTTCTCTTGTGACCCATTGAGATGTGGAGAGGATTGCTCAGCTTGATCGGCAAGTGACAACTCTTCCAGAGTAAGCGGTTCTTTCTTTGCACCCATCGATGACTTGATCGCACTGTACGTAGCGTCCCGGTCATCTTGTTCAGGCTTCGCGGTGTGCGAGGTATGCAAGGGTGAATGGCCGTTGATCAAGCGGCTTGGAATGGGCTTCGGTTTAGGCGCAGCCTGTTGCACATCATTCTGCGTATCCATATCTCTGCAAGCTGTTTATTCGACAGTATAGAGCACAATCTCCGACGTTCGATCTCGAACCAAAACTGCTGGAATGACGGTGGTTGGGTCGGCAGTGACAGGATGGTTTAAAACAATTTGCACATATTTGTGGTGAACGACTACAGATAGTAATGGGAGAAGGCTGCCTCGATGAAGTAGAACAGCCGGTTCATGTTGACTGACATCCAGTCAGCACTCAAAGCCTGGAAGATTTTCAGGCCCCCAGGAGATTCACATGCCCTGGACTCCTAGAGCACCCAGACTTTTCTTTGAAGCACCGGCCTTGAATAGCTCGAACTGAAGTGTCGTCGGCACGTGACGCGGGGGTTTGCAGCATTTCCACGCATCGACTACAGCTCACAATCCTGCCGATGCTATCACATCAACCTTCTCCATCTCTTATCAAGAAGTGGGCTTTTATGTATCTGGATCTATAGAGTTCGTCGACCGCCATCATCCAAGAGCAGTAACAGCTGATGCCGACGAGTTCGGACCGAAAAAATGGACAGCAGTCTTACGGCGCGCGTCGGCTTCATTTGTGCCCGCCTTCTACTGGCATCATCAACATTGACCAGCACGCGCACTTGAATTACGAGCTGAAGGTGAGATATGGGTTACGTACTCTGGGCGCATCGTACCTCAACCGACGCCGGAATGCGAGGGCCGTTGTCGCAAAGTCGAGTGTGGCAGCTCGCGGGCTACGAATCTGGCTGCATTTGCACTTGAGCCATGGGCCTTCATTATGTAGTTTTGAACAGGCTTCGGCTCTCATGACCATTTACTGCGTCTGCTGAGATCAGTATGTGCTTGGTGGAAAACCTGCCGGAAAAGGACCATGTGTGGCGAACGGCAAATTCAAAATGTGTGGTACATTACAGGCGTCCTTGGCCTATGGAATATCTATCATCGAGGCACGTCTTGTCAAGCCTAATATTGGACCAGCGATCCCAAAACCGACATATCGAAGTTCAGTCCGCAGAGTAGCATGCAACATGCTGGTTGGGGCAGAATAGATGGTCCAGAAAAGGTGTTACTTCACCCCACGAGCATCTCTCGCGGTCGCTGGTGGCATCTGCATGATGGCCGTAATTGGCATTGGTTGAACCTGGCGATAGTCTGCGACCTATGTGCTGATCTTCCATCTGACTTTCGCTCCACTATCCAAGGCTGTGGCTTTGTGGGATGGAGAGGCAACTGAAACAGAAAATGAAGCATCACGTGGCTGTCCACATCCACTATGTTATCGAACCTGGACGCGATTTACTAACGGGATGGTCTCCGTGTCACTTCGCCATAGACACCTACGAGCCTTAGGTTGTGTTGATTGCGTTGACTCTGATTCTAAACACGAATGACTACATACCGTCAGTTCTTCGCGTATAGGTTCACAGCACGTCAAGTCGGGAAGCGTGATTGAGCTTGGGATCTAGACAGTGCTCGTTCAGGCGCTGTTCCCGTGGGCTGTCTACACGACTGCCGAATCACCTTGGCTCAGCTATTGTGTGGCTTCCAAAGCAGAACGCGCCGAGGATTACTTCAATCGAAGTGGCAATCTGAAATGCTGTGTAACGGTCGAGCGGCTTTCCCCAGTAGCCCAGCAGTATCGACGCATCCTTGGCTGAGCGAGGAGGAGTGCGAGTACGAGGTAGATTCTGCCCACCGGGAGACGTGGTTCCGCCTACCGTGCAGGCTTCTTTGCGCTGCTTGCTGTCTTGTTATACCCCCTTGGATGTCGAATCGGTCGAGTCGCCCACTTGTTGTACTACATTTGTGGCGTACGCAAGATAATTGCGACTTGCGCCACGATACATTCATGATGCGGAGGAATTGTGCTTTAGCATGAGCGGTGCAGAAGAACCGGATCCAAGCAATCCCATGACGGGAAGCACGAGGTGCCATAGAACTGACGGGACTACTGATTCAAAGTCACCTGGGCGGCCCGGGAATGTGAGGAACGTCTTTCACAGGTCCACACACACGACAATCTTCCCAGAACCGCACCTCACACACCCCACATCGCCTCACCACATCACCTCCATTTGCGGCACTCACATTCTCACAGCACACGATCCGGAAGTCGGGCACGATCATTCTATCGAGCCAGGACATTTAAAAGTCCGGTAGCCACTTGTCCCACCACTTACGCCAGCATCACCACGAATTGCCGTCGCGCAGTCACTGCCGCCTCATCGCCCTACCGACCCCTTCCCTCCATCGAAACGACGTACGATCGGCCTCAGCACCAATACGGCAACCATCAGCCACACAATTCTTCCCGGCAGTTGTCCACGTCTGATACGGCACCTCAAGCACAGATACGCACAAGGTGTACCTGACGATCAGCGTCCGGCCGAGCATCACGCCATACCCAGGCAGTCCGCGTCGAAGCATCAAAGTCATTGCTGTTATCGCAGGTTGTCGTCACATGTCCTGCAGCACGCGGTTGTCTTTGGAAAAGTGAGAGGTACCGCGTCAAAACAATCACAAGAGAAGCGGAAGTGGACACCATCACTGTAACAAGATCGCCGTGACCAGGCACTGGGAACGGGAGTCATCACTTGATGTCTACTTAGACCAGCAGATAGACATCGCTGATCGCAGAGAAGACAGCCTGCCTGCAGTCCTGCACGATTCTATCGGAGACGGGCTGCACCTGCGACTACTCACACGCTATCCACATAGTACGAATCGTTGTATTTGACCTTTACATTACGAAATGTATAATCGAGGACCGCCCTACGACTCACGCCATGGTGGACACCCCCCATCGCAGGGCCATCACGGCCAACACAACTACCAACAGTCAGGATATCAATCACATAGCTCACAATCAGCACATGGTTATTCACAACACCAGTCGGGTTATGGATATCACCAGTCGTCAGGGTCGCACTCCGGTGCATCATATCACTCTGGCAGACCGTCACGCGGCTACCACAACAACTCGTCTCATGGTGGTTCGTCTACATCACAACGTGGTGGCGCAGCAGGGCGTGGCCGAGGACATTTCGCAAATCTCTCTTGGACTCCAGGTGAAGGCATAAGAGGCGGTAATCTTGTGCAACCTGGCGATAAGACTCGCGAGCCGTCGGCATCCACGACACCCTCAAGGACAAATGATCCCGATCCGGAGGATGACGACAATCCCTTCCGACCCCCAGCGGATCTTCGAGCGGAAGATGAGAGTGCCAGAAAAAAGCGCAAGGTGTCGTCGACAGTGAGCCTCACAACAGCCTCCACTGCCACGAAGGATGTGGCAGAAGAGAAAGCCGAAGCCGAGAAAGATCGTGCCAACACCAAGATTTCCTTTTCCATCAAAGGTCGAGCCAGCCAGAATGCTGAGAAGGCGTCTGGCAGCTCCAAAGCGGAGACGTCACCTTTGCTTTCCAAGAAAGTACCAATTCCTGTGTCTCCACTCGAGCAGGGCGTAATACCGAAGAGTAAAAGTTATGTCGGAAACACACGGGTCGACATCCCAAAGCCAGAGTCTCCGCGATTTCGAAAGGAGATTGTGCGAAAGAAGCGGCTGAAGCCACGCCCAGAGCTCAGTGAGGAATTTGCACAATCCGAGAGTGTGTATTACCGGAAGACTGGAAATGAATCGGTCGTTGGAAGCGGCACATACGGCAAGGTGTACAAGGCGATTCACGTCTACACTGGACGGATGGTTGCGCTGAAGAAGATCAGGATGGAGGGTGAACGAGACGGCGTGAGTATCACAAGAACAATTTTATTGCGACATCGCTAACATAACATAGTTTCCTGTCACGGCCACTCGTGAGATCAAGCTTCTCCAATCATTAAACCACGCCAATGTTGTGGCTTTGCAAGAGGTCATGGTCGAAAATAACGACTGCTTCATGGTTTTCGAATATCTTGCGCACGATCTCACAGGACTTCTGAACCACCCTTCCTTCACACTTACAGCGGCACACAAGAAACACCTAGCCAAACAGATGTTCGAGGGCTTAGACTACCTACATAGAAGGGGAGTGCTCCACCGGGACATCAAAGCTGCGAACATCCTCATTTCGAAAACGGGCGAGCTTAAATTCGCGGATTTTGGTCTTGCTCGGTTTTATCAGAAGCGACAGACCCAGGACTATACCAACAGAGTCATCACAATCTGGTACAGATCTCCTGAGCTTCTTCTGGGGGAAACGCAATACGGTCCTGCGGTCGATATATGGAGTGCGGCGTGCGTTCTGGTCGAGATATTCACCCGTCATGCCATATTTCCTGGCGATGGCGGCGAGATCAATCAGCTCGATAAGATTTACAATGTTCTTGGAACTCCATCACGTAGTGAGTGGCCCGGAATTACAGAACTCCAGTGGTTTGAGCTACTACGCCCTACGCAACGGATACCTTCGACCTTTGCCGAGAAATATCGCGATCGCGTTTCACCGGAAGCCTTTGAGCTTCTGCAAGCCATGTTTTTGTACGATCCAGCACATAGGCCTACAGCGTCCGATGTATTGGAACATCCTTACTTTGCAACCGAAGAACCTATGCCTCAGCAGGTCTGGGAGCTGGAGAAACTTGACGGAGACTGGCATGAATTCGAAAGCAAAGCTCTGCGTAAGGAGAAGGAGAAGCATGACCGCGAGGCGCGGAGAAGAGACCGGGAGGCGACAGAGAAGAGAAAAGCAGAAGATTCTGGAGGTCCAGAGGAGTCGAAGAAGACAAGGACCTCGGAGCCTGTTGCGACGTGAAATGAGTACATGACCCTTGCTAGTGAACGAACAGGGTCGAGATAATCAGTAAAATAATGCTGTACGCTGCTCTAATCCCACCATCGTGATAAGTCGCGAATTAGTCCAGAATACGCTGAATGTGTCAGTGAAGTCTGCATGTCTGCGCCGAGAGCCAAAAGCACAGACAATGAGTACATTTTGTTCTAGATTGGTCAAACTGCGGTCTACCTCAGCCGGGTTGTGATTTGCCATGATACAAGAACATTACCTCTTGCCAGGCCGTGCATAACTCATACAATCGTGATTAACCAAATATCACGTTACTGAAGTCATGCAAGTTCTACGGACAGCTGGTATTGGAAGTTGTTGATTTCGTAGACCAGACTAGCAGCTAATACTATGTTCGATAGGCTACAATGAGCGACGTTGTATCGCAAGAGAAGATTTTGGGTTCTATGGCTCGATTGTCTTCATCGCAACCTACACCTCTAGCAAGGCCAGCAGCGACCTGCCAAAAGACATCACTCTAGCTCTGCAGCGATGCGCCGATAAACTCGAAGTGCTTCGCGCGGTCATTCTTGACGCCACTACAGAGCGGCCGCGCATCGGCGTGCTCCCGACCATTGATGTTCGTGATCACCTCACTGTTTATACCGATGCCACAGCGGACACCAGCCTCAGTGTGCCGCAGCTCCTCGAGTCGGAACACAACCTACCGCATCTCGAAAATCATGCACGACCGCAATGGCGGGTGAGCGTGTGCTTTCCATCATCAGACTCTGCGTCCTCCGGCGCGACTTTCCGTCTGGCGTGGGCCTCTTCACATGACCTTGCGGATGGCATGTCGGGGCTGGCGTTTCATTCCGTGTTCCTCCAGGCTTTGAGAGATGTACAGGCATCGATAGACACGATTGTGGAGAGCCCAATTCCGCCGCCTCTTGACCGCGCTGCGAAATGGCCCATCTCGTGGACATTTCTCCTGGCCCCGCTTCTGACCGTCCATCTCCCCTTCCTGGCCCGGCTGCTGGGAATGAGCTCTGTTGTCGATGGAAAGGTGTGGACGGCAGCCAGTGTCCGGCCACCTAAGCCGCAACCACCAGAACTGCTGCAGACTGACGTGCGCATGGTCGCGGTACCGCAAAAGAGTGTTTCAAAATTGTCCGTCAAGTGTCGAACTGAGCGTGCACGGCTGACGGGACTTCTTGGTTTGCTGGCTTCTCGGGCTGTAGCAAAGGCTCTTCACGAACGTGGGCAGTTCTATGACAAATTCATCGTCGATGAACCTATCAACATGAGGCGAGCTCTAAAGCAGGGCGATGGCTGTATCGCGAATTATCCTTCTGGAGTCAGCGACACCTACAATGTTCACCTGTCCTTGGATGGAGCACTGCCGAAGCTGTCTGCAGAAGATTGGGCGGCAGCAAGAAAAGCTACTGAGCACCTCTCTCAAGCTTCAAGTACTCTCTCCGACCAGTCCGTCGCGCTTTTGGGGTATCTCACGAACATACGGCCTTGGGTGTTGTCACAAGCTGATAAACCCGCCAAAGCATCTCTCGAAGTGAGTAATCTCGGCGTCTTCGACGACAAACGAGGCTTGAATGATGACGAATGGAAAGTCGTGGATCTGGTCTTCAGTCAATCTGCCGATGCGATGGGCGCGCCCATTGCGTTCAACGTGTGTAGCTCGAAGCAGGGCCCATTGAACATCGTGGCGACCTGGTGGCCAGGTATGCTTGGAGTCGAGGATGAGGAAGCTTTCGTCGAGCAGATCCTCGAAAGCATCCAGACGCAGATAACAGATATCATCAGAGACTGATTCTTGGTTTGCTGCGGACGTTCGACGGTCATGGTCTGTGAAGTCAAGAGTGTTTCTCGTCGATTGCCAGGTAACGAGCAAATCCGCTGCAACATTCGTTGCAAAGACAAGTATGTTATGCCATGTTATGGTCTGCTCTGCTTCCGACTGTCTCGACCGAGAAAAGCCACTGGGTTCATGTTCGGCGTTTCAACTCCTCGTGCTTACATAGTGGGGATATTCACATCAGCGAACATACAGTGTCGTAGCTACAGACTGATCCTCATCTCAGGCTTTGCTTCCTCTAGAGCGTACGTGGAAGAGTGAAGTTCAAGCCGCAGAACAGAATCATTGTCCTCACCTTGTTACACGAATCGCACAAGGCATAAATCTTGCTGTAAGGAGGTTTGTATGCAAGGCAGTGAGCTTGCGCAAAACCACTCGACTTAGACGTGAAAGGACAACGAACACAATTCAATCACCTTTCATGTAATTGATTACTTGCGGTACGAATTCGCTGTTATTGACAACCTTGTCTTGGACTATTGAAACCCCTTACGCCTAAGCTCAAGAACATTGTTGATGAGGACCTCGCTCGTATTCACGATACTATAGCGCCCGAGATCGACAACGACTTCACACTCATTGGCATTGTCCTTAGCCCGACACACGTCCTTGACACGATGGTGGACACTCGCTCATGAACATATCCTCATGCAGCGGCGAGCGTGATTGATGAAACTCCCAAGAGACCTTCTGGTCAAGCAATTGAGTGTCACCTGTAGGGACCAACAAATTCACGTCAGGCAGCTTCGTTCTTTGTTTTTTGCCTCTTAAACATGGCGAGCATCATGCCTCGCTCCTTGAGGTATGTGATCCTCACCATTGCCGTTTTTGGTGCGGTACTCCCCAAGGTCTCTGGTCAGTACGAAGCCATTCGTTCGACAGATCATATTGCATATAGAAGCACTGCGACTCAAGCGGGCAATTATCTCCAAAAGATGTCCAAACGAGAAATAGGCTTGAGTGTTCCGAAGGCGGCTGCAAAAGGGGCAGCGCGTCTGGCCATGCTATGGGGCGTACTTGTGGTCCCACCAACTCAATTTCCCTTCCCTTCCAGCCTGGAAGAGAATGGATACGAACTTATCGTGGACGGACGCAACAGTGAGCTTGAGTGTGAACCGCTGCATCAAGATTTCGTTCGGATCTTCCGGCTGCTCGGTCTTTCGGCATCCGAGGAGGATAACCCCTGCTTTCGCGTTGAGCAGTATCGCGCTGGTGTTACCAATGACGGATTCGCATTCGACCACACTGGAGGGAAGTTCATCAATCGAATCAATTCCAGAAATGGAGTCATCGTAGCAATGGAGAACTACGGTCCATGGTGGTATCTCGAGGGCCAGTGGATCGAACACCAAAGACTCGAGACCGAGTCTGCGACAAGCGGGGACGACGAGGAGGACGCTGATAGTGTGACATCTTCGATGATCCAAGATCAGGTAGCGCCTCCACTCCAGAGGACTTCGGATATCCTGGGATGTGTGATAGCTGCAGAGTGCCGTCAGCTGAACACGATGCAGTGGTGGTTCGTGTATGATGTATACGAGAAACAAAGCAATTTTGTCATCAACCAGATCGTTACGCAGTTGGTAAGTGCACCGTTGGCTAGTCGAGTTCGTAGCAGTGGAGCGGCGCAGCAGACCAACCATGACATTGCTGACCGGCTGAAAAGAATGCAGGTCCAGTAGGCGAGTGGCCAGGGTTCATATTCTCCATGGATACAGGTAGGCTCTCTTACAAGTCGTAGCAATTACGTTCAGGAGACTAATCCGATCCTCGCCCTTGTCTAGAACACGGCCGAGCAATCCTTGGAACACCCGTCGCCAGTGCGATAGCTTGGTTGCTGACGCAGCGTGCACACCGATTCTATGCACAGTACCTGGTATCCAAAGTACATCTCTTCAGTTCGGCGAATCTTGATCCCGACAGCCCAGATAGATACAGAAGCCTGGCCTTTGCGTTCAAGCCGAGGGAGCATGGACAGGAACCCCCGAGCGACCTGCTGGAATATGCGGGAAGTTTGAGATGAGAACACGTTAGTGATTTGTCCAAAGCGTGACGATATATGATGCCTGATGCGGATTGTGTATGGATTGTGTATGGAAGGATCATAGACATATACATCCCGTAGAAACAGATATGGGCGGAAGTCGGATAGCCATCGTCCCTAGAATGAAAGAAAGCACTCAGACAATCTTCTATCATGTATCCGATTTACCGACGTCGATTTGGGTCGTGCGCAAGACTTTGATCGGTATACACCCATGATTTTGTATCGAAGTATATATCGTCATCTACGTATATACCAGCCGATCGACCAAAGTGCATATATAGCGCACTTTCCGTATCATCAATCATGACTGGACGTCAGGGAGTCGTACGGCGATGTCACCGCTCTGTGTGATATATCGTACCCAAGGTAGAGATGGGTATTGTAACTACATCATGAACAGTTAGTACCGGCAAGAAAGTGTCTTAGGGCAAAATATCTTTACCTTTGGTTCGATGATCTTGAGATATCTTACTTGGATTCCACTAGTCGTGAAGTATGGAATCTCGAATTTGACATTGATAGGTCGCTTGGCTTTACTGCTGCCAGACACACCGCCTGAAAGAAATCAGAGTCAGCTATGATCAGCGGGCGAGGGTTCGACAATTTGCGCAAGAATAGTAGGGACTCACCCATACTGCCACCAAATCCGCCCATCATACCACCACCCCTCTCCTCGTCGCCTCTTACGCTAGGTAGCCCCAGCTCGGCACGCATGAGGAACTCCTTGCCACCACCAAATTGTTTGATCTTCCATACGATCTCTGAGCTCTCTGGTGCGTAGTGAACGGAGCCAATATTCGTTCTGAACCGCGGTGAGTCTGCGTCGTCAGGGACCGGAATGTGGATTTCGACATTGTTGGCCGTGGATCGCCGCTTGAATTGCGCTTTTGCCTTGAGCATATATTCTATCCTTGAGCCCGAGTGGGATTCCACAATGCACTCAACCCAAATCAGCGGCTTCACTTGCGTATTCAGGCGATACGACATCAGCTCAAATTCGCCGTCCGGCGGGATAAAGGAGATTGTGCGGTCGTTCTCGAAACGTGATAGTCGCACGCATTGATGGAATTTGACGTCCTCCATTTCCACGCTTTTCCCTCTTGAAGTTCGGCCTGTGGTTTCGAACATGACTTTGTCATTGAGCCCCAGCCTCAACTCGGGCATACCCGAGAGGTAACACTTCATCTTCACAGCACCCAGGATCTCTGACCGCAGCACATTTCCGGATGAAGATACCAGAAGGTTCAGAGACTCAACCACATCAAGAAACACTTCATTCTTGCGATAACGGATTCCCTCACTACGCCACGATACAGCATTGGTTACTGCAATGGGTGGTCGGGCCACTTCCAATTTATGTGACTCCTGTGTAATGTACTCCTGCAAGATCTTGCTTTCGGTCGTTTGCGGGTATCCGAAATCCATCATCTCATCAAGGAGCTCATAAATAACCACAAAGTTGTCCCTTATGGACTCCTCCTCTAGCTCTTTGAAGTACTCTGTGAAGACCTCCACTATTCTGTGCAAGAACAACAAAAGCTCTGCAGCATTGCTGTTCTTCTTCGTGATCGCCAGTAGGTAGAGGTTGTTGTGTCGAATGTACAGGTAGTTTATGCCCTCACTAGTGAAGCAAGGTGGGACTGATGAACTCTCGTCTTCAGCTTCTGAAAGCAGAACTGGGAACTTCTCAACTGCGGACATGGGAATGTCACCGCGATAATTACGGGCCAGGAGAGTCTTTCCCTTCAGGTCGAGGAAGAAGATTGCAGATGCCATGGTGTAGACGCTTCGTGCGGGCACAAGGCCCTAGCTATAGATGCGAGTATGTTGTCTGCCTTGGTTCTTCTCCTCTGTTACTGGCAATTGTTTCCTCCAATGGCGGTTTGTCCTTGATGTTGTTCAAGTCAATGATGTTGTTCGTCTCCCTTGTTCTAGTAATTCATTCCCATATATGTATCCACCGCTAGATACGTGTAATCCCACTGACGTTCAAAGAGGCCAGCGGAGCGGAAGTGTCACGGACCACCCCGCCAAGACTGCTCTATCACAACTCCATGTCGAGGACATCCATCAGCTACATAGTATAGTTGTCAGCTACGTCTGTCCTGATGGTCCCCATGGCTCTTTCTCCCTTCCGGACAGGCCGCGCGCCATCAATGGCGACCCTTGCAGTGCTGGAGAACGCTCTGTCAAACCTACGACTTTCCGCATCGCCAATGCCTCGCGTGATGAAAAGAAACGCATCGCATCAGGCGCAAGGACGCGCCAACGGAGCAAAAGACGGCGCGGGAAAGCGACTCGGAGCGAAGAAGACAAGCGGCGAATATGTGATCCCTGGCAACATCCTCTTCAAGCAACGAGGTACTCTCTGGTTCCCAGGAGACAATTGCTTTATGGTATGCATTCCATCGGACTGGTCTGTACATACAGAAACTGATCATGTATGCTAGGGACGCGATCACACCATTCACGCTGGTGCTCCAGGATACGTTCGATACTATCGAGATCCGCTCCGACATCCCAAACGAAAGTACATTGGCATAGTGTTTGAGAAAGAGCAAGTTCTGCCACAGGCGCCCAATGAGCCACGCCGTCGCAAGTTGGGTATGCTTGCCTACCAGATACCTACAGAGAAACCCGCGTCGGATGCCGAGACGCTCCCAACTGGGACTGTGGCACCACAGGAGGGCCGTCTCGCGGCTGCTCGTCGCCTGAAAGGCATGGGAGATAACATGCAGGCTGCGATCCGTCCAGGATACCAATATCGAAGAGGAAATTGGGAGATTGGAAGACTACAAGATAAGGTTGAGGCAGAAGCCCGGTCAAGAGGCGGAACCACGAGGCTATATCCTGACTTCAAGCGCGGTGATAGATTTGCTGCTTGGAGGAAGAAGTCTGAAAGGATCCGATTAAATATGGAGAGAAGGCAAGTCAAGCGGAAAGGTGCTGGGAAGAGCAAGAAATAAATGAGAGGGGGGAACTCGAGAGGTGTATGATCAGTGGAAGTGTATGTAACATATCAATGGACCACATGCTGCCAAGCTCCGTGATTCTTTTCATCGTGTTCATGTCATTCGAACTTGCGCCAGCTTTGGATTGTCAGATTGCAGTATATCATACATGCGCACTCCACACACATTGAGATACATATGATTCCTAGACAGAGATACTGGTATCGAGAGTGGTATCACAGCCTTGGAGGTGGGTTTCCGCTAGCGTCAAGTCTCGTGCAGCCAATGATGTGCAGCCCCACAAAAGCGCATGCCACTCGCGTGTCCCTTGAATCCAGCTCACACCAAATCGCAACATAATCCGTGTTGGACAATTTGGTCGTCCCATCTTCCACCCAGTTCCTACTGACCACCATGCTCGCCCTCATTGCCCTGCTGGGCTACCTCACCGCCTTCACCTCCGCGACCGCACTCACCTACAAACTTGCCCCAAACGAGAAAGAGTGCTTCTACACAGATGTCAAGACCGGCGGAGCCAAGATCGCATTCTACTTCGCTGTACAGAGCGGAGGATCCTTTGATGGTATGCAACTTATAGCACAGTAGTCTCATACCTGGCGTCGATGCTGATGCTCTCCGAAACGTCCAGTCGCATACTCAGTCCATGGACCGTCGAAAGAGGCCGGCAAGGAGAAAGTAATCATGCAGGGGGAGAAAGAGCGCCAGGGCGACTTCGTGTTCACTGCTACTGAGATGGGCGAGTATCGCTTCTGCTTCGACAACTCCGTGTCCACGTTCTCGGATAAGATGGTTGATTTCGAGATCTCGGTGAGTCCTTCTCTTTGCTACGCAGCCGCATCTATCCCAATGGCTTGCAGCGATACGACCATATATGTCCCACACACAAAGCTGATACTTTTTCTTCCTCTCCCCTAAGGTCGAGAACGAAGTCCGCGCCGACCTGCCGCAAAAGGCGGGTGTCCCAACGGAGCAATTGAGCACACTGGAGGAGACCGTGGTGCGACTGTCGGGCCAGATCTCGACGCTCACCCGGCAGCAGAAGTACTTCCGGACACGCGAGAACCGCAACTTCAGCACCGTGCGCAGCACTGAGAAGCGCATCTTCAACTTCAGCTTGATTGAGAGCGGGTTGATGATCGCGATGGCTGGTTTGCAGGTATTCATTGTCAAGATGTTCTTCACGGGCGGCAGGAAGGGTAAGTGGCTGTTGCTACGACGGTGCAGGGTCGCATGTACTAATGCGTCTCAGGTTACGTTTGAACGATCGGTGCGTGCATCACGCCAATGTATTGTACAGTATATACATCGCAAAACACGAATTATACTATACAAGATTGTGATTCAATTGTGATAGTGTGATCGGTCCTTCCGTCAGTTCAATATGTGTAGCAGAGAAGCTCATTTTCGACATCCATGACGTCCGCGACAGCGACATCCATTGCAAAACCCTTCATTTGGATCTTGTCATTCAAACTCGCCATCTCCATGGAGTGCCGCTGTTTGCGGCCGCCGTACGCTGTCAGCCCATTATCCGGTTGCCGTTGCTGCCACAGCCACCATAGCCTATCGAGCTGAGTGTGATGCAGAAAGAACAGTGGATCTGAATCGCGCAGTCAGCACCAAACTGCTGCCGAAATGTCAAGACCAAGCAGGACGTACCATAAGGAGCAGTGAAAGTCTCAAAGTCCCCAGCAATCCCAAATGGAATCGCATCATGCACCCGACTCTCCATCAATTTCACGAAACTCTCATACTCTGACTCCTGCAGCACCTCCTCAATCGACTCTGGCCGGATCTCGTGCCCGTCGATGTGGCCTAACTGCCCATTCTCGTCCCTGAAGCCTCGTGACAAGCAATGCGGCTGATACTTGACATCGTAGTAATCGGCCGTCACGTTCGCGAATGGTCCATCCACGACGCATCGCCCCGATTTTCCAACAGTGATCTCACCGCCCACTTGACCGTCGCCGCCGAACCCGGTCTCTGCATCGAAGACTGGGCTTTTCTCCAGGGCCTCAGAATCCTGCGTCCAGTCCCAGTACACCAGGCCGCCAGCGTATCCACACTGATCCCGCAGCGTGGTCTCGTAGATGTGCAGGAAGTAGCGATGCCACGGCAGAAACGGTGCGGCGTTGTGTGTGAAGTAGCCGACGTGGCTGTGGATCCAGGGGAAGTCGTCGTAGGACGTCCGGTTGCTGGTCGGCGCAAGTACGGATGGCTGCTCGCGCAGACACAGCACGGCGGAAATGTAAGCTTGGCGCTGCGCTGGGGAGAGCGTACGCCATTCGTGACGCTTCGCGCAGCGACTCGTAGTACTTGATCCTACTGCACCCGACTGCTCTGTGCTTGTCGGGATCGCTACCTCGGTCTCGGCAATGAAGCCGTCGTGGTCTGGTGCATCTGCGGGAGTGGCGAGGAACACTGCGGTGGTGGCCAGGATAAGGACAACGACTGTTCCCACGAGGATCAAGACCGATGTCGTTCGCCACCCTCGTGGTGGAGTGGTTGTCGGTGCTGCCGAATCTGCTTCGATCGCCTCGCCCTTTTCGTCGTCTGACGAGAGGGCTTGGTAGTCGATGGTGGATTTGACAGGCCACATGTTGTGTCAATGACTCTGGGGTTCTGGCCTATAGTGCTCTCGCAACAAGCTACAAAAGCCGTGACTGGTATTTGAATGAATGACCTCGTTGGCGGACTGAGTGTAGCGTACAGGAGCAGTAATGAACACCGGAGTGTGGTCAGGATAAGACACAGAGCAACGATGTAAACATGAAGACAACGACAGCCGGGTACAGTTCAGTAGAGGCAACTACATACAGGTATGGAGACGACGGGACTTGCGACGATGAGCATTGTGAAGTTGCACAGCGGCCAGCCCTCGCGGCCGGTGCCCGTCAGACTGTCTGCCATGCAGCTCCATCAAGCATTAGGTACATGGCGCATTCGAACCAGGCCGACGAGTCGTCGGTCAATGGAGAGGGTGCGAGATAAATGTCAAGTCTGGGCCTTCTGTAGTGGAGGAGGCGGACAAGTTCCAATGAGAAGCCAAGCTTGCCCCACGAGAGCGGCCGGCAACACGCCACATTCGTCTCGAGAGTCACGACATCCCAGCTGCAACCGCACATGGCAATGCTAGACTGCATGATATCAGTAGGCTCATCGGCATCACAGAAGAAGTCATTACCATGTTGATAACATAGCCATGGCTCAGCCACCCGCGGCATCTGTATCTGAAATGCCCGTGTCGTACATGAAAGTATCGGCCTTGAGCCGAGTCTAGCAGCCCGAAACGATTGAATGGAGAGTGAAATGATTGCCCGTGTTTGAGTAGCCTACAACAGGACAAATCAATGCCTACGACACGTATTGAGGAAGTTATTAAGGGACACCGCCATGTCTCCCCGTGTACAGTAACTAAGATACCTTACGTTACTTGCTGCCTCTTACAGACTGCTCCCGATGCCTTTCCTCAATACAAAGACCAGAAAGTTCAAGATCGAGTGTAATCCCATGGCAGCAATTGCACTCCACAACAGGCTTTCCACAACCTGCTGTTGTGTAATATTGTGACCGGATTCCCAAACTGTAGGATCCAGGATGACCACGTAGGCAACAATCCAGATGTAGTACTGCAGCACCACGCTCCCCACCTTGCCACCTGTCTCCCGACGTGCTCTGCGCTCGATTCGCTCTGTCCGGGCGGCTTCGTCGTGTGATTCGGAGGATTGTTTGTCGGTGTCAAAGCGTTCGGCAATCAAGGCGATAGATTGCCCGATTGGCGTGCTGACCTTCCATCCGACAAAGGTGAAGATGGCGAGCAGGATAGACAGCCCAGCGATCCAGATGGTGCCTTGCACCACAAAGGCGATGGCGCGGTGAAAGGGTGTAGACATATCTCGAAAAGAAGTCGGAAGGCTGGTATGCTTGAGAGGAGCAGCGCAGCGGCAAAATGAACATGCGCAACGTGAAAGATTGCCTCGAGGTATGTGGCCAGCTGTATGGACAGGCGTAGAAGTCTTCCCCACACCGTGCACGTGACCACCACATGCACGATTTTGTGAATCTATTACCACATTGATTAAATCATTGCTCAACAACCATGGATCCAATTGATCTTGCACTTGCTGAGTGTCATCTTCATGATAAACCCAATCTTTCTGCCATTTCAAAACTGCACAATGTGGACAGAAGCACGCTCTCCAGGCGCTGGAGAAAGGTCACTGTTTCAGCTCAAGAATCCTCAGAAAAAGCTCAGTTATTGTCTCACCAACAAGAGAGAACCCTTGTGGATTATATCAATAAATTATCTGAGCAAGGGCTCCCTCCAACCACTGCAATGGTCAACCATTTTGCCTCTGATATAGTGGGTAGATTGCCAGGGAAGAACTGGTCTTCAAGGTTCTGTAAAAGGTGGCAAAACCAGCTTGAAAGCAGATACCTCAAACCACTGGACTCAGTCAGAAAAAAGGTGGATTCAATGGAAGAATATAAGGCATATTTTGATCTGATCAAGTCAAAGATTGAGCAGTATCAAGTGGAGCCTGAGAATATCTATAATATGGATGAAAAAGGCTTCCTTATTGGCTTCCTCACAAAGGCAAAAAGGATCTTCTCAAAGCAAGCATTTGAGAGCAAAAGAATGCTAGGCAATATCCAAGATGGCAATAGGGAGTGGATCACATTGATTGCTACAATATGTGCTGATGGTACAGCCATTGCACCAGCATTAATATACAAAGCTATTACTGGCAACATTCAAGATGCTTGGGTTCAAGATCTTGACCCACAATCTCAAACAGCCTTTTTTGCTTCCTCACCAACTGGCTGGACTAATGATCACCTTGGTTTTGAGTGGCTTGTCAAGGTCTTTGACCGTCAAACAAAGGCAAAGGCAAGAAGGCAATGGAGGTTGCTGTTTGTTGATGGCCATGGTAGCCATATCAATATGAGGTTTCTTGATTGGTGCCAGTCTCACAAGATCCTTGTAGCAGTTTATCCACCTCATTCAACACACAGATTGCAACCACTTGATGTCAGCCTTTTTGCTCCACTAGCTATATATTATAGTCAGCAGCTAGACCAATTTATCCATGCCAGTCAAGGTCTCTCAGCTGTCACCAAAAGGGACTTTCTTCAGCTATTTTGGCCAGCATATCAGAAGGCATTTTGTGAGAAGAATATCCTTTCTGCTTGGAGCAAAACTGGCATTTATCCATTCAATCCAGCTATCATACTGGATATCTTCACACACCCTCAAGAGGTTGACAATCAAAGGCCAGTGTCAAACCACAGCTCAAGTAGCTCCACATTGTCAGCCAGTGACTGGAGGAAGATCAGGACCCTTCTCAAAGAGGTTGTTGCAGAGGTTGTTGACCAGCAAGATCAGAAGAAGGTCCATAAACTCAATGATGCCATATTGACAATCACCACTCAAAATGCTCTTCTTAAAGCACAGAACAAAGGCTTCCAAACAGCACTGATAACTGAGAAGAAGAAAAGGAAGAGAGGGAGGGCCTTATTTGAAGATCTGAGAGCAATTGACAACCAAGGTGCAACCTTCTTCTCACCAGCCAAAATCCAGCAAGCCAAGGACCTTCAACAACAGAGAGATCAAGACAAAGAGGTCCAGCAACAAGCAAAAGCAGCTCAGGTTGAAGCAAAAAGGGTCAACCAGCAGCTGCAACAAGAGCTTGCTACAGAGAGAAGGTTACAGAGGTCACAAGCAGCTCAACACAAGAAGGATATTGCTACTGAAAAGGCACACCAAAAGGCCATTGAAAAAGAGGTCACTCAAGCACAACAACAGCTGCAAGACCAGCTCCAAACTGTAGTCAAAAGGCCAAAATCTGACCAGCAACAATCAGTTATAGCCAGTCTCTCACAACTGGCCATTAACAAGCCTGAAATCTCAGAACAGCCAGCCCATACCATTTCATCAAAAGGCAGAATTATCAGACCACCAAGGCACTTCAACACATGAAAAGTTTATATATTTGTAGCCATCACATCAAGGAACAAGCTCCTTCAAAAATTACATCAATAGCTGCTATATTGGCTGTGTTATTGCTGGTTGAAGTTGAGGCCACTGGTAGCGATTTTCGTGCATCACGTGGTGGCGTGCACTCCGCGGGGAAGACTTCTA